>OY731402.1:11341181-11921131 GCA_963425845.1 Sphenostylis stenocarpa | reverse complement strand
CCGTATGGACTATCCGGAACACCGTCTCGGCCTTTTTCAGGTGACGAGACCGCTGTCTGGACAAGCGAGACGGTGGTCTCGTCCCTGGCGTTAGGCGAGACGGCGGTCTGGTCCTTCCAGACGGCGGTCTCGTCCCTTCAGGGCGAGTAACTTTATTTTTTGGGCCAAAAAACCCTCCTATCCCAGTACGGGGGCCTAATAGTCTCTCCTAATGGCTTGTTAGGCTTTGGTCGTCTTCAAATAGGGAGTCTTCTGACTTTATTTGGAGGCCAGGCAAGATTTGGGGTCTACAACACTGAAATACAATAATGGATTACATTGCATTTTATACAAATTAAACTGAATGAATGTAATAAATTTGATTATATACTAACCGGTTTGGATTATCAAGGTTGGTGGTGCAAAACTTATACAATTGATACATGTCATCATCCTCACTAATCGCCTTCGCCTTTATCAATGACTTATTCATGTGAATACCGATTTGTTCTTTCAAAATTTTAACCTCACGTTCAAGTTGAATGATCCTTTTTTTATTTTCTTCTGTTTTAGATCTCCATATGCGCTGGTCCGATAAAAGTTGTTGCAAGTCACATGACGCACCACTGGAGGAAGGTATGTTCATATTCTCATTTTGTGAATGCGTCAAAGCTTCTTGCACAACTTTCATTGTCTGATCATCCACAGACAGTGCCCAATCCCATACAATCTAACAAAAGGAAAACTTTATATGTTAGGAACATAATATAATAAGTTCACATTTTTAAGGAAAATTTATATATGTTGTACACAAAATTTCTTACATTGTTTGAGATGAATGAACGTTCTATTTTGGACCTTTGAATGTTCACTTTAGGCCATTCAACAAAACGCGGAAAACAAATCTTTCGTGGTGGATCAGTAGGCAAAGACAGGTGCTCCACTGCCCAGATCTATGACATAATACAATGTCATCAGTCACAATAATTTCATACCAACTAATAAATCAATCATTTGTAAGAAAGTTACCTATAAGACAGCCACACAACCAGCAACGTACAATTGAGAAGCATTCTTTTGGTCGTTTAACTTTGTACTAGCACGATGCAAACTATTAACTAATAAACCGTGCACAACATTTCCCCAATTATAATTATCTAATGCCTCTAAATCATCTAATAAACTAAAAGGAACACTATGAACAGTGCGGGATGTGCGAGGAAAGTAAAAAACTGCCCACCCAAGAAAGATATAAAGCCTACAAAAGTCAACTACATATTTAACATGCTTAATTTTTTTTTCTTTCAGCTTCCTAACTATATTTGTTACTGTTGTTGGTTCTTCTTTGTCGAATAAATATTTTACTAAACACGAACCACTATCTTCTAAAACAACTACCTCCCCCCTTAAACCTAACGAAAAACAAACATCTAAAGGGGTGAATGGGACAAGATATTGTTTTATTCTAAAACAATGATCACTAACTGACCATCGACTAACTAGTTCTCTTATAATATTGCTTGATATTTGTAATGGCTCTTTTATTTGAAGAAGCCATTTAAATGGAGTTTCTTCAATAGCTGCTTGTTGGTGTTTGGTCAACTTTGAATTTATATAAGCTATATACTCTGTCTCAATCTTGTGTCTTAATCTTATCTACACATATAATATGTATAACATACATAACATATATCAAATTGAATATTTAGCAAATCACTTTTCATAAAAAAAACTATAATTAACATGCACATACCTTTTTCTCATCACGACGGTCTCTTTTTGCAGACATTTTTTCCCAAACCAATCCTATTACAAATTATTAAAATTAAACTTACAATGACAAAATAGTAAAAAAAAAAATTAAATCCAAGCATGTTACACATAATTTTGGTCAAATTGCGAATTATGCAAACGTGGGTGTAAATCTTGTGCAGATTATACAAAATGTTTGTGATGCAAATACAATTCTTCATTGTAGCATTTCATCAAACACTTGTTGGACATTAATATAGCATCACAACTCAATTAACCCTAAACCCTACAGAATACTTTCATTACAAACACAATCAAAGATAAACAGAAAACAAAGCAAGAATGCGCAAATACAATTCTTCATTATAGCATTTCATCAAACACTTGTTCAACGTTAATATAGCATCACAACTCAATTAACCCTAAACCCTCAAAAACACCTTCATTACAAACCCAATCAAAGATAAACAGAAAAGAAAACAACAATGGAAACCCAATCAAAAATACACACAAAATCAAGCAAATGTTGTTAAACGAACACTCACCGCAGGGTCGTTCAAGCGACAGACAGTGATGTTCAGCTCCAACGACACGGAGGAAGACAAGCGAGAGGAAGTCGAGCGCCATGAAGAGCGAGACGGAGAAGACAAGCGAAAATTTACCCTAAGTCGAGCGAGAGGAAGTCGAGCGAGGTCGAGCGAGAATGTGTCAAGCGAAAAATATTGTACCTTCTTCAAACATATATTTCGCTTTTTACAATAACATCCCCCCATTTTTACAATATTACATTTCTGACCCCCTACAATTTTACTAATCAAACCCTTATTTTTAATTAATTTATTTTTTGCCCCAGTTGTCGAGCAGATGTTTTTTTTTTCGGTTGTCAAAGTATCGTTTTCGAATCAATTAACTTTTCTCCCACACTCAACTTACCAGACCCAATCATAGAAGACATGGAACATAAAAGAGCAAACTCACCTAGAAGAACACTTGGAGACTATGTTATGTAACAAGGTCAGAGACACTTCTTCAGCATTGCAATACTAGCCAACTAATCCTTAGAGATGAAACTAGCCTTTTTAAGCTCGATTAGTGTTCATCAATTCACCGAAATGGATCATGAAGATCCCTATATTCATTTGTCCACTTTTTATGAGTTGATTGATACCATGGGGGTTTAAAGAAGGACATATTGAATCTGCATACTTGAGATTATTTCCTTTTGCACTGGCTGGCAGGGCAAAGGAGTGCAAAGGAGTGGTTAAAAGCACATCCTAATCAGAGTTTGACCAGCTAGGGTAATGTAGAAGATAAGTTCCTAAACAGATTTTTTCACCATCCCGCTACATCAAGGAAAAATACAACATTTCTACTTTCAGACAAGGAGCGGATGAACCCTTTTGTGAAGTATGAGAGAGATGTAAATCACTGTTAAGGAGGTGCCAAAATGATGGATTTGAAGATATTGCCCAGTTGAACATCTTTTGCACTAGCTTGATATCTGATACAAAGATTATCTTAGATGCTGCAGCAGGAGGAACCATGATGTCTGTGGATGCTGAACATGCCACAAGAATTATTGATGCACTAGCCTCTACAGACCAGCAAATCCAACATGATAGACACCCAGTTTAGAGGAAAGGAATGCTTGATCTTAGCACCTCAGATGCTATCCTAGCTTAGAAGAAAATTCTGAGTCAACAGATTGAAGCATTTACCAAGCAAATGACAAAACTACCTCAATAACTACATGTTGTTCAATTCACTTCTAACCAACAAATGAGTTGTGACTTTTATGGAGGTAATCATCCTAATGAACACTGCTATTACCAAGGCAACCTTCAAGAAGAAGAAGCTCATTATATGGGTGCTCAAGGTGGTAGTGGTCAAGGAAGACAAGAAAATTTCCCTAATTTCAACAGCTATCAAAACAATTTTTCACAAGGATGCAGAGGGAATCAGAATCAGAACTTTGGGT
Source organism: Sphenostylis stenocarpa (assembly GCA_963425845.1). Taxonomy (NCBI): domain Eukaryota; kingdom Viridiplantae; phylum Streptophyta; class Magnoliopsida; order Fabales; family Fabaceae; genus Sphenostylis; species Sphenostylis stenocarpa. Next base: position 11,917,422 of record OY731402.1, on the reverse strand, counting down.
GGAAACAAGGTGCTAGTTCATCTAATAGACAACCTCCATATTAGCAACAATCATATCAATAATCTCATATCAACAACAATAACAACAACATTACCCTCTAGTGCATGAGAGAACAACCAAATTGGAGGACACTCTGGAGAAATTCATGCAAGCTTCCTTATCTAGTCAGAAAAATACGGAGGCTTCGATTAGAAATTTAGAGACCCAGATGGGCCAATTGACTAAACAGTATCTAAGCAGCAAGGAGGACATTTTTCAGCCAACACACAAACCAACCCCAAGGAGAATTACAAGTCAATAGTTACAAGAAGTGGAAAAGTCGTAGGTAAGGGGATTGGTGACAATCTAGCTATTGAAGAAGAGGTTTTGGGAAAAGAAGATGAAGAAGGAGAAATTGAATGTGGAGGAGAAGAGGATAGTAATAAAGAAAGACATCTCTGTAATAAGAAGAATGAAGAGGGAGAGGAAACAAAAAAGATAAAAAGAGGAGAGAGTAACAAGAATGAATATGCCCAAGAAAAAGGAGGGAGTCAAAATCCACTTGTGAAGAAGTTACCATACCCCCAAACTCCTTCAAGAAAAGACAAAGAAAGACAATTCACCAGGTTTATGGACATATTCAAAAGGCTGCAGATCAATATACCCTTTGTGGAATCCATAGAGCAAATGCTAACATATGCCAAATTCATGAAAGAACTTCTCACCATAAAGAGAAGATTTGTTGAAGAAGAGACAATAGAATTAGAAGCAGGGTGTAGTGCAATTTTTCAAAAATCCTTGCCAAAAAAATTCAAAGACCCTGGCAGTTTTACTATCCCTGTTACCATTGGTGCACTACTGGTGGGAAAGGCATTACTCGATTTAGGGGCCAGCATAAACCACATGTCATTATCCATGCTCAAAAGAATAGGAGACTTGGATGTTAGACCAACTAGAATGACTCTGCAATTGGCTAACCAATCAATAAAGTTTCCTTATGGAGTAGCAGAAGATGTTTTAGTTAAAGTGGACAAATTCATATTTCATGTTGATTTTGTAATTATGGATATGGAGGAAGATGTGGAAGTCCCATTGATCCTGGGAAGGCAATTTATGAAGATTGTCAATGTGATTATAGATGTTGACAATGGAAAGTTGAAAGTTAGATTTGAATATGATGAAGTTAATTTTAATCTTTTTGAAGTTGTACAACACCCGAAAGACAAGCAAGATTGCTTCAAAATAGATACTTTGGAGGAGTTACTCATCTTAACTGAAAAATAAGTATACAAGTCAGACCCTTTAGAGAAAACATTGATGGAAGGATGCTACACTCTGGACATGGAATAAGAGTTAGAAGTGAAGGAATGCCTAATAGATTTGGATAGAGCAAAAGGGATGTCACCCCACAGTGCCAAGATTGAAAACTTGGGAAAAGAAGAGAAAATTGAAGAAAACAAAGCTGCGTTAAAACTATTGTCCCCGCATTTAAAGTATGTATTTCTTGATGAAGAGAGATATAAACCAGTGATAATCAGTAACAAATTATCTCTAATTAAGGAAAATAAACTAATAAAAATTCTAAAGACTAATATGGGAGCCATAGGGTGAACATTAACAAATTTGAAAGGTATAAGCCCATTCTATTGTATGCATAGGATTTACATGGAACAAGATTACAAGCCTGTTGCACAACCCCAAAGATGTCTCAATCCTACTATGAAGGAGGTTGTTAAAAAGGAGGTACTGAAACTTCTTGAAGTAGGTATGATTTATCCCATCTCTGAGAGCAGTTGAGTGAGTCCTGTGCAGGTTGTTCCTAAGAAAGGTGGAATGATAGTTATTCGCAATGAAGAGAACAAATTAATTCCCACAAGGACAGTCAATGGATGGAGAATGTGTATTGATTACCGCAAACTCAACCAAGCCACAAGAAAAGACCATTTCCCATTACCCTTCATGGATCAGATGCTTGAAAGATTGACATGCCACATTTTACTATTATTTAGATGGATATTCTGGTTACAATCAGATTGTGGTGGATCCTTTAGTCAAGAAAAGACCGCCTTTACATGTCCTTTTGGAGTTTTTACTTATAGAAAAATATCATTTGGATTGTGTAATGCTCCAGTCACTTTCCAAAGATGCATGTCTGTTATCTTTTTTCACCTTGTTGAAAGCTGCATAGAAATCTTTATGGATGATTTTTCAGTATTTGGGCCATCATTTGACTTATGTTTGCAACATTTGGATATGATACTGAAAATATGTATGGAGACAAATTTGGTGCTAAATTGGGAAAAGTGTCATTTCATGGTCATGAAAGGTATTGTGCTGGGACACAAGATCTCATCTCGGGGTATTGAAGTGGATCAAGCAAAGGTGTAAGTTATTTTCAAACTACCACCTCCAATTAATGTGAAGGTGTTAAGTCGTAAAAAGTTGATACAATTATACTTTGAATTGTTATGAAATCACTTAACTTATGTTAATTCTAATATATTTCTCTCCCAATATAGGATGAATTCAAGAATACCTTGATACAAGAGAAAAGATCATAATTGTGAAGTAATTGAAGAAAAATTGAAAGAAAGAAGAACGGTTAAGCGAATGAATGATGCGAGGCCTGAACCAAATTCTCTTATAAAAAGATAAGATGTGTTTTGAGAAATGAAGCAGTTTTGGAGAAGAAGAAGTGCGACTATTGTTAGGGTTTCGTCTAATCTTCATCAATTCTTCACTTCTTCCACATTTGGAGCATTGTAATGGCTAACATGAGTGACTAACTTCATTCTCTTAGGATTTGGTGCACTTCCTTTGAACTCTTTTGTATCATGGTGATATTTTGAGATATTAATCTATGTTTTGATGTTGTTATTTTTATCCTTTGTACTTTGGAATGATTTATTCTTGATGTTTGGGGTATGATTGGAAAATATATCTTGAACCCTAGATCACGATAAGAATATTTATTACGTTAATAGCCAGGAATGGAATGAATGTATCAATTGCTTAACACCCTAAACCTAATGCTGGAAAATCTCTTAATTGTGTGAGGAATCAACATTTATTAGGTTTTCTTATGAATTTCATGTGTGAGGCATCAACATGGATGATTTGAGTAGGTGGCATCAACATTGTTAGGTTAATTGACGTTCTTAATTGACATAGCCATTACAAAAGAGGGATAAGGAAGGAAATCAATCCTAAGTACCTTTAATTGATATTTTCTCAACAATTTATAGTTCTTTATCATTTAATTTCAATTCAACTCTTTATGCAAAACCCATTTTATTTTAATCCACTTAGTAAGCATAATTAGGAATTTCCATTGAAACTGTTCCTCATGAGATCGACTTTTATTTAATCGAAATACTATACTGCGATTGATAATTTTGGTACGCTTGCCAATAATTCAACAAGTATTTCTGGCGCCGTTTCCGGGGAACAGTGTTCTTTGAGAATTGTTTGTTTAGCTTATTGAGTATTTTATTTTTATTTCTGTTTTTATTTCTCAGTTTTAGTTTTACTTAATTGTTGGTTTGTGCTAATCTTTTCTTGAGTTACTCTTTTGATTTATGCATTTAAGAGGACAGGTATCTTCAAAACAGTTAGAATTTAATCTAGAGATTGAAAAAACAGCTCGGAGGAACTGGGGTAGAAGAAGAAGGGAAACTCAAGAACAAGCCACAAGAGAATCTGCTAATTCTTCTTCCACACTTGATTTACCAGACCCAATTATAGAAGATATGGCAAAAGACGGAGCAAATCTGAATCCGAATCCAAATCCAAATATAAACCAACTCAAAATCCAGATTCAAATCCACCTAGAAGAACTCTTAGAAACTATGTTATGCAGCAAGGTCCAAGACATTTTTCCAGCATTGACATACTGGGCGATCAAACATTGCAGATGAATCCAGCTTTCTTAAGCATGATTAGTGCTCATCAATTCACTAGATTGGATCATGAAGATCCTTATATTCATTTGTCTACTTTTTATGAGTTGATTGGTATCATGGGATTTAGAGCAGCAAATATTGAATCTGCATATTTGAGATTAATTCCTTTTTCTTTGGCAGGTAGGGCAAAGGAGTGGCTGAAATCACATTCTAATCAGAGTTTGATTAACTAGAGTGATGTAGAAGAGAAGTTCCTGAACAGATTTTTTCCACCATCCCGTTACATCAAAGCAAAATCTGACATCACTTCTTTCAGACAAGGAGCAGATGAACATCTTTGTGAAGCATGGAAGAAATGTAAATCACTGTTGAGAAGATGCCAAAATCATGGATTTGATGACATTGCTCAGTTGAATATTTTCTAGGCTTGCGACATGATACAAAGATGCTATTAGAGGCTGCAGTAGGAGGATCCATGTTGGATGTAGAAATTGAACATGCCACAAAAATTATTGATGCACTAGCATTTACAGACCAACAGGCCCAACATGATAGACATCTAGTTCAAAGAAAGGGAGTACTTGAACTTAGCATCTCAGATGCTATCTTAGCCCAGAATAAGCTTATAACCCAACAAATTGAAGCATTGAACCAGAAAATAGAGAAATTACCTCAACAAATGAATACAATACAATCCATTCTGAATCAACAGATGAGTTGTGACCTGTGTGGAGGTGATCATGCAAATGAATACTAGTCATACCAATGCAACCTACAACAAAAAGAAGATAATTATATGGGTGCTCAAGGTAGTAGTCAAGATAGACAAGGTAATTTTCCTAATTCTGACAATTATCAAAATAATTTTTCATAAGTATGGAGAGGGAATCAGAATCAGAATCAGAATTTTGGGTTGAAATAAGGTGCTAATTTATCCAATAAACCATCTCTATATTAACAACAGTCATATCAGCAACCTCCATATCAGCAGCAACAATATTATCCTTCAATGCTTGACAGAATGAGTAAATTGGAGGATACTTTAGAAAAATTCATGCAAAGCACTATGGCTAATCAGAAAAATACTGAGGCTTCATTCAGAAATTTAGAAACCCAGATGGGCCAATTGGCTAAGCAATTATCTGAGGAGCAACAAGGAGGACAATTTTCAGCTAACACACAAACCAACCCCAGGGAGTAATGAAATTCAATAACTATAAGAAGTGGAAAAGTTGTAGATAAAGGGATTGGTGACAACATAGTTGTTGAAGAAGAAGTTCTGGTAAAAGAATATGAAGAGCAAGAAGAGGAGAGTAAGAAAGAAAGACAAAAGAAGAACGAAGAGGGAGAGAAAAAACAAAAAATAGAAAAAGTAGGGAGTAAAAAACCATTTATAGAGAAATTATTGTATCCCAAGGCTCCTTCACAGATAGATAAAGAAAGACAGTTTGCAAGATTCATGGATATTTTCAAGCAATTGCAAATTAATATATCATTTGTGGAAGCTATGGAGCAAATGCCAACATACGCCAAATTCATGAAAGAGCTCTTAACTAAGAAAAGAAGATTTACTGATGAAATAGTAGAGTTAGAGGCAGGATGCAGTGCTATATTCCAACAATCATTGCCTCAAAAGTCCAAGGACCCTGGAAGTTTCACTATACCAGTCATAATTGGTGAATTACCAGTGAAAAAAATCATTACTTGATTTAGGGGTCAGTATAAACCTCATGCCATTATCTATGCTCAAAAGAATAGGAGACTTGGATGTTAGACCAACTAGAATGACTCTGCAACTGGCTGATCGATCAACAAAGATTCCTTATGGAGTAGCAGAAGATGTTTTAATTAGAGTGGATAAACTCATATTTCTTGTTGATTTTGTGATTATGGATATGGAGGAAAATGAGGAAGTCCCATTGATCCTGGAAGGCTATTTATGAAGACTGTCAAAGTAATTATAGATGTTGACAAGGGCAAGTTGAAAATTAGAAGTGGAGATGATGAAGTTAATTTTAATCTGTTTGAAGTTGTACAACAACCGGAAGACAAGAAAAATTGCCTCAGAATAGATACTTTGGAGGAATTACCCATCTCAACTGAAAAACAAGATTACAAGCCTGTTGCACAACCCCAAAGACATCTCAATCTGACTATGAAGGAAGTTGTTCAAAGTGAGATACTAAAACCTCCTGAAGCAGGTATGATTTATCCAATCTCTGACAGTCGTAAGGTTATTTGCAATGAAAAGAATAAATTCATTCCAACAAGGATAGTCAAGGGATGGAGAATGCGTATAGATCACCTTGATCACTCACCTGCATGAGCCCTAAAGCAAATAGGTGTTAAGCTAAAGATATTAAACAAGTGCTCCTGGGAGGCAACCCAATGTTTTGAAAAAAAATTTCTCTTTTTGCAGTTTAAGTTTTTTTGCATTTTTCTTCCTTAGGTTCTTTCTTTGCAAGATTGATCCAGGTACACAGTGAACTTCTCCTCAAGACTTTGAATTCTTACTTCAATGGCCTAGGGACAGTCCAACTTTTCAGGGAGGGGGTGAGAAAGTCTGCAGTTGAGGCGAAGGCACAATTAGAAGAAGGAGAATCAGCAAGTGAATAAGAGTAAAAGGGAGGCAACAATTTAATTTAAGTTTAAGTTTTTTTTTTGGTGTTAAGTTATTTGTTTTGTTAATTTGATGCTTTTAAGTCTTTTATTATTATTTTAATTTGTTTTGTTTTGAATATTTGAATTGACACTTAATGTGGTGAATGTTTTAAATTGATGTGATTAAATTGTTGTCCCATACAATTTATATTAGAGCCAATAATGAAATTATTGCTATTGTCTAATTCAAATCTAGAACTTGAAGAAAACCATTTTGATTGTTTCTAATAACAAGTGATTTTGGGATATTGAGTATGATAGTGAAAAAGGAATTGATGGGGAGAAGTAGGAATTAACTTAATCGGAGAAGCTAGCCAAAATCCCAAGTGAGAAGTGAACCAAAAACAAATAAATTGAGTGTCAACACTTTATGATGATAACTGGTATTGATTGATTCTTTGATGTGATTGCATGTTGGCAAGACTTGAAAATGATAAAGGCAATTTTTCTTTGTAGTAGATATAACCCAGAGCCAAATAGCCAACCTTGCATTAATTATAGGACATCCATTTGAACCCTTTTTGAGCAAAAAATAATATTGTTTCTTAAACAGAACCCCTAAGCCTAAAAACTATTTATCTACCTTCCTATATTTGAGAAAGGAAATGAGTATGGATGTTATTATTTTTCCTATTGTTAGGTATTGCTATTATTGTCCTATGGGTATTATTGGGGTGTTATTCTTAAAAAAAAGGGTGTAAAGGAAAAGGAAAAGTAAAGCTTAAAAATTATGGCAAAGCCAAAAAGGGTACATGCAAAAGCATGAGAAAAAAAAAGTCAAAAGGGGGGAATAATAACTTGTGAGATTATTAACTCACTATCATTATGTTAGGGACAAAAACATGAAGTTTGAAACCTGACTTGAGGAAATGTTAATCAAGAATCATTCATATGATTTGAATTTTTCAAATACTTTTGTATATTCCAAAAAAACCAATGATTCTTTCTTATCCCAGCCTCATTACAAGCCTCAAAAGACCTTTTGATTTAAGTCTTACTTAACAAATGTTGATTGCTTGAAGATTATTATTAATATTGGATTGTCTAAATGAAGTGATTGAATAAGATAAACACTTACCTGTGAGAATTAGAGATGATTATATATAACTCTATTTAAGAGATCATGCTTCTCTGAGGATAGTTGAGGACTAATTATTCTTTGTTGGTTTCTGTAACTTGAATGCTTATGTGTTCTATTTTCATTTGGAGTTGTGAGAATCACATCTGAAAATTTGTTTATGTTGTGGTTCTGCAAGAGAAAGTGATAATAGGCGATGATTTTATTTTGGAAAAATTACTTTGCTTGGGACAAGCAAGATTCTAGGTTGGGGGGAGTTTTTAAGTGGTAAAAAGTTGATATAATTATACTTTGAATTGTTATGAAATCACTTAACTTATATTAATTCTAATATATTTTTCTCCAAATATAGGATGAATTCAAGAATACCTTGATACAAGAGCAAAGATCATAATTGTGAAGTAATTGAAGAAAAAGTGAAATAAAGAAGAATGCTTAAGCGAATGAATGATGCGAGGTCCGACCCAAATTCTCTTATAAAAAGATAAGATGTGTTTTGAGAAAGGAAGCAGTTTTGGAGAAGAAGAGGCACGACTACTGCTAGGGTTTCATCTAATCTTCATCAATTCTTCACTTCTTCCACATTTGGAGCATTGTAATGGCCAACATGAGTGGCTAACTTCATTCTCTTATGATTTGGTGCACTTCCTTTGAACTCTTTTGTATCATGGTGATATTTTGAGATATTAATCTATTTTTTGATGTTGTTATTCTTATCCTTTGTGCTTTGGAATGATTTATTCTTGATGTTTGGGGTATGATTGGAAAATATATCTTGAACCCTAAATCACGGTAAGAATATTTGTTACGTTAATTGCCAAGAATGGAATGAATGTATCAATTGCTTAACACCCTAAACCTAATGCTGGAAAATCTCTTAATTGTGTGAGGAATCAACATTTATTAGATTTTCTTATGAATTTCATGTGTGAGGAATCAACATGGATGATTTGAGTAGGTGGCTTCAACATTGTTAGGTTAATTGACGTTCTTAATTGACATAGTCATTACAAAAGAGGGATAAGGAAGGAAACCAATCCTAAGTATCTTTAATTGATATTTTCTCAACAATTTATAGTTCTTTATCATTTAATTTCAATTCAAATCTTTATGCAAAACCCATTCTATTTTAATCCACTTAGTAAGCGTAATTAGGAATTTCCATTGAAATTGTTCCTCGTGAGATCGACTTTTATTTAATCGAAATACTATACTGCGATTGATAATTTTGGTACGCTTGTCAATAATTCAACAGAAGGGCATAAGGAGCTTCTTAGGACATGCAAGATTTTATAAAAGATTTATCCAGGACTTTTTTAAGATCGCAAAACCTCTCAGCAATTTGTTGAACAAAGATAAGAAGTTTTGCTTTGATGAGGACTGCCTACAAGCCTTTTCAGCTATAAAGGAGAAACTGTGTTCAGCCCCCATTACAGCACGTGACTGGAATTTGAATTTTGAGTTGAATTGTGATGCTAGTGACTATGTTGTAGGGGTTGTACTTGGTCAAAGAAGAGCAAAGGCCCTTCATGTCATTCATTATGCAAGCAAGATTCTGAATGAAGCTCAAATCAACTATGCAACAACTGAGAAAGATTTGCTTGCAATTGTATTCGCTTTAGAAAAATTTAGATCTTATTTGATAGGATCAAAAGTTATTGTATACATCGACCATGCAACTATCAAATATTTGCTTGCTAAACTGGAATCCAAACCACGATTGATAAGATGGGTATTACTACTACAAGAATTTGATTTGGAAATCAAAGATAAAAAAGGTAGTGAAAATCTTGTGGTGGATCATTTATCCAGATTCATTAATGAAGAAGTGACTTCAAGAGAGCAGGATATTATACATGAATTTCCCGATGAAAAACTATTTGCTATTCAAGAGAGGTCATGGTTTGCTGACATGGCGAATTTCAAAGTTGCAAGGGTTGTTCTAGAAGATTTTACTTGGCATCAAAGGAATAAGTTCTTCAAAGATGCACACTATTTTGTATGGAATGATCCCTATCTCTTCAAAGTAGGGAGTGATAACTTGTTGAGAAGGTGTGTGACAAGTGAGGAAGCTCAAAACATTCTCTGGCATTGTCACAACTCTCCTTATGGTGGCCATTTTAATGGAGTGAGGACTACTGCAAAGGTCCTCTAATCCAGTTTTTTCTGGCCTACCTTGTTCAAGGATGCCCACAACTATGTCCAACAATGTAATAATTTTCAAAGAACAAGGGGAATCTCAAGAAGACATGATATGCCCTTGAATATCATGTTAAAAGTAGAAATATTCGACTGTTGGGGAATCGATTTTGTAGGTCCCTTCCCATCCTCATTCTCTAATGAGTATATCTTGGTAGGAGTTGACTACGTATCTAAGTGGGTGGAAGCAGTGGCAACCACAAAAGTCGATGCCAAAACTGTGATAAAGTTTTTAAAGAAGATATATTTTGTAGATTTGGAACGCCTAGAGTTTTGATCAGTGATGGAGGATCACATTTCTTCAATGATCAACTTCAAAAATGTCTGGAGCATTATGGGGTTAGGCATAAGGTTGCATCACCTTATCATCCACAAACGAATGGACAAACAAAAGTGTCAAATAGAGAAATCAAAAGAATCTTAGAGAAAACTATTTCTTCCTTAAGGAAAGATTGGTCGATGAAGCTGGATGATGCGCTTTGACTTATAGAAGTGCATACAAATCTCCCACTGGGTTTTCTCCCTTTCAACTTGTCTATGGCAAGTCATGTCATCTCCCAATGGAAATGGAGCACAAAGCTTATTGGGCTTTAAAATTCCTCAATTTTGAACTTAAAGCTTCAGCAGAGAAAAGAAGAACTCAGATGCATAAGTTAGTAGAGATGAGGCTCAATGCATATGAATCTTCCAAGTTGTACAAGAAGAAAGTCAATGCATATCATGATAAGAAAATTTTGAAACGAGATATTCATCTAGGCCAGTATGTGTTGCTATTCAACTCAAGGTTAAGGGTTTTCCCTGGGAAATTAAAGTCCCAATGGTCAGGGTCATTCTTGATAAGAAGTGTTAAGCCTTACGGTACTGTGGAATTGGAAGATCCAACAACAGGGAGAACATGGACAGTTAATGGGCAAAGAATCAAAGCTTATCTGAGAGGTGAAGTTGAAAGACTCACCTGCATGAGTCATAAATAAGACAGGCATTGAGCTAAAGACATTAAACAAGCACTCCTGGGAGGCAACCTAGTGTTTTGAATTTGTGTTTTCTTCTTGCATTTTAAGTTTTTGGTGCATTATTAGTTAATTGTGAATTGTGTCAATTTTAAATCGAGTTTGTTTGAACAATATTTGGTTTGACTGTTAAGTTATTGTTGAGCCAGTATAGAAGGAGAGACGAAATAATTCTCGAAGTTTGGTTGTTGAAAGTTTTGCATTTGAACATCATGTTTGAGAGTCAAATTTCACTGATATTTTCGCTCAGACGAATGTTTACTCGCTCAAGCCAACGTTTATTCGCTCAAGCGACAAACTACTCGCTCAAGCGAATTTACGTTGTTGCTCTCTGTTTTTCATCGCTCAAACAAAATTCTATTTTCGCTCAAACTATTTCATCTTTCGCTCAAGCGACCAAGGATTCGCTTGAGTGACCTTCAGTGTAACCTTTCGAGTTTTCGTTCTCTCAAGCAAATAAAATTTCGCTCAAGCAAATGTTCATTGTTCGTTAGAATGTGAAACCCAGACACTTTCGCTCAAGCGAGGTTGTTTCGCTTGAACGAATAATCCCAAAAATTCAATTTAAACACAAAACCTGGGTCAAGTTTTTCATTATCTCCAAACTTCCGTCGTGCCTACACTTTGCTCCAGAACTTTCCTCTCCATTTCGTGACTATAGTGCTCTGAATTCAGTCTCCCATACCCTATTCCAAGTCCTCTGTGTTACTCTGTTCACATTCCATCGATTCAAAACTAAATATTTTCACTTTTTTTCTGTTCATTCTCCTTCCATCTCATTTGTGTGTGATTTCGCCAATCAGGTAACCTATGAAATTCAACTTCATGATGTTGATTCTTCCTTGAATTGCATTTTCATATTGGAATTGTTTGAAGATATGGTGCTCTCATTGAGTTTTTTCTTCCATTTTCCCTAATATTGGGTTTAACATGGATTTTTGTGTGTCATTTTTCTTCCATCTTAATTTTCATTTGATTGTTGCAATTAAGCATCATTGTTGATCTGTGGTTGTGGTTGGATTTGGATTTTCGTGTGTCATATATATTTGTTAACTTTTCCGGTGCACACCAACTATTTGATAAAATGCTTCAGAGTCAATGACTTAGTTTTTATGTGATATCAAACTTGTGTTTGCTTATTATTTGCTTAAATGTTTCATTGGAAATGTGTACATGCTAGAAACATTAGTCATAAGGGTCTTGTTGAATATAGAGGAAATATGGTTTGAGATAATCTCCCTTATGTATAAATCACACATAGGGTAATCTATTTATAATAGAGAGAGGTACAACTAAAAGAGTAACCGAAAGTAAACAAAATAAATAGAAGATATTGTTTGATATTGTGGTAAACAATATCTAACAATATCTAAACAATATCTAACACTCCCCCTCAAGCTGGAGCATACAAATCGTATGTGCCAAGCTTGTTACAAATATAATCAATTTTAGGCCCCCGTAAAGACTTAGTAAAAATATCTGCTAACTGATCACTTGAGTTAACAAACTCAGTCTTGATGTCTCCAGACATAATATTTTCTCAAATGAAATGACAGTCAATCTCAATGTGTTTGGTCCTCTCATGAAAGACAGGATTAGAACTAATATGAAGAGCAGCCTAATTGTCACACACAAGTGTCATTTGAGTGACATCTCCAAATTGTAGCACTCCAAGCAATTGCTTGAGCCAAACAAGTTCACAGGAAGTTGAGGCCATAACTCTATATTCTGCTTATGCACTGGATCTTGCCACAAAACTCTGTTTCTTACTTTTCCATGAAATCAAGTTACCACCAAAAGAGACACAATATCCAAATGTAGATCTTCTATCTGAAGGAGATCCTGCCCAATCAGCATCTGAGTAGCAAACAACTCAGATATAGCCTCCCCCTGATTTGGTAGAAGTTTAGTATTAGGATCCATGGGTGTATCAATAGACTTTGAACTCATCAACCCAGTTTCCTCCAAAATATCCATGGCATACTTCCTCTGAGATATAACAATACCATCATTGGACTGTGCCACCTTAATACACAAGAAATATCTAAGTTTGCCAAGATCTTTGGTCTGAAAATGGTGACATAGATGTTGTTTCAACTGAGAGATGTCATTGTTGTCACTACTTGTAAGAATTATGCCATCAACATATACTATCAAGTAAACACATCCAATACTCGAGTGTCAATAAAAGACAGAATGATATGCTTCACATCGAGTCATACCAAATTGTTGAACAATCTTGCTAAACTTTCCAAACCAGGCCCTAGGAAACTGTTTTAGGCCATATAGGGATTTGTGAAGATGACATACCATCCCAGAAGACTCCCCCTGAGCAACAAACCCAAGAGGTTGCTCCATATAGATTTCTTCTTGCAAATCACCATTGAGAAAATCATTTTTAACATCCTGTCCCCGTCGTCAAAACGAGGCGGTCGGAGCGACGCGATGGTTTTGACTTTCCAATTTTTTCGCGTTTCTATTGGTGTGGTTACAACGCCTTTAGGTTGTCCGATAACCGGGCTGAACCTAGGGGCGAGGTTTTCGAAAAGGCACTCTTGGATTGTCTGATAACCGGGCTAACCCAATAACCAATTTTGTAGGGATCTTCTGGAGTCGCCACCGATGTTTTTACCGGAAACATCAGAAAAGGAGTAAAAAGGCGTTGGTTTTCGAAAAACCAACTTTGGTCATTAGAACCAGAGTTGGGTAAGGGAGTTAGTTACGCGTAAGGGAAGTGTTAGTTCCCTTACGACGCCCCTTCCGGGTTCCCTATGATAGGCCAACTATTTTAAATAAGTAAACCGGTGAAAGTACGTTTTTACCCTTTATTTGCGGAATTTAAAATTACAATTACATGGCCCTAATATCTATTGCATAATTAAAAATAAAGCGGTAAAGGAGAGAGAGAGAGAGTGGAGAAACATCCGAGGCAAGCTTTCTATTAACTTCTTGAAAACTAGGGTGCTTTTTGGCAGCCCTTCACTCTTTACAGCACCGGGAATCTCTCGAAAATGATATAAAAAACTCTAAAAAGCTCTTAGAAACTCCGAAAATGCTTTGGAGGGATTCTAGAAAGAGAATTTGAGGAAGTGACTAGAGAGAGAATGGAAGAACTGTGTGAAATGAGGGGAATGACGCGGCTATTTATAGGGATTCGCGCCTGTCAGGTCGAGACAGCCGTCTCGTCTGACAAGGTCGAGACGGCCGTCTCGCCTTGCAGAAATGGCGAGACGGTCGTCTCGCCAAACGAGACAGCGGTCTCGCCATTCGCAAGTGATGAGACGGTCGTCTCGCCACTTTCGCAAGGCGAGACGGCGGTCTCGACCCTAAAAGGCGAAAATCCTTATTTACATGCAAAAAATCTCTCCTATTCTAATATGGGGCCTAATAGTCTCTCCTAATGGCTTCTTAGGCTTCATCCATCTTCAAAAAGAAGGTCTTCTGGTCTTTATTATGAGGTCGGGAAAGATTTGGGGTCTACAGTTGCCCCCCCTTTACCCGACTAGTCGACTGCTGGCCTGTTGTGCCAAGGAGATCGACTGGAGGGTAAAGGAGTAGACCCTCTTGCTTGGTTGTCCTTCAGATGTTCCGTCTTTGTGGCGGTTGATCTTCCGAGAAAAAGTGTGCTTCCAAGATGCTTCTTCTGGCGGTAGCTGATCCTTTCGGCTGATGAGTATGAACCCCCATTTGGTTTGACGAGTATGAACCCTCGCCCGGTAAGCCCCCTTTTGTAAGGCATGATGAGTATACACCCCCATCTGGTGTTTGACGAGTATGAACCCTCGTCCGGTAAGCCCCCTTTTGTAAGGCCTGATAAGTATACACCCCCATCTGGTGTTATGCCTCCGGATGCTCCTTCTTGTGGTAGTCGATCCTTTAGCTGTGGTGGCGGCTTACTGCTCTAGCTCATGCGCCTATGTTGAGATGTGTTCTCTCGTCTTCGTCTTTTCTGAGATCTGGTCGTCCGGTTTGTGCCGGGGATTTCGTAGTGTTCATCCAGCCTTGTTAATTGCTGGGGATTCTTTGTTTTTGATCTTTTGATGGTGATCGATCGCCTAACTTTGCTGGTTGGTCGGGTGGTCTTTGTTTGTTGTTCAACTTCTGTTTGGTTGTCGAAAAATTGTTGGTCAAGGTGATTTTTTAATCCTGCTTTTTTTCGCGGTTTTATCTCTTTTTTCTCGCGATTTTGAATTTTGGCTTTTTTTTAGCGTGAGTCTTTTTACTTTAAGCTTCTTTTGTTACGCTAACTTTTGAAAAGGGTGGCAAAAAAATGCATGAAAAAAAAATTATTTATAAGGAAAAAATTTATTACAGCAACTTATTCTATAAGCATTATCCCTAAGAAGGTGGGCTCTCGTCTGGAGACGATCCATAAGAGGGGAACTGCCGGTACATGTGTCTCTGGAACTCTGCTTGGTCCCGGACTTCATCGCGATACTCTTGCTGGAAGACTGCCCAGTCTTGCCTCATCCCCTCTTGGTACTGATATATTGTCTCCAGTCTCGTGTCGAAGGCTTCCTGCCTTAGGGATATCTGTTCTTGTCTCACAGACATCTGATCGAATTGCTGGCGCAAATCGTAGATATTACGGTTTACGCCAGCAAAGTCATTTGTGTACTACTGTTGTTGTTGTTGTTGTTATGGTTGTTGGAACTCGGGAGGTGTTGGGAGATCGTGCATTGCCACGAGGTCCCGGAGATCCAAAGTGATGTCTAGGGAAGGGTGGAGGATCAGCTGGTGATATGAATCACAAGGGGTAATTTAGGATCTTTAGGGTTAGAACCTTGTAAGAAATTTAGGAATTAGAAAGAAGGTGGAAGGAAAGAATCACTCTTCCCAAGGAAGGCAACACACAAAGGATGTGAAAGTCCTTTGATACAGCCAAGGGTTCTTGAATCACTCAAGAATTTCGGAGAATCACTCTCACTAAGATAAAAGAGATAAACTCTAATATTTCTGAATAAAATTTCACTTTGTTATTTCTTGATAAGAATGGTTCAGCTGATATAGAAGCGTTGCCATCAGAATTACAAAAGACTCAATAAAAGAAAATAAATATTAATAATAACCCATTAATCTAGGAATTGAAAACTATTTAATGGAAACAAATAAAGGCTAATAATGATCCATTAACCTAGGAATTGAAACTACTTAATGACTGATTGTATCTGAAACTATGGCAACCAAAAGTCAATCAGCTATGCACCCCATGGTCTCCCAAAGGCTGATGACTAAATTTTCAATTGGGCCCTTATTACAACTTAAAACAAAATCAAACTAAAGCCCATTAATTGATTAATCCAAAACACAATTTGGTCAACCAACAATACTTGTTGAAGAGCTTCCTTTGTTCCCTTGCTCTAGCCCTTATCATAGGTTATGTTCACATCAGCTGGGTCCTGTGGCGCAGCAGCATCCCCATGCTGACCAGGACCGACCCGTTGATGGATTCGGGTCGGAGGCTGGAGGCCATTTCTTCCCGGCCACTGCACCCCCATTTCTCTGCCAGGGGGGTAATGAGGGAAGCCATGAGGACGGCTCCCACTGGCCGGCTCCCGAAGTCCTTGAGGGCCTTCAGGAAGAAATAGTCAGGGTTGCACCGGCGCCTCTGGCTCATGCAGTAAAGGACGAAGAGGTCTGGAAGGGTTACCTTTCCCTGGCTCTCTTTCCGCTCGTAGATGGTCCCCGCCAGTAGCTTGTGGCAGATACGGAGGGTTGGGGGGAGTGCTGAGCCCTTCATCTATGTGGCCAAAGTGGGTGCCCTGGTGAGCTCCTCCCACATCTCGCCGGCGGTGAGGTTAGTGGGACGTGCGCAGATGGCCTCCTGGTAATCCCGGGTCAGCACGTCCTCGGGCTGGACGAACCCAATGTTCACATTGAATTCGTCGAGGGTGGTGGTCCAATACATCCCACCCATAAAGTATGTCACCATCTTGGTTGGTGACAGACCTGGGACCATGGCGGGAGTCTCGGCGTAGGAGATGGAGATAAGAAACTCCAGTACCGCCCGTGGGTACACGTGGGTAGGTGGAGACTGTAGGAGGAAGCCCCACTCAATGCTGTCAATGTGGGCCCGGACGTCGTCCTCCCACCCAAATTCGGCTAGAATGCCGATGTCCAATTTGAGCATGGGATGCCATGTGTACCCCCTGATATGCTGTAGACGAGCCTGGTGCAGTGGAGAGAGCTGAGTGGGATCCTGGGGGACAGGTGTTGAGGAACTGCTAGGGCCAGCAGAACCTCTTCTCTTCCTGGATTGACTTTCACGGTGCATTTTCACAGTAAAGTGCTTGAGAGTTAGAGATCAGAGAGTTGGGGTGCAAAGGAGGTGTGGAGAACCCCCAAGACCCCTCCTCTATTTATAGGGGAAAAATTGAAATCGGGACCGCCGTCTGGGAAGTCGAGACGGCAGTCTCAATTTTGCGCGAGTCGAGACGACCGTCTGGGACCTCGAGACGGCGGTCTCGACTTTGACCTTAAGCGAGACGGTCGTCTTGCCTAGCGGGACGGCAGTCTCGTTTTTGGCCAAGTCGAGATGGCGGTCTCATTGGTCGAGACGGCAGTCTCGATTTTCTGGGGATCGAGACGGCGGTCTAGAAATACGAGCCGGCCGTCTCGATTTTACGGGATTTTTTTTTTTGGAAAGAAATAGGACCTGGTTCAAAAACATTTTATGCATGCAATGTTTGCATGTTTGATGTCCTATAATGCCTACTTTAATTAGTTTTTCAGAAGGATTTAACTGACGTGTCTTGTAGCGTCGAATGCCCTCTGATTTGTGTTCTCGTGTTTTGCTGTACCATGCCGGACTTCTTGTGACCGAAGGATAATTTGCTTTTTCTTTTTCTTTCTTTTTGTAGAGCACTCTTTGCCATATAGTGTCCTTTTTTCTCCATTCTAGGGGTTTCAATCCTCTTGTTGACTATACGCCTCCATATTCCCAAATTAATTTATTAGAATATTGTTATGAGGGTCAAGAGAAAAGAAGTAAAGAGGTAAATTCAATGGCTTGTATTTTAGAAGGTTAATTTTTATTTAGAAAAAGGTTTTGTAAGAATGGTTGGCTAGGGTTAGGCTTAGGTGTTTAAGCTTTTTGTCTAAGCAAGCGTTTCCCCTTTTTGTATTTACGCCTTAGCTTATTTCCATTGCTTTTTATGGCTAGTTGATCTCCCTAGATCGCCCCTTTGGGTTTTCGAACTAGGATATTATGTTTTGGCCCTATCTTTTGTCTAGGTTCCTTCTTTTGGTATTTTTGGGGAATCCTAGCGGACCTTATTTTGTAACCCTAACTTTTGCCTAGGCTACCCTTTATTTTTTTGTTCGGGTATCCTACCGGGTTGACCCTATCTTTTGCATAGCCCCCTTAGTGGGTTTCCTACCGGGTATTTTGCCCTTTTCTTTGGCCTTTGGCTTCTATGGGATTTTTCTTTTTTGTGTATTTATTTTTTGTTCACAGTATTGGCGAAACATGACTTTCTTTATAATGAGGTAAAGCCTTATTTGGTGCTTCTAATCAACTAGCTTGATTGTAATGGTAATGGCGAATTTTGATTGTTTGGATGCGCTTTTTATTCTCTTTCTTTCTTTTTTTCGTTTACTTAGACAAGGTTATTGTGAGGTCTAGTCATTAGATAGCAAGAAGAGAAGCAAATAGTAAGAAGTATTCTTTATTAATTAATAAGGGAATATGTGTCCTAAAATGCCCGGGGGTCGGGCTAGCCCTGGGGGATAATCTCTAACAATCATGGGGTTTACATCCCTTAAATGAAGAAAAATATCTCTTAATGACTAGGGTAGCTCTTAACGCTTGCACCCCTCCGCTTCAGAAAATTTTCTTGAGTGTGCGGAGGGGAGACTTCCCTTTTCCTCTTTCTGCTCGGCCCTTAGTAAGGTCATAACCTAGGTCATGCTTGAAAGGATTATCTTTGAATTCCGGGGGTTCCCTCATGCCTTGGGAATCTGCCCCCAGTCCTTGGCCAGGATGGTAACCATGCTTCATCATCATGCGGGCTACCTTTGTATTTTTTGGAAGTCGCTCTATGCTGGCAATTTCGAGCGCTTGAAAAGATGTTTCAAGGGCCTCTTCAGCCGCGTCCACATAAGGTTGGGTAGACGGTCAACTGATCAGGATATCATCTTCTGCTTGGACCGTGACCAGTTTGTCATCCACTATGAACTTGACTTTCTGGTGGAGCGTCGAAGGTACCGCCTTAGCGTCATGAATCCAAGGCCTGCTGAGGAGACAACTGTATGCTGGAGTAATATTCATTACATGGAAATCGACGTTGAAGATAGTGGGTCCAACTTGGATTGGCAAATTAACTTCTCCCACTACTTCTCGTTTTGATCCGTCGAAGGCTCGAACAATAGTGCTGCTTGGGCGCAGACGGGTTCCTTGAATAGTCAACTTGTCTAGTGTGCACTTGGGCATCACGTTCAAGGATGACCCGTTATCCACAAGAACTTTGGCGATGAGGTACTCCTTGCACTTGATTGAAATGTGCAAGGGCTTGTTATGGTTTGATCCCTCGACGGGGAGTTCTTCCTCTATGAAGGTGAGGGGATCGCTTGCCATAATGTGACCGACGATCCTCTCAACTTTTTCTTGGGATATGGTGTGAGGTACGTGCTGTCGCCGCCGTCAAAACGTGGTGGTCGGAGCGACGCGATGGTTCCGACTTCCCAATTTTTGCGTTTTTTTATTGGTGGTTACAACGCCTTTAGGTTGTCTGATAACCGGGCTGAACCTAGGGGCGAGGTTTTCGAAAGGGCGCTCTTGGATTGTCTGATAATCGGGCTAATCCAAGAGCTAGTTTTGAAGGGTTCTCTAGACTCGCCACCGATGTTTTTACCGAAAACATCGGAAAAGGGTTAAAAGGCGTTGGTTTTCGAAAAACCAACTTTGGTCATTAGAACCAGAGTTGGGTAAGGGAGTTAGTTACGCGTAAAGGAAGTGTTAGTTCCTTTACGACGCCCCTTTCGGGTTCCCTATGATAGGCAAACTTATTTAAATGATTAAACCGAAAAAATACGTTTTTACCCTTTTATTTGCGGAATTTAAAATTACGACTACATGGCCCTAGTATCTATCGCATAATTTAAATAAAGCGATAAAAGGTAAAGGAAGAAAGTAGAACCTTCGGAGCAAGCTTTCTATTAATTCTTTTAAAAGTTAGGGTGCTATGCAGCAGCCCTTCACTCTACACAGCATCGAAAACCTCTCAAAACGCTAAAAAAAACTCTTAGAAACGCTCAGAAACTCCGGAAATGCTTCGGAGGGATTCTAGAGAGAGAATTTGGAGAGATTTCTAGAGAGAAGGAGGAAGAACTCTGTGAAATGAGGGGAATGGGGGCCCTATTTATAGGGATTCGCGCCTGTCAGGTCGAGACGGGTCGTCTCGTCTGACAAGGTCGAGACGACGGTCTCGCCAATCGAGATGGCGGTCTCGCCTTGCAGGAATGGCGAGACGACGGTCTCGCCAAACGAGACGGCGGTCTCGACCTTAAAAGGCGAAAATCCTTATTTTTGTGCCTAAAATCCCTCCTATCCTAGTATGGGGCCTAATAGTCTCTCCTAGTGGCTTCTTAAGCTTCATCCATCTTTGAAAAAGAGGTCTTCTAGTCTTTATTTTGAGGTCAGGCAAGATTAGGGGTCTACACGTGCGCTTCGCTTAAGACCTTCAGCAGGGCGTTTCTGTGCGGTTCCGAACTCATCATTAGAGATAATAGGGTTATCTTTGCAGAAGTATGATTGAGCTGGTCTATAATGGAATACTCGCTTTGCCTTATAAACTGGAATAATTCATCCGTCTCCTCCTTGGATTCTTTTTTTTTTCTTCGGTATTTTTATTTTTTCCTTTATTTTTTGGGACGTCTTCTTGTGAGTCCTTGGGGGAATAGACTCTTCCACTTCTAGTCATGCCCCCAATGCCGGCTATATTCGTGATATCCTCTTTTATTGGTGAAGCTTCTTCATATCTCCACGGTACAACTTTATTTAATTCGTAAGGGAAAGGACGTGGCATAAATAGTCGCACTGGTGTCCTTGCCCCCTCTTCCTTATTTTTGAGGACCAACGGTCGAGGCTTATTTTCTTCTTGCGACGAGTCGACCGTTGGGGCAAACTTGATTAGGAGTGGCTTTCTCTCCATTCTTCTGATTTGAAAGACGTGTCAGTTAATCCTCCCTTTTTATTATCTTATTTATTAAGAATGAAGGAGGGGAAATTAAATATGCAAATGAATGACATGCATGCAAGTAAACAATTGTTGAATAAAGAAAAATTTCATTTATCCGTTGGAAGGTGTACATTCCCCTATTCCATACTACAAAGCAACTTTTGGCAGAAACGAAAAAGCCTAAAGAAACCCACAAGTGGGTCTTAATATCTATGTAATTCCCTTTCGGCTTCCCGGACGTGACGAGCAAGTGCTTCGCTTTGCTTCTAGACCTCCTGGCTCATATCTTCACTGTACTTTTAAGCCTCTTTGATCTTCGCCTCCTGATGGACGATCAAGGCTTGCAGTTCATCGAGTTTTGCAAGGGCCCGGTCCTTTTCTTGTAGTACTTGGTCGTACTGAGCTAGCCCGTCTCTTTCTTTGCAGCGTAGCTCAGCGAGACTTTTGTTGAGTCTCCGATTGGCCTCTCGCTCTTGGCGTATTTCTGACCGAGTCCTGGTGAGGTCTTGCAACAAATCCTTGATCGTCTGAGCCTGTTTTGCTGATTCGGCCTTAAGGCGTGCTGATTTGGTGGTTATTTCTTGAAGTTGGCTATCCGAGCTGGTTCTGGCAGCTTTGGATGCTCGGATAGCTTGCTGATTAGTGTCAACACACTGATCCTTGAGGCGCTCTATTTCATTATCCTTTTTCTTGCATTGCCTTTGCAGACCATCAATGGTGAGGATAGATTCTTTCTCTCTCTCTTCAAGGGCCCTTATCTGGGCTCCCATGATTTCTATCCTCTGGGTCAAGGCATCGACTTGAGCTTGCAGTTCTTCACTATTGGCGCTTGTAACGAGTGAGGTGGATGGTTGAGACATTCCTCTTCTTTTTCTCCACACCTCATAGTCACTGGAGACAACTGAAAGAATTAATGGTTGAGTTCAAGAGGGGGGGTGAATTGAACTTTAAAACTTTTTCGCAAAACTTACTTTCTTTTGGAAGAATGAGTTATCTTTATTCAATTTTTGCAAAGGTAATTTGGTTTAAACACAGCAAGTTTATAGACAGAAAATAAAAGAGATGAAAGAAGAAATTTAACACACAAATTTATACTGGTTCACTCTAATCCAGAGCTACATCCAGTTCTTGACAAACCTGTCAAGTTCCACTAATTCCAAGTGAAAATTACAACCAGTAGATACTCACCAATCTACCCCAAGAACTATCTTGCAAACCCACAAGACAGAATCTTGAAAACCACCCGAGTAACCAAATCCGATTCATTGTACCAAGTGCAGATCACAATCCAACCTGCACAATCACACTTTTACAAAAGAGTATGGAAAGAAAAAACCTGGACTTGAAGTTCTAATTGTCCAGAACAAATTCTAACAAGCACTTTCTCTCTTTGATTGACCACAATTCGATCACGACACCTTATGATATGAAAAGATTCTTGAATGCGGAGAAATTCACGTATATGAAAGTTTCACAGATTGATTTCACAAGTTTTCTCAAGTAGTGTGTTGTATATATTTCAAAAGATAGATCAATTATGTATATATAGAGTAAAACAAAGAATTAGAATGTTTCATCTGTCAAAAATTGTTTCGGAGAGTCACAAGATCGATTAGTTTGAAGTATAACGAGTTTAGAAGAGACTACGATCGATTAGAACCGAAGTATGATCGATCAGACCAGAGTTATGATCGATCAGAATGAAACTATGATCGATCAGATTACATTTCAATCGATTGAAACCACGATTCAATCGATTGATTTCATTTAAAAGTTCATTCAATCGATTGTTTCGAGTTTTCAATGGATTGAAACAGCTTTAGAAAAAATGATAGCTCTCTGTTTTAATCGATTGAAAATCATTTCAACAGATTGAAATCCTGCAGTTTTTTAAACAGAAAAATAACCTCTCTGTTTCAACAGATTGAAAAGTATTTCAACAGATTGAAAATGCGAAACCATGATATTTGAAAAAATTCACTAAGTTATTTTAACTTGTTGATTCTGCGAATCAATCAATTGAAAATACGATTATGTATGACCACTTATTCTCGTTAAGTGATTTTAACAGATTGAAAATCTTTTTCAACAGATTAAAAAAAACTTAGTTTGTTCTTTTAATACTTTGAATGTGAGTTTTTCATGCGAGAAAATGATTTTCAATGAGATGCAATGTTTTAAGGTGCTTATCACAAAAATATAATGGACTATCAAGAGATTAAGTGCTTAAACTAAAAACCTAATCATCTACACACCCACAACCTAAGCTATATCTATGTCTTCATCAAATCCACCAAGTGCTTCAATCTCCCCCTATTTGATGGAGACAAATAACCACTGCACCTGCATAAAAAATAACGAGACCAGAGACATATATTTTGTGGTGTGTGTGTAGTGACGATTTTAAGCAAAATACTTCTCCCCCTATTTGATCGCATCAAATAGATTGTTTTAGTTATAGTCCAATGGGGCCACGTGGGTACCCCGAATATAAAACAGAACATTAAAAACTAAGAAAAGAAAACAGAATAACAGAAACATAAAAAGTCTTCATTCGTCCCCGGGGCCTTGATTGAATTGTAGTTCCACAATCCTGTTGTAAATGTCTTCTAGTTGATTATCAATATGCTAGAACCTTGTAATGAAATTTTCATCCAAATAATGCTTCGCGAGCCCTCGGAGCGACGAGTCATCCGCATATGCCTCCTTTGGTCCGAATGCGGTTCGCTCATTTGATGTAACATTGTTCTTTCGAGCCGAGACGGAGGCGTGCCACGGTCGAGGCGTGGAGTGTATGGAATCATTTCCGACGGTGTCACTTCTTCCATTGGATCGGACGGACATGCTTGCAGAAGTTCCGGGAATATCGGTGTTGATTCCTTCCTCTTGCTCTTCTTCTTCACTTTCTTCACTTCTCCCAAGCATCTTCTTTTGAGAACCATTCACCATCAATTTTAATGAATCCCATTTTGTGAAGCACAGAATTATTTATTTCATTTGTTGGTCGGACGGTTTCAACAAGTTCTCCTTCTACATTGACACCAAAATGTGTTAAAAACTTAGAAATCGAGAATAGCATAAGGATACCCGAAATCACTAAGTCTCTTGGCTTTGATCATGTGGTCCTTGATGACGAAGACCCAGTTCACCCGTATCCTGTGGTGAATGCAGTACATCGATACTAAATCTCCTTCGTTTAGCACCGCATGATTGCTCCCCCGGGTGTGAGCTGCCACGACACAATGAAAGCGAGAATTCTTTCTTCCAGTTTTAGCTTCCCGGTATTGAAAGAGCTAACAGAATCACGAGTATTCTTCATGCATGACCGAAAGTCTTGAACTTTATTAAATTTGTCCACATCCGAAGTGTATCCTTTGGTGACTTTTACACCAACATCCTTTATTCCGAGCAACCTCCTTCCGGATGTTGGGTGAAATTTCAATGTCTACACCTTTAACTTGGGTTTTCAAAGTGGAACCTTCAAAGGATAAATTTGTGAAGAAAACTTTAATCAAATCAGGATAAATCCTACCATTTAACTCCAGAAACTTCTGAAGCTTTTGGTGTTGCAGTAGCTTTCGAATGCCTCTGAATCCTTCGGCATCAAACCAGGAGAACTTTAACATCTTCGGAATGTTGACTTGCTTCCTGCTCAATTCATGGATAAACAAATCCATTTTCTCTTGGTCCCCATTGAACCAAGTTTCAATTCGACCTCCAACATTTGGTTCTTGTCTTGCATTAGAAGACTCGCCTCTGCTGAACTTCTTCCTACCGGATTTAGTACGTTTGAGCATGCTTGAATTTTTGGAATGAACAGAAAAGAACCGAGAAGAAAGGATGATTCAAGAAAAAAAATACTACTATTTTCTTTAGAAATGACAGCACACGAACTCTTCAACTTTACAGTTTTGTCTTTATTGCATTACTGATTCCGCGCAGTGATGATAAAAGAGGAGAGAGAATTGCTACTGTACACTTTAATTACCCTTACAGTAGATATCCAATCGGGGTCAATCAGCTTTTATTGGAAATCTTAGATATTAAAGAGAGTAGCTGAAGTTTATCTTGTTGTAAATGCTTTCAATTTACTCGCAGAAATTGTTTAGAGACAAAGTACATACAACTAGCCCAAAAAAAATAATCAATTGATATTCAGTGAAACCAATTGATTTTGTAATCGCAGATACTCGAAGTAAAATAAACCGATTGAATCAAGAATTAAATCGATTGTTATTGTAAGAAACAATCATGCGAGTATCATAAGTAAATTCAATCGATTGAATCGAAGATTTAATCGATTGATTTATAGAAGAAAGTATGCGAGCTACAAGGTTAATGAAATAAATCGATTAAAAGCTTATCTAATCGATTGAACTGATAACATATCAATACCGAGAGTAAGAATCAGGAAATCAACAGATTATTTCGCAATTTCAATCGATTGAAACAAATAATATCAAGTTATTCATGCAATTATTAATCGATTGAACTTGTTATCAGCCTGTTAAAAAAGCATACAATCATTGTAAAGGATCAGTTATGCAATACTAGATATATCTAGAATTCCTAATTCAGTCCTAAGCATATTAAGTCTATCTCTAGGAAGTGGTTTAGTGAATAAATTAGCTAACTGTTTTTCAGATTCAATGAATAATATCTCACAGTCACCCCTAGATACGTGTTCTCTAATAAAGTGATGTCTAATTTCAATATGCTTAGTTCTAGAGTGTTGAATAGGATTCTTAGTTAAGTTTATTGCACTAGTATTGTCGCAAACCGGAGGTACCTTGTTTAGAGTCACTCCATAATCTGTCGGTTGTTGCTTGAGGTAGATGATTTGAGCACAACTGACTCCAGTACTGCAATGTATTCAGCTTCTACGAGTTGACAGAGCAACACACGCTTGCTTTTTGTCTGTGCCACGATATAAGACTTCGAGGATACCATAGTCCAACATTAACTCGTTCCCTTAAGGTACTTCGAGAATCCTTTTGGCGAGCGGTAAGATGTGATTCATTTGGATTTGCACTGAAATCTTGCACAAAGGCACACACTAAACATAATGTCGAGTCTACTAGCGAGTTAGATATAGTAGTGAACCAATCAAACCTCTATATTTAGTTTGATCAACGGGTTTTCCTTTTTCATCTAAGTCTAGACAACAGTTAGTAGACATGGGTGTAGAGGACTCCTTGCAATTTTGCATATCAAATTTCTTTAACAATTCATTGTAGTATTTAGATTGACTAAGAAAAATGTCATTTCTTAATTGTTTAACCTGGAGACCAAGGAAGAAATTCAATTCTCCCATCATAGACATTTCAAATTCACTTTGCATTTCTTTTACAAACTTATTACACATGGCATTATTAGTGGAACCGAAAATGATATCATCCACATACACCTGCACCAGAATAATGTCAGTTCCAGATTTCTTAATGAATAGAGTTTTATCAACCTCACCTCGCTTGTACCCTTGATCAATTAGGAAGTTACTTAACCTCTCATACCATTGTCTAGGTGCTTGCTTTAAACCATAAAGGGCCTTTTTCAATTTGTAGACATGGTCGGGATGCTTGTGATCTTCAAACCCAGGAGGTTGAGAAACATATACTTCTTCATTGATGAGTCCATTAAGAAAGGCACTCTTTACATCCATCCGTAGTAATCTGAAACCACTTATACGAGGCATAAGCTAATAATAATCTAACGGCTTCAAGTCTAGCTACAGGTGCAAAGGTTTCATCAAAATCGATACCCTCTTGTTGGTTATACCCTTTGGCTACCAACCTAGCTTTATTTCTAGTAATAATGCTGTGTTCATCTAGCTTGTTTTTGAATACCCACTTAGTACCAATTACATTGATATCTTTGATTTTAGGAACTAATTCCCACACTTTATTTCTTTCAAATTGATTAAGCTCATCATGCATGGCACTAACCCAGTATTCATCATTTAATGCTTCTTTAACTGTCTTAGGCTCTATTTGTGAAATGAATGTCATATGATTACAGAATTGGTTAAGAGAATGTCTAGTAGATACTCCCTTATTAATTTTCCCGATGACATTGTCTAGAGAGAGATCTCTTGGGACAATCCACTCTTTAGGAAGCTCTTCCAGAACATCTTCTTCCTGTTCTTCAGTAATTGTTGGTGGATCAGCTTTTGCAGGATCAACAGATTGATCACCTTCTTCGACAATATGCTGATCTGAGCTACTGGGAAGTTTCAACTGATAAGAATTATCAGTTAAATCTTCTTCATCTGCAGTACCTGTTGTTCTATTCTGCACCACTAGAGGAGACTCATTAAACACAACATGTACTGATTCTTCAACAGACTTCAGTCTTAAATTGTAGACTCTATATGCATGACCATTAGTTGAATAACCAAGAAAGATTCCTTTGTCGGATTTCTCATCAAACTTGCCAATATTTTCTTTCCCATTGTTTAAAACAAAACATGTACATCCAAAAACCACTGAAATAGTTTATGTTGGGTTTTCTTCCTTTATACAGATTCATATGGGGTTTTCTTAAGCATGGGTCTAATCAAGACTCTATTCAAAACATGACAAGCGAGTGTTTCCTGCATCTGCCCAAAAGTATTTAGGTAAAGAATTTTCACACAACATTGTTCTAGCAAGTTCCACAATGGATCTGTTCTTTCTTTCCACAACACCGTTCTGTTGAGGAGTTCTTGGAGCAGAAAAATTGTGTTTTATGCCAAGCTTTTCACAAAAAGATTCAAATTTTTCATTTACAAATTCTCCACCATTGTCACTTTGAATAGATGTAATGAAATACTCTTTTTCATTATGCAAAACCTTGGCAAGCTTTTTGAAAGATTTGTAAGAATCAGATTTGGCTTTAAGAAAAATAGTCCAGGTAAATCTGGAAAAGTCATCAACAATTACCATGATATAAAGATTACCACCTAGGCTTTTATTCCTTGAAGGACCAACCAAATCCATGTGAAGCAGTTCCAAAGGTCTAGAAGTTGAAACAATGTTTTTGTTTGAAAAAGATTTTCTAGTTTGTTTGCCTTTCAAACAAGCTTCACAGATTTTGTCTTTCAAGATTTGAAGCTTAGGCAGCCCAGAAACTAATTCTTTTGAAATCAGTTTGTCAAGATGGTTAAGATGTATATGAGCAAGCCTTCTATGCCACAACCAAGATTCTTCTTCTTTAGTAAGAAGACAACTTTGAGATGATATAGGCTGCTTGATATCTAACATGTATATGTTATTTAACCTCTTACCTACCAACATTACCATGTCAGATTCGGCTCACGAGATAAGGCACTTTTCCGGCTTGAAAATGACTTTGTGACCAAGATCACATAAGCGACTTATGCTTATCAGATTGTGCTTGAGACCTTCAACAAGAAGAACATTGTGAATGGTTACTGATTCACTATCTCCAATATCTCCAGAACCTAGAATTCTTCCCTTGTTGTTGTCTCCATAAGTCACATGACCTCCATTCTTCAATTTTAGCTTCTGGAATTTTGAAATGTCACCTATCATGTGCCTTGAGCATCCGCTGTCTAGGTACCAAAGGGACTCTTGTTGTTGTTCCTGAAAGATCAAACATCAAGTATTTGGTACCCTTACGTATTTTGGGTCCTTAGGAGTCAAATTTTACTGTTTAACATGTTTTGGAACCCATCTCTTCCTACCTTGCGGCACAAAATATTTTCTAGCATGACAGAATTTTATAGTATGTCCTTTCTTCATGCAGTAATGACAAGATGAGAAAGGGGATGCTTGTTGTTTTTACGTATGAAAAGAAGTTCAAATATTTTTTAGTTTTTACCCCATTCTTAGGTTTGTACCCGATTCCAGAATGTTCAAACATACGAGTTTTGAGACCTAAGAAGTGCATCTAAATTCTCTTTACCTTGAGTAAATTTTGTCAAGGTTTTAGTCAAGTAATCAACCTTATTTTGTAAAACAATACACTTTTCACAATTCTTATTAACGACAACATTATCCGCGAGATGAATAGATAATATCTAGATGTTCTAAATGCTGTTTTGCTTTCTAATAGTTCTTTTTCAGAACTTTAACTCTATTTTCTAACCGAGTTATTTAAACCTTTCAACCGATTATTTGTATGAGATAAATTTACGGCTTCACTATGCATTTCATTGAAAGCATTTAGTAATGTGTTGTAATTCATTTCATTCTCTGTAGGAGTTGAACTTACATGTGATGAAGAGGATTCACGACCGACCATCAAACACGGGTTCACCTCTTCACTTTCGGATTCGAAGTTGGAAGATGAATCATTGTCTTGCCAGGCTATATAGCCCTTTTTCCCTATGTGTCTTGATTCTTTCTTGTTCGATTCTTGGTCTTTTCAGGACAATCACTCTTTATGTGACCCTGTTTACCACAAGAATAACAAGTAATAGTATTTTGAACGATTCGGTCTTTTTATCATTGTACCTTTTTACTTGGCCGATTCTGTTCTTTCTTCAAGAAATTTCCCAAATTTCTTAACCAACAAAGTCGAGTTCTCTGATTCATCTTCTTCGGATCCATTGTTTTCTTCAATCGTCTTGAGAACAATATTTCTACTTTTCTTTTACTGCATTCTCTTGTTCTTTGAGCCGATTGATTTCCAACTCATGTTCCCTTAACTTACCAAAAAGTGAAGCGGTAGACATTTCGAGTCAAGTCTCTTGATTTTGATATAGTTGTCACCTTTGGTTGCCACGTTCTGTCCAAACACTTTAAGATTTTGATGTTCAACTCTTCTTTGTCAAAAATCTTTCCTAACCCGATTAGATGATTGACTATGTGCGTGAACCTTTTACGCACATCTGCAATTGTTTCTCCTTGCTTGCATTTTAAACAATTCATAGTCCACTGATTAACTCATGCTTTCTTGCCCTTTTCACATCGAGATGTTCCTTCATGTGTGACCTCTAAAATTTCCCACATCTCTTTGGCGGAGGCACCTTTGAGACACCCTGAAAAACTCATCAAGATTTAAAGCGAGAGGTAATAATATTTTTTGCGAGTATAATCATATTGGACTCTCCTATTTTCTACATCAGTTAATTCAGCCCAATCTTTTTCAACTACTTTACCATCTCTTGTATGAGTTGGTTTGTAAGGACCATTAACAATTGTTTCCCAAATGCCTCTATCAAGAGATTCAATAAAGATTTTCATTCTAACCTTCCGGAAAGAATAATTCACACCGAGAAAAAAGTGGAGGTCTGTTTATGGAGGCTCCTTACGAAAAATTCATCTTTCCCTCGGCCATTGGACCGATTTCTTGAGTAGCTTACAAGAACCAGCTACGGTACCAATTGAAAGAATTAATGGTTGAGTTCAAGAGGGGGTGAATTGAACTTTAAAACTTTTTCGCAAAACTTACTTTCTTTTGGAAGAATGAGTTATCTTTATTCAATTTTTGCAAAGGTAATTTGGTTTAAACACGACAAGTTTATAGACGAGAAAATAAAAGAGATGAAAGAAGAAATTTAACACACAAATTTATATTGGTTCACTCTAATCCAGAGCTACATCCAGTTCTTGACAAACCTGTCAAGTTCCACTAATTCCAAGTGAAAATTACAACCGGTAGATACTCACCAATCTACCCCAAGAACTATCTTGCAAACCCACAAGACAGAATCTTGAAAACCACCCGAGTAACCAAATCCGATTCTTGTACCAAGTGCGAATCACAATCCAACCTGCACAATCACACTTTTACAAAAGAGTATGGAAAGAAAAAACCTGGACTTGAAGTTCTAATTGTCGAGAACAAATTCTAACAACACTTTCTCTCTTTGATTGACCACAATTCCGATCACGACACCTTATGATATGAAAAGATTCTTGAATGCGAGAGAAATTCACGTATATGAAAGTTTCACAGATTGATTTCACAAGTTTTCTCAAGTAGTGTGTTGTATATATTTCAAAAGATAGATCAATTACGTATATATAGAGTAAAACAAAGAATCAGAACGTTTCATCTGTCAAAAACTGTTTCAGAGAGTCACAAGATCGATTAGTTTGAAGTATAATAGTTTAGAAGAGACTCTGATCGATTAGAACTGAAGTATGATCGATCAGACCGAGTTATGATCGATCAGAATGAAACTATGATCGATCAGATTACATTTCAATCGATTGAAATCACGATTCAATCGATTGATTTCATTTAAAAGTTCATTCAATCGATTGTTTCGAGTTTTCAATGGATTGAAACAGCTTTAGAAAAAATGATAGCTCTCTGTTTTAATCGATTGAAAATCATTTCAACAGATTGAAATCCTGCAGTTTTTTAAACAAAAAAATAACCTCTCTGTTTCAACAGATTGAAAAGTATTTCAACAGATTGAAAATGCGAAACCATGATATTTGAAAAAATTCACTAAGTTATTTTAACTTGTTGATTCTGCGAATCAATCAATTGAAAATACGATTATGTATGACCACTTATTCTGTTAAGTGATTTTAACAGATTGAAAATCTTTTTCAACAGATTAAAAAAAACTTAGTTTGTTCTTTTAATACTTTGAATGTGAGTTTTTCATGCAGAAAATGATTTTCAATGCGATGCAATGTTATAAGATGCTTATCACAAAATATAATGGACTATCAAGAGATTAAGTGCTTAAACTAAAAACCTAATCATCTACACACCCACAACCTAAGCTATATCTATGTCTTCATCAAATCCACCAAGTGCTTCAACAGCCACTCGAGCTTTTCCTAGCTCTCTATCTCCCATAAAGACTGGTTTCTCCCATGCTTTTCTCACGGCTAGTGAGTTGGCGATTGTGCATGGGTCTCTAAAAAAACACAGTCCTCCGAGTTCCCCTCGAGAAATTGTAGTTTGAGTCCTCATGAGCTGTCTCATAGCTACTCTAGGTGAGTAGGCTATGCAACCCCTGAGTCCTATCAAGGGTACATTCGGATAGTCTCCACATCTGATGAGGACTGGACCGGGTCGGAACCAAGGGCAGACCCAGGATAAATTGTTGGCGTCCCATTGTTCCAACTCGTCCTTCCACTTTGAGGTTAAGCGTCGTTGGAGAGGAATTTTGGAGAAGCTCCTTAAAGGGTCGGGGAACATCCCCATGTGACTAGAGGCGTAAAAATGTGTAATGTCCCACACAAAGAGTAGTGAAGAGCAGCAACGAAGCGTTTTTCCTTGCTTCTGGCGGCAGAATTCCACTGAGAGCAAGGTGTCAGCAAGAATTGCAGGCAAGGGACTCTTCGAATTCACGTCCCAGGCGAAGAAGGCGTCCATGACGGCTTGATCCACTGTGTCGAGGTGGAAGGGAGACAAGATCGTTCTGAATATGATTAAGGCCAGGGTTTTGTTAAAAGCGACCCATTCTATCCTTTCAGCCAAGTCGGATAGATGGTCTTCTAACATTCAGAATTTCCAACCCTGGATGTTCCCTTTTCCTATCAGGGTAGTCTGCCGGAATGGTAGTTGGATGATGGCAGCGACTTGTGCTGCAGGAGTATATGCCCCGTGGCGGATATGGACCCCGGCTGATTTGGGCCATTTTAGCATAATTTCGTACTCCTCCAAGGTGGGCACCATGGTGAACTGAGGAAATTCAAAATAGCGCAGACTAGAGTTCCAGAAGTGAATTAGTACCCTGATGAACACTTGATCGACACAGATTTTCAGCAGGTCGAGAACCCGTCCATAGGATTTTTCAAAGTCGGAGCGGACCTCTGGTGGCATTATCACGCAAAGTCGTTCCAATTTCTCAGTATGGTATCGGGGAATGTCCACCTTCTTCAATTGTCTACTAGTCCCCTCCATTTTCTAAAACCAAAATGCATATTTTATGAAAATGATGCTTATTGAATGAATGTGAGTGTTTATTTTTCTATTTATCATGTTTTGTATGATATTTGCGTTTTTTTTTTTGAAAAATAAACTACCTATATGAATTATTTATGAGTGTAATATTCTTGAACAAGGTCCCATTTATTACTTTAAACTGACTTTTTATTTTATTTTTATTTTTATTTTATAGCCTTTTATCTCTTCTATCGGACTGTCTGGCTACTTAGCTTACAAAGAACCTGAAACCAGGCTAGCTAAAAGGCAGATTGTCCGAGATAAAAAATGGCTTTATGCAAAAGAATAATATTTAGCGTCCCTTATCTCTTCTATCGGACTGCGTGGCTACTTAGCTTACAAAGAACCTGAAACCAGGCTAGCTAAAAGGCAGACTGTCCGAGATAAGGGCGTTTATTGCAAAAAAAGTTTTTTGTGATTTTTCTGTTGTTTGGTTATGCTATGAAACAGACAAATGCAACAAACAGATGCGCACACAATTCGATCATCCACGAACAGGCGAGAAGTCGTTTTAATCACGAGGTAGGGTTTTCCTGTAGAAAAGTGTTTTGGCGAAGGTAGGTTCTAACTGTTCTCACCAAGGCTAAGGCCCCCAAGGTGCCCCATTATAGGGTCCCCACTCTCCAGCCTTCCGACCATGCTTAGCACTAAGGCCATAGTCAGTCTTTGTGCCAAAAGAGGAAGGTTATCACCTTGAGTGGTGGTTTCCGATCACACTGGTGGGCACAAGGCCATCACTACAGCGAACCGTACCTGCCACCCACTCCCTATGGATTTCTCACTTGCCCCCAGGTATAGAGGGAACTGTAGTGTGCAAGGGTTTGTGTACAGTTTGTATTTCAAACAATTGCATAAGTATAAACAAGCAACAGTTATTAAAGCCAAGCATTAAAGCATGTTATAATACAAGGTAGGGTAAAAGAGTAATTTTCTTGGTTTATTTACTTTAAGTTGGCCCATCACTAAATGGGATCAACTCTCTAGGCTTCCCCAGTGGAGTCGACATCTGTCGCCGCCGTCAAAACGAGGCGGTCGGAGCGACGCGATGGTTTCGACTTTCCAATTTTTCGCGTTTTTATTGGTGTGGTTACAACGCCTTTAGGTTGTCCGATAACCCGGCTGAACCTAGGGGCGAGGTTTTCGAAAAGACGCTCTTGGATTGTCCGATAACCGGGCTAACCCAAGAACTAATTTTGAAGGGTTCTTCTGGAGTCGCCACCGATGTTTTTACCAAAAACATCGGAAAAGGAGTAAAAAGGCGTTAGTTTTCGAAAAACCAACTTTGGTCATTAGAACCAGAGTTGGGTAAGGGAGTTAGTTACGCGTAAGGGAAGTGTTAGTTCCCTTACGACGCCCCTTCCGGGTTCCCTATGATAGGCCAGCTCTTTTAAATAAGTAAACCGGTAAAAGTATGTTTTTACCCTTTATTTGCGGAATTTAAAATTACAATTAAATGACCTTAATATCTATTGCATAATTAAAAATAAAGCGGTAAAGGAGAGAGAGAGAGAGAGAGAGTGGAGAAACCTCTGAGGCAAGCTTTCTATTAACTTCTTGAAAACTAGGGTGCTTTTTGGCAGCCCTTCACTCTTTACAGCACCGAGAATCTCTCGAAAACGCTATAAAAAACTCTAAAAAGCTCTCAGAAACTCCGGAAATGCTTCGGAGGGATTCTAGAAAGAGAATTTGAGGAAGTGACTAGAGAGAGAATGGAAGAACTGTGTGAAATGAAGGGAATGACGCGGCTATTTATAGGGATTTGCGTCTGTCAGGTCGAGACGGTCGTCTCGCCAAACGAGACGGCCGTCTCGCCATTCGCAAGTGATGAGACGACCGTCTCGCCAAACGAGACGGCGGTCTCGCCACTTTCGCAAGGCGAGACGGCGGTCTCGACCCTAAAAGGCGAAAATCCTTATTTACATGCAAAAAATCCCTCCTATTCTAATATAGGGCCTAATAGTCTCTCCTAATGGCTTCTTAGGCTTCATCCATCTTCAAAAAGGAGGTCTTCTGGTCTTTATTATAAGGTCGGGCAAGATTTGGGGTCTACACATCTAGTTGATAAAGAGGCCATTGTTGAAGAGCGGCCATGGCGATAAATAAACGAACAGAAGCCATTTTCGCCACGGGAGTAAAGGTATCTCCATAATCCAACCCAAAAATTTGAGTATAACCTTTGGCCACAAGACGAGCTTTGAGACGATCAATAGTACCATCAGGTCCAACTTTGATAGCAAACACCCACCTACAACCAACAACATATTTTCCAAACAGTAACAGGACCAATTCTCAAGTTCCACTATTATGAAGAGCACTTAGTTCATCTAACATGGCCCGACGCCAACCAGGATGGACTAAAGCTTCACGACAGTTTTTGGAATGGTCACAAAAGAAATAGAGGAAAGACATGTATAAAAAGGTAATGACAGTCGATGATAACTCAAAGCAATATAATAGGGAGAGGGATTACGTGTAGAGCTGATACCTTTTCGGAGGGCAATGGGAAGGTCAGACTCAAGTGTCAGATCCGGAGGAGACAGAGTAGTTGGCACTTGAGTGGAGTCACATGGTGGTGGTTGTGATTGATTTCGGAAACTATAAACCTGAAGAGGCGGTGGAGAAGAAGCTAACTGCGAAATAGGAACTAATGGTGAACAAGACACAATTAGAGGATCACATACAACAGGAACATTAAATGTACTAGGAGTGTATACAGGATTGAATGGAGACAAATGTGAAGATTGACTTTTAAAATAAAGAGAGAACTCATCAAAGGTGACATCTACAGACACAAAATAACGGTTAAGATAAGGAGAAAAATATTTGTATCCTTTTTGTGATCTTGTAAACCCTAAGAAAACACATTTATGTGATCTAGGAGAAAGCTTATCAAGACCAGGACTTAAATTATGAACAAAACATGTAGACCCGAAAACTCTTAGAGGTAAGGAATGAAGAGGTTCATGAGGGAATAAAATGGAATGAGGTAT
This sequence comes from Sphenostylis stenocarpa, assembly GCA_963425845.1. Taxonomy (NCBI): domain Eukaryota; kingdom Viridiplantae; phylum Streptophyta; class Magnoliopsida; order Fabales; family Fabaceae; genus Sphenostylis; species Sphenostylis stenocarpa. The sequence continues at coordinate 11,881,566 of OY731402.1, read as the reverse complement.
TTTATTATTTAAAACCGAAGAAGGCATGCAATTAATGAGATAACATGCAATAAGAAGAGCATCACCCTAAAAATGTTGAGGAACCTCTCCATGAATTAAAAGAGTGTGAGTTGTTTCAATAAGATATCTATTTTTGCGTTCAGCTACACCATTTTGTTGAGGTGTATAAGCACAAGAAGTTTGATGCAGGGTACCGTGAGAAGCCATGAATTGTTTAAAAGAATGAGAAAGATATTTACGACCATTATCACTGCGCAAAACTCTAATAGAAACATCGAACTGAGTTTGAATTTCATTGAAAAAAGTTTGAAAGATATGAAATAATTCAGAACGATTTTTCATCAAAAATAACCAAGTGCATCCATCAATGAAAGTAATAAAGTATTGAAAACCTAAAGTAGACTTAACGCGGCTAGGTCCTCAAATGTAAGAGTGAACCACGACAAAAGGGGACGAAGCACCACGTGTGACACTACGAGGAAATGAAGTACGACTATGTTTGCCTAATTGACACTACTCACACGTCAAACTAGACAAGTTAGAGAAGGCAGGGAAAAGTTTCTATAACTTGGCAAGACTTGGATGACCTAACTGAGCATGAAGAAGAGAGGGAGAGTCCATAACTGCACCAATATGTGTAGAGGGATGGAGATGATAAAGACCATGAGAATCATATCATGTGACAATCACCTATTTTGAACTTTGATCCTATAAACACACAGAATTGTTGGTAAAAGAAACAACACAATCAAGAGAACGAGTTAGACGACTGATGGACAACAGGTTAAAAGGAGACTCAGGGACATAAAGAACATTATCAATGGTTAAAGAAGGGAAAAGTTTAACAGTTCCAACATTATGAGATGATACTCTAGAGCCATCAGCTAGTGTAACAGAAGGTAAAGGATTAGAAGAGGATAAAGAGGAGAACAAAGATTTGTTACCAATAATATGATCAGTGACTCCTGATTTAAAAACCCAAGGACCAGGAGAAGAGGATTGGGTCAGATCAGCAAAACATGTATCTGTGTGTGCAAAAAACGTAGTGGAACTAGAAGATTGTTGATCCTTATACCATTTGAGAAATTTGTTGAACATAGCAGGTGTGTTGGATGCAACAGAAGAAGGAGGATCCCCAACAGACAAAGGTGGGGAAGGATTGGTCTGAACAACTGCAGTAGATCGAGGAGGACGACCATATAATGCATAACACTTGTTAATCTTGTGACCTAGTTTGCCACTATGTTCACACTTAGGATGCCCTTTTCCCTGTTTGTGAGGGCGAGTCCAGTCATCATAGTGAGATGCCAACACAGAAGAATCATTAACAGAATTGAAAGTAGTAGAAGGAGTGGAAGAAGTCATGAAGGGTAGGAGAACAAAACCTAAAAAAAATCCAAAGTAATCCAATCAACCCACGAAGCACAAATCCAAAACGAGAAGACCAAAACAAGTTCGTCGAGACTAAACGACGTAGGAGACAATAGACGACCAACTCCGATAGTGGTGATCTCAACGACACGGTGATCACCTTACTGAAACGAACAAAATCGTATGTCACTAGTCAAAAGTGAAACTCTAACGACGGCTCCGGCGACTGCTCCGGCGACGGCAACAGTGGCAGCAGCGTGAACCAGTACATCAGGTAAGTTCCCAGGAAAGAGAGGTGGGTCACTAATGAACACGCTTAAATACCAAGTCTTTCCTTGTCAGAACCTTCCTAGACATGCACTTTCACACTACCAAATAATATCCAGTAACAAAGATAACTCTTTTCTGATGTGGAAGATTAGTTTAACTGGCAGCAGCGGCGATGGCGACTTTAGCAGTGGATAATGGCGAAAAAATTTCAAAATAACCTTAAGCTCTGATACCATGTTGAATATAGAGGAAATACGATTTGAGATAATCTCCCTTGTGTATAAACCACACATAAGGTAATCTATTTATAATAGAGAGAGGTACAACTAAAAGAGTAACCGAAAGTAAACAAAATAAACATAAGATATTGTTTGATATTGTGGTTAACAATATCTAACAATATCTTAACAATATCTAAATAATATCTAACAGGTCCCATAATTAGACTATTACCACGTTGTTGATGAAATGTCTCAATTTGAACCATAACATATTTCACTGAAAATGGCCCTCTGGCATGAATCATAATGCATGACCATAACCCAAAGTTTCATTCATGATGGCACAGTATATTCAATCAACCATTACTCTTGGGCATAACTTATCACTTGTTGGCCATGTGACACGATCTTGTGACCGATTATGATTGGGAACTAACACTCCAACATTACTTATCTTTGATTATCATGATTGTTTACAGATGGGTCCAAGAAGAGAGTCACACGGTGCTTCATCCTCCCAGGCTACTGAGAAAAAGCCAAGGACTAAGTCTGAAGAAACTTATGTAGATAGAAGCCGATTTCGGGATGCTGAAAGAGAAGGAATATTTGAAAAAAATCAGCCAATGGTCTTTTATTGTTAAAAGGCGAGTGGAGCTCAATGATGGCAAATTTCCAGAGTTTAATGATGAGATTACTCACCGCAATTGGAGGCAGTTAGTGCTCCCAATGCCAAAATATGACCCAGACATGTTTAAGGAGTTTTATGCTAATGTCTGGCCAGTGGCAGGAGAGCCATTTCGTTCTCGTTCCAAAGTGAGGGGTTGTTGGATTCCCTATGATTGAGATTTGATCAACAATCTTCTAGGCAACCCTCTTCACTTGGAACCGGGTCAAATCTGCACTTATCAAACTATCCAGAACAGCCGACGTCTATCCTTAGCCAGGTTTAGCGAGGATGATACAGTCAACGTCCTATGCATACTAGAGCGATCTTATGAAGCTAATCATGTCGGTAAGGCATTGCGAATACTTCGGGTCAACATGTCGAACCTGACTCAGATCTGGACTTAATTCTTGTTGGCTAATATCGTTTCGATCAAGCATAGCTCTGACCTCAACATGCCACGCTGTCATATCATCAAATGCATCCTTAAAGGGATCCAAATAGATGTCGCCGCACTTATCTCTGAAGAAATATATCAATTTGCAGTGTTAAAAAGTGGGCGACGCACAAATCAAGCCAAGGCTCTAGGGTTTCCTTCCTTCATCATAGCCTTGTGTGCGGAAAATGGTGTGGAGGTAAACATGTCAGTAAAGATCCGACCACCTATAAACAGGAGGTTCACAGAGCAGAATTATGTTGGTATTTTTCGATCGAGGTGAAAGTGAGATTGACTCTCGCTTGAGTGAAAATATGTTAAAGCTCACGGAAATTCACTCGCTCAAGCCTTGCTTGAGCGAAAATTGGTATTTTTCGCTTGAGAGCGAATGACGCGTTTCCAAATTTTATTTTATATCATTATATAAATAAAATTATAAAGATTATATTCTGTTATTTTACAAACTCATATAAAGATACCTGCTCACAAATTTAGCATCAAATTTTGAAAATCCACTCGACACATACTTTCATCTTCGAGCGTGCTCTCACATCCAACATATAAATATATAAATATATAAATATATAACTATATAACTATATAAATATATCAAAATATATATCAAAATATATAAATATATTTGTATTTATATATTTACACGGATATATATTTATTTGTATATAAATATAATTTATTTGTAAGTTATTATTAAAAAATTCTAGTAATTTAGTGGTTGGAGTATCAACCTCCAACTCTAAGATCTTGGGTTTGAATCCTATTTTTATTAGTAATAGTGCATAAGTGTAGTGTGATTTAACACGAATATTTATCATAATTCTATTTTGGTGTCGTTGTCCATGCTTTATATAAGACATTTTCGTTTATTATTATTAATAATAAAATGCTACCCTTTCTTTACTCTAACATGGTTTGATCAGTAGGTCCTCGTACGTGTCTAACAACATTGGCCCCGTGTTCCATCAGCCTTCAATTGTTTTATAGGGCTCAAGTCGCTTGATTTTTATTTCAGATGAATTAAGCATTTTACTAGAAGGCAATAAACACTCAAAATTGGCAATTAACTGAAGAAATATTATTTATTTATTTATTTGTTTATGAAACTATTCATAGTATACTCTCTAAATTTTGTTTTGTTTATGACTATACTCCAAACTTGAAAAAGGTGTGTTTTTTGTTCAAAGAACACAAGTTTGATGGATCTTGAAAGGATAGAAAGACGGCCCAAACGCACCTATACTTTGGGCCAATCAGCTACTTCGGCTTCCCCTATTCTAAATTGAAAACTTGGCTACCCTTATTTCCACCCAAATTTTCTCTATTTTCACCCCCCATATTTTGTTTTCAATCTTATTTTTCAAAAAAACCTTGATAGAAATGTTGTTCTGTTATGTTAGGCGATGAATATGCATACAGAATGAAAACACATGTTCGTTATGTATTAACATATTTTTTTGCAAATACATATTTAAAGTGGCAAGAGGGAAAGAGAAAATACAAGTGAGAAATAAGATGTGAATTTGTTATAGTTATTTTTCCGTAAAAGTAAGATGGTAAAAAGAGGGAATAAGAGGTAGCAACCTCTTCATATGGCCAAAAGAATCACAGGATGAAACATCCCAAATTAGTGATCCTGATAATTTAAAAAAATTATAATCTAATAAATCACTTAAAATATGCTTCTAAAAAACTATTTTATTTTTATATTGAAGTCATATTTTTAACACATTTTTTTTAATTAATATAGAAGTTATGATTAAAAATACAGTTTAAAATTTTCTTAAACAATATTGTGTAAAACACATAACAAAATTATGATAATTAAGTAATGAGTTTAGGGTTTAGATTATATTATCTAAAATTCTTCATTACATTTTAATTAAACTAAGTAATTTAAAAAAATTAAACTATATTATTATCTAGATGAATATATTATATTCTTAAGAGATTATTATAAACAAAAATAAGTATATTCCATAAAGCTACAATAATATATATTTTTATAGTTGATTCCACTAAGAGTAAGGTCAAATATAATTATATATATTATTTTCTCTTAAATCATTCTATATTTTTAAAAATAAAAATATAACTACTAAAACTCCCAATTAAAAGTTAATATTTTAGAAATATTAGTGTCATGATAATATCATTATATATAAATTAAAGATCAAATATTAATTTTATTTTTAAAAATCGTGTCAGTAAATTAAAAATAAAATTATATGTAAATTACCTTTTATCCTATTTTGTAAACTACGTACACAAAAACATATAACCCTTTTCTTATTTGTCACTAATTTTTTATTAATTTATTTGACCTTTGGTTGTACTTTTTTAGAACCTGTTACAACTGAAAGTTGAGCTTCATTTTGCAATTGTGCCCTGACACAACTATGCCTGTGAAGACAATGGGTTCTTCTATTCCAAAGTTCTACCACATTGCACTGTTCTTGGTTTAGCATATACCCATTCTCCTTTTCTGTGCATGTTCTTAAAGAATACATCCTCCTTTCTCCTTCTACGCACAGTTTCCGAATTTTACAGAGTTTCAACCCTAATCAGCCAAATTTTCAGAATCCGGTGCAACCAGCAGACTGTGGTTTAGTGTGAAGAAGATAAAGTTTAGATTTTCCATTATTCTCTTAGAGCGATTGAAAGTTGTAACTCAAAAATTACGTTGCTGTACTCGTTGAGTGTCTTATAAACGGATTCTATCCCAATTTAGGGAAATTAATTATCTACTTGTGTCAATTATGCAAGAAATAATAGTTCAGGTGTGAAAGATTTTCTCAAAAGATTTCTATCATTTTATGTTTTGGGTGTCGTATTGACTACACATGTGGCAGCCATATATTGAGAGAACAGTTAAAGTAAGTAAACTTATCAAAGCACTTTACTTAGTTGTATAGTTTATTCACTTTCTAAAGAACTTGTTATTGTAACTTGTAAGAATAAGTATTGGAGCTGAACTCCTTGTTACCTTATACAAAGTACAACAGAATCTTACGGATACCTTACATACATACAATTTCTACCCAGCTAATTGGCACCAATCAGTAAATATCACATTGTAACTTACTTTTTGGACAAAAGAAAAAACGGAAGAAAGAATTACAAAACGCATTAACGAAATGGAAAAATAGCATTCATTCATAAACCAGGACTTGTTAATTAGTCCAAAGGACATGACACCCACTGTACTTAATGGTCCATGGACAGAATGAAGGACATATCAGAACTCATCTTCCGCGAGGATTAACCAATTGTGAAAACACTGCACTTGTAGCAGCATCTTCTGCATCATCATCTGTGAAAGAGTTGCCCCCACCAATCATACTAACACTGTTATCAAAAGGCTCAAGGGGAGTCAACTGAATTCCAGTAATATGGTTTGTGCTGTTATCTTCAGGCTCCATGAGTGCTGATGAGGTCTCTTGAAGCTGCAAAGCATATTCAAGATTCCACAAGACATCGCCCATAGAAGGCCTATCCACTCCATACTCGGCCAAGCACTTCTCAGCTGTTTCCCCAAACTTCTTAAGAGAAGCAGGATTGACTTTCCCCACCAGATTCTGATCCATGATTTGATCAAGCATTCCTTTCTTCTGCCAGCTCATTGCCCACTCAGCTATGTTAACCTGCTCCCTTGGAAGGACAGGGTTCAAGGCAGGTCTTGTGCATAACACTTCCATCAAAACTACTCCAAATGAATATACATCTGATTTCTCTGTAAGTTGTTGCCTTCTGAAGTATTCAGGATCCAGATAACCGAAACTACCTTTAACAGCAGTGCTCACATGAGTCTGATCAAGAGCAGGACCAGTTTTGGAGAGGCCAAAGTCAGCAACCTTAGCAACAAAGTTATCATCTAAAAGGATGTTAGTTGTCTTTACATCGCGATGAATTATGCTTTGAGATGCTCCAGTGTGGAGATAATGAAGACCTCTTGATGCTCCAATGCAAATTTCAAGCCGTTGTTTCCATGATAGAGGTGGTAGGTCAGTTCCATACAAATGACTCCTGAGAGGTCCATTAGCCATGTATTCGTACACAAGAACCATTTCAGATCTCTCATCACAATAGCCAATAAGGGACACAAGATGACGATGGCGTAACTTGGATAACATCTCAATTTCTGTTCGGAATTCGGCAAGACCTTGCTCGGATCTGGGGTTTCCCCTTTTAACAGCTACATTGGTCCCATCTTCAAGTGTTCCTTTATAAACCCTGCCAAAGCCACCAACACCAAGAAGCAGCTTCTCATCAAACTTGTTGGTTGCATCTAGGATCTCTTGGAAAGTGAAGAACCGTCCGAGATTTGATGAAGCTAAAGAAATGCAGCTTGCAGTTGCACTCTTCTGAGAAGTTGTTGACATTTTTGTCATGGTCTGAGAGTTTCCATATAAGGGTAAAGGCAGCCAAGAATGACCCTGCTGAGTAGACTTCGATTTGTATCTCACCAAGCAACAATAACACAAACCAACCAAAGCTATGGCAGCCACAACTCCAATAGAAGAACCAACTATTATTCCCATCTTGCTTTTACTTGATGACGAACTAGGAAGGAGACTCTCAACCGAAGAAAGTCCATCCAAGCTCTTGAATGCATTGCTGATCTTTATAACCTCCAGTCCATTCATAGTGGCATTTGTGATACCTGCCATTGTATCAGGACCTACACTTACTGTCAAAATGTTGGAGTCTGCTGAGGCATTGGAAATAAAGTCTTTATAGTAAGGCACAGACAAATCATTAGTTATGGATGAGAGGTCAAGGCTTCCAAGAGCTATGTCAGTATTTATGAACAAATTGAAAACTAAAGTGTTGAGAGACTTGCTAATAATATCACAAAAGTGCACGCGGATAAAATAGGAGAAGTTTGGATCCACAGTAAAGACCCAAGTAATGTTGAAATTTGAATTGGCTACATTTGCATCCCCCATTGCTTCAGAAGTGGCATAGACCCAATTCGGTGCCGTCTCAGGTGTAACACCGGGATGATACTTAATGCTGGAAGGGTTAACAGACACATTGGTGACTGAACTATTCACATGGAGGTATTTCTTATCATTCTCCCAAGTCCTTCCCAGGGTGTCATTCTGGGGCGTGAGCAAGGGACCTCCTACGTTTAAGCGATAAACAGTCTCAAAAGCTAGTTCAGAAAGGCCATTGAATGGTGCAGTTGGGTTAAGAGCCAATGCCTGATCAACAAACAAGTCATTTGGCATTGAAACAACTTCAATTGCATTGACAAAAGCTACTGAACCATTAGAAGGAATGAAGGTGACAGTTAAGGTCTCAGAGGTTACATTGATGGCATACTCCCTAAACATATATGAACCATTGTAATTCCTAAAGGAGAAGTTGTATAAGAGAACAAAATCATCAGTGACCACTGATATAACAGCAGCAGTCAAATTATAGGCTGAGTTGGGAAGAGGAGAAAAATATAGCCTGAGCCAGTGCCTACCTTCCTCAACCGTAAAACTATAAGAAGCTTTCTCAGTGAAAATCCTAGCTGATTGGTATATTGGGAAAGGGACACTAGAATTTGAACTAGCAATAGCAGAATTCGATGTTTTCAACTCCGGTGAAGAATGCTGTGAATCAGGAACGAAAGTGCGATCTTGGAAAGTGATGCTTTGGGAGGAACCACAAGTAATTAGATAATTATCACGAGGAGTGAATGTAGCAAATGAACCATTCACCAAAAACAAATAAACAACAAGAACAAAGGAAACCCACTTTACAAGTTTCATCATCACCATTGTATTTCCCCAAGTCTTCGTCAATCCATAAAACAATTGTAAGCACACCCTTTAAACCTTTAAGCCTTTTAACCTTAACTTTCTCTCCCAAGCCACAACCTGCAACAACCTCGGATCTATCAAACTCAGAACACAGAACCAGACATTTCCATTGCAAGCAACAGACAAAATACCATGATTCTAATCATAACATCACAACTCATGAGTCATGACACAACACAACACAAACTCAGAACAAGGGTCTTAACAGGGAATTACGTTGTGTACTTACCTTTTTGGTCGTGAACAAACCGGCTGCTGCCAAAGTGATTAACAGGGCTCAAAGTCTGAAACAATGAGACCCAATTTAGATTACGTGAACCCCATTACTGAAATCCCATCAAGTTTAGCTTTTTAGTGTGGCCGCAACGCAAAACACCTTTTCCAGGCTGTTGATTAGGCTGTCAATTACAGTGGAAAAAGTGGACCCCACAAAGAGAAAATAAGAATAAAAATTAAAAATTATTATCTAAACTTCAAACTTGCAAGTTGAAACTCCATAGAACCAGCTGTTACTCGGAGATTCTGTGGTGTTGTGCATTTTTCAAAATTCAGAATCTTGGCAACCAAAGGAGTAAGTAACTGTGAATAAAATAAAATAAATAAATAACCGAATGGAAGTTTAGGAATTGAGGCTTACAACTACTAAATAGAAGTTCTATTGTATATAATATTATATGAATCATATCACAATATATTAATAATTTTGATTTGAAGTCTAAAGGGAAGAAGAAGAACAGGAGAACATGGCTGGGAAGAAAATGGTTGTTGCGCTGGGTTCAACGATAAATGGGACCCGCACCCGCTTTAACGCGGCTTCAAGACACAGAAGGGTCAGAGGTTGATAAAATAACAACACAACAATTATGAAACTCTTAACCCAGTTAAGTTAGCTTTCTACCATGGCTAAAAGGTTTCCCTAGAGTAAATTATTATTCTACGATTTTGTTTTTCACTATACATTTCTTGTCCTTTATTTTTATTTTGAAAATTTGAGAATATCTCTGTCAACAAAATTTGTCTTGTTCTACTCTTTGTCTCAGGTTAGAAACCCTCTGGTTAAATCTTTCTTATCTTAAAAGAAATTGTAAAATAGGGATATATTCTATCATATATTTTTTTAAAATTTATTATTGATTTTATTTCATTAGAATTTTTTTTAATAAATTTTAAAAAATTCATTTATACTTTTATTTTCTTTTTTATATATTTTTATTTACTTTTTTTTAGAAATTATTTGATGAAATAATTAAAAAATAATAATTTATTCTGTCACATAAAATTCTTTAAATGAAAAATTACTTCTAACAATTTATATTTTATTTAAGTAATTCTATTAGAGATGCTCTAATGGCAATGTTAGCAATCCTAAAACTTGATTTTTTTTTTCAAAAAGTTAAAAACTCTTCTTTTACGGGTCGTTTTTTAAAATGTATGGAAGAGGATAAATAATGATAAGTTACACGATTTTGTAATAAAGAAATCAAGCAAGATAAGAGAAAAATAGGCATGTCTTTTTATATAAAATTTATTTTTTTTAATTTAAATTTGTGCAAGGTGGCACGATTATAATATTGAAGTTATGCAAAATAGTGCCATATTAGTGCAAAAATGGTATCACTAGTAATTGCATTTTTTAGATCAAATTGTGTTACGGAGCACAGTTTTAATTAAATAAAAATATAACTAAAGTTGTGTTAAGCCTTTTTTTTTTACCAAGATTTACAATTGAATTTTTTAACATAAATATATTATTAAAAAATGAATAATTTATTTATTTTCAGTTATATATATATATATATATATATATAAAAGTCATAAAATATTATATTGATTATTTTTTATATAAATTTTGCATAAGTAATATATAAATAATAATGTCATTAGGGATTGAAATTTTTAAGTTTAGATTGTGTTATATTATTTATTTTCAGTAAGATATTATTAATAAATAATAAATAAATATAAAAGGGTAAAAGAAGATGAAAGACTGAGAAGATAAAATTATAAATATATAAGTAAATATATTAAATTATTATTATTAAGTTTGGAGGAGCCAAAATCATAAATTATATAGGAATTAGAAGAGAGTGAGAGGATAAAATTGTAAATATATAAGTACATATATTAAATGATCATTAAGTTTTGGGGGAGCAAAATCTTGAATTATATGAGAGTTATAAAACTGTGGACTACCCGTCAATTTCTAAGAAGGTTCGCTACTTGTTTATTTTAAAGAAAAAATAAATATATTTTAAAAAAAGTATACATAAAATTAATTTAAATATTAATTTTATATTAAATATAATAAAAATAAAATATCAAAATTTGTCTAGGTGTAAATGACAGGACGAATAAACAACAATAATACAACAATAAAAAAGTGAAAGAGCTTATAATTTCTCACTATCACATCACCATTTATTTAATCTACCTGTGTTACTTATAAATCTTCGACGATGTTTGAGATTTGATTAGTCTTATATATCAAACTAAGAATCTTTTAGACTGTATATTTGAACATGACATCGAGCATGTTGTTTATTTTTTCTAAGTAATGTAGTAATAATATCTTTTGAATACTTGTGTCATGCTCACAACGATTGTAAAATAGACACCACTTCACACTCTTTCAGACACATCTCTCTCATATTCTCTTTTCTATTTTCTTCATGTTCTACTATTATCTTAGGTTTATTTACTCCTATAAGAGTTTCTTGCTAGTTTCTGAGATCCTTAGAAATTTCGAGAAGTTCATATTGTATCCTGGGGGACTTGCACAATACACCACGAATAAGTCCTTAAGGCAATGCCTCATAAATTGTTTGTGTCTCTGTTAGTTTTTACAACAATATTAAGGATTTATTGCTGACAGTACGAATATCAACAACTTTATACCCTTCAACAGTTTTTACAATAATGGATGGTGAAAGAAAGGAAACGTGCAAACAAACACTGATAGGCAAAGAGGTTAAAAGAACATATTCTCATGGATCAAGGTTAGTCTTCTTATTATGATATGATTCATGTATGTTATTATGTGATAATCAAGAATCTAAAGATTCTGAAGAGTAATTTTCTAGAATGAATTAGTAACATAAGAAAACTTCAAATTAACTTACATGTAGTATCAGAGTCATAGTTATTCAATTTATGATTTTCCTTGTATGATAGTTTTCCCAAATTAAGATAAACCTTAATTATGAATTTAAGGATTTCTCTATCAGATTATAATGAACCCTAATTATTTCCCAAATTTATTTTCCCAAAATTGAATAAAGAAATAAATCTTAATCTATGTTTCATAATAGCCCCTATGTGAATGACCCTATAATTCTTATTGACATGTGAAAGATCCCGTAATTGATTTTAATTGAAAAAGAAAATTACGTAATTGGATTAAGGGTGAATCATGTATGAAATTGGTTTTACTACATGTTATAATTATGATGGAAGAAAGGTAAACTTTTAGATCAAGTGCTATCACCATGCATAATGCACCACGTGCACAGAGCACACGTTAACACATGTTCTTTTTTCGATTTATTACACCAATGCAACAAATTATGCATGATTATTATATATTGTGGGAGATTTTTTTGTAGTGAACAATTAGCATTTACGTGTGCATGACTTAAATCTACATATTATTTTGTACATATGGGTAAGATATTATTTTTTCCACATATTATTTTGTCTCATATTATATTGTACATACGTGTAAGAAAGGGTTTGAGGCTGTATGAAACCAATGGATCTAACCACACTTTACCTTCAATAAGGAGGAAATTGTTTTGTTTGTGAAAAACCAAATCATCATGCACCTCAACGCAGACATAGAATAAGAAACGACAGGTTCTAAACACAAGTTCCTTTTTCCAATTTATTACACCAATGCAACAGGGAAAATGAATTATGCATGGTCATTATACATTGTGGGAGATTTTTGTTGTAGTGAACAATTAACATTTACGTGTGCATGACTTAGATCTACATATCATTTTGTACATATGTGTAAGATATTATTCTGTCCACATATTATTTTGCCACATATTATTTTGTACAAACGTGTAAGAAAGGGTTTGAGGCTGTATGAAACCAATGGATCTAACCACACCTTACCTTGAAATTGTTTTGTCTGTGGAAAACCAAGTCATCATGCACCTCAGTGCAATCATAGAATAAGAAACGACAATCCTCCTAAGGAAAATTTAGTCAAAGAGAAGATACAATTGTTGCGATCGTTTCCCAAATAAATTTTGTGACAAATGTGAGTAAATGGGTGGTAGAGTCTGGTGCTACCAGACACATTTGTGCAAACAGAAGTGCTTTTATCTCCTACACTAGTGTGGAGGATGGAGAAGAACATGTTTATCTCGGTGATTATAGGACAACTCTTGTTTTAGAAAAGGAAAAGTTCTTCTAAACCTCACATCTGGAAAGACTTTGGTCTTGAGTGATGTGCTACATGTGCCATTAATCAGAGTTAATCTAATCTCTCTAACACTATTGGTAAAAGTTGAGGTTCAAGTGTTATTCGAATATGATAAGATTGTTATGACAAAAAATAATGTATTTGTAAGGAAGGGATATTGTGATCAAGGTCTTTTTGTATTTAACATCTCTGAATTTGTTACTCTCGAAATGGCTGGTAGTGAAGTTGAGTGGTTGAAAAAATTCTTAGCAAACATTCCATTAGGAATGAAACTGATCCCGTCTGTATCAATTCACTGTGATTGGCAATCGGCAATAGCTATAGCTAAAAATAAGAATTACAATGAAAAAATTAGACATATACAATTGAGACATAATTTAGTGAAGCAGCTGCTAAAGAATGGAACAATTTCCATTGACTATGTGAAGTCAGAACGGAATCTAGCAGATCCTCTGACAAAACCCTTAGTGAGAAATATGATTTTAGAAACATCGAGGGGAATAAGACTTAAGTCACTTGCAAAAAAACAGGTGATAGTAATCCAACTTTTGTAATTGGAGATCTCATAAATAAGGTTCATATAAGTTAAAACAAGTCACTTGTTAGTTCTGTTAGCACTAAAATTGATTAAAATCAATAATTTTCATTCCTATGGTGTATATGTGAAAGTGCTAGATATTGCATCATTGAGAGGTTAAACTTTGTAATTAAAATTCTATATGATGTATGAGTTTTAGTCTAAACAAAGTTTTTAACGATTTCATATCCCTTACGGGTGGTGTATGATTTGCAACATACATTTGATGAAGTCACCTATATGATTGTCGAGTGGGACCACTTATATGAGATCTTTGCAAGATTTCTAGAACATTCATGAATATCGGGCACGTGCATGGCCTAGTAAGCGCAACACAACAATAACAACAAGAATTGTGGGTGTGTATTGTGATTTTTAAACCGCTAACACACACTAAGTGTTTTGGTTCATATAGCTTGCTACACCAACTACACTGTGTGTTAAGTTTTCAGTCTAAGACTGATTCATATAGCTTGTTATACCAACTCTGATGCATTACATCTTATATGAGACACATGATTTTCTTCTTTTATTCATTATCTCTTTTGTTTTGCAATATGTGGAGGATTGTTGTAAAATAAGGGGTATTGCAAAACTTAGAACGTTATAGAGAACCTTATGGTTAACGTTACGGTTAATGTTAAGGTTAACGTTACGGTTAACGTTACAGAGAACGTTATAGAGAACGTAGGTAGTTAGGGTTTTGGGTCCAATCTACACCTATAAATAGAGACCACTTCACACTCTTCCAAACACACCTCTCTCATCTTCTCTTCTCTATTTTCTTCCTATTATACTATTATCCTGGGTTTATTTACTCATTTAAGAGTTTCTTACTAGTTTCTGAGATTCTCAGAAATTTCGAGAAATTCCTATTGTATCCCTGGTGGACTTGCACAATACACCGCGGATAAGTCCTTAAGGGTAGTGATTATACACGTCTTAGGAATAAAGTTTGTTCGTGTCTCTGTCAGCTTTTACAACAATAACATGTACTCTACTTTCATGCCTCGTTCTTTTGGATTGTATGAACATATGTGTCAAGTTTAGGTAAGTTATCCAGAAAAGAGAGATAGAAAAACCTCTCAAAAGTTTGTGCTTAGGCAAACCCAAGTTTGTGCTTAGGCAAACCCAAGTAAGAGAAACCTTTCTCCTATGTAGGAAAACATTACTACCACTTTCTTATGTGAATACCTCCACAATCTCACTCTTTAGTGAGAATATGTATTTCACTTTCAAAAAGTAGTCTACGTGATTTTAACTAAAGATAGATAAGGTTCATACTCCTTTGAGAACAAAACTTATGTACTCGATATATGTTCATGTTGTTTGCCTCCATCATACGCTTAGGTCATTGTTCTAATGGAATTTCATCCAACCAAGACATTTATTGTTAAAAGTTGAACCTTAAAGAAGATAATTTGGCTAAAAATGTTGGTTGTTTCATTTCATATCATATAACAAAAATATATTTAATAGATATGTTTTATAAAAGAAATTAAGGTTAGAACATGTTACCAGGTTGATGACTTATCTTTTCAAATAAATATTTTTGAATTTTTGGTTGAAATTTGAGACAATATGGTAAATACAATACACTGAAGTTAGATAGTGCCAATCAAGATCTCCATATTGTAAAGTTGACAATATTTTAGTCCCTTTGTATGTTATAATGCATGCATTGTCTTGAAGTGTAACATAATGCCTCAAAAGTTAGAATAAGCATACTAATGCCTCTTTTGTCTCATCTTCAACAATTCTAAATGCAAGTGAAAAAATATTTTTGATTGTTATCTTGTGCAATTGCTATCAATAAAGTAATATGTCATCAACTTCAATAATTGGCTTGCAATATTTGAAGTTTTTTATACATGTCTTAAATGACTAGAAGATACACTCTAATAATATACATGATGTACAACGCACACCATACACCGAATAAGGAGAATCGATTTATTGAACAACCGTCCAAATGTCATGCCAAGCACTTTTTATTTTGCTATCCATTTATTTTTGTAATTGAACGTATAACTAAATCAGTCTTTTATTTCTACAATCAAAGTTTTGATAAAAGTTGAGAAAATTATTTTTACCAATTCATAAACAATAATAACAATGACGGTGGAGTCTAAGTTTTGATTATCTAGATATAATATTGTACTCAAACATGTATGAGAAGTTTCAATTTTTTTAATCTCTCATTGGTTACAAATTTTACTAAATGAAGCTCGAAGTCTTCATTGACACCAATTGTTATAATTTGTCCAACCAGCAATATGTTTATTGAATTTAGACTTAACAATCCCCCATTAATATGAAATTTTTTGATTGCATTTATTTATCTCTTGCGATAGACACTACTACAGAATGATCATTCAACGTCGGGTGTAGAAGGCTTTCAACGTCGGTTCTAATGACGTCGTTGAATCAGGCGTTGTTGAATGTCAAAGGATTCTACGTTGGTTCAGAAAACCCGACGTTGAAAGTACTAGATATCTACGTCGGTTAAACCAATGTCCATCGTAGAAATGAGTAATTTCTACGTCGGTTATTTAACTAACCAACGTTGAATGTTATATATACAACGTCGGTTAGTTCTATGACCGACGTTGAGAGGTATATACTACGTCGGTTAATGCAATAACCGACGTTGTATATTCGTTACAACGTCGGTTATTGCATTAACCGACGTAGAATATCCCTTTTTTTTTAAATAATGCTCTGTTTTTAGTGTCACCAACAGTATACGACCTGCTATAATCTCGGTCATTGACAGTGTATATATTTCGACTAATCACTATATATTACTATATATAAAATGATAGATATATATGTCAAAATCAGCCAAATTATGTACAAAATACACAAAAAATTGTTAATCAATCCTATTCCTAACTACTTGGACAAACTTTTCTGCCCATTTGTTTCTAACCATGTTTATAGTTTCCATAGGCAAAGGTTCTATATCTTTAAATGCCTGTAAGAAGTTCACAAATAGAATGGTAAACCCTAAGCAATTAAAATAAAGAAATTGAATATAATAGCAAATGTCAACTTACCTCATTCCAACTATCCCGAATGCTACCAAAAATGATGAGCCACATCCAATACATTACATAGTAGCCGCACTCGTATCCTCCATTTTGTTTGTTACACTAAAAATGACTAAATATGTTAAAAATAACTATTAAATTTGAACATAAAATAGATAGTATAATATATATAAAGGCTACTTACTTTGATAAAATTCCAATTTGGAGTTGTGCTTTTACTTGTGTGTTTTCCATCTAATGTACTTGCAAACCTTTAAAGCACTATATATTGAAAAGAAGGGGCTTAGAAATAGAATAATCAAGATGTTTAGACATAATATAAGAAATACTTACTCGTTTACAATATTTTTTAGCTCCATGTCGGGTTTTCTTCCCAATGAGCGGAACCAACACACAAGATTCTGCTTTGGACAAATAACTAATAGCTGCTAGTGGTTTCTGTATATACACATGATTAGAATCTATTAAAAAAACTTGTGTAAAACCGGAAGAGGCTCGGGATAACTTACGAATGATGGTATGCTCCAAGGTAAATATCTCTCTTAGAATCAGTCATCCAATTCGCATGTAACCGAGAATTTGATCACGCTTATTCCCGAGACTTTTGTATGGATTGAGGCTCGAATAATCCATACACATGACCAATGCCCTGCTCCACTATCATTTCATGCATCATCCTAAAATATGCCAATTTAAGTGAACTTATACCTTATATATTTAATAAAATGAAAAGAGTCATGAAAGATATGAACTTACAATGTCCAAAATTGTAAAACAGACTATATTTAGACATTGATTGCCCATCCCAATCTCCAGGGCATCGGTGTGGGAAATGTACAGGGGGATATTGCTAGAAGCCATCCCAAATAATGTAGAATCCCATAGAACTTGGAATGACTGCATATACAAATGTGGGGAAAGAGACAAGAGATCAAAAATTGGATATGGAGAAGTCCCCACAACTCGGTGTCTTCTCCTTAGATCCGAAGGAGTGGTAATAGTTTTACCCAAGTCTATTGGCTACTTGAACATCCTACATATTTTATAAAATATAATTATAAACAATAAATCAATTTATTTATGTGTTAGATGTATTATAACCATACATATACATACCTTTGCCATGATTGACCTAACTAAATGTCGGGGCCAAGTAATGAAGGTCTCGAAGGGCTTGCCCCACTGTCCGCACCTCTTCGGTGGGGATAGGGATACTAGCCTCGGCGTGAACCACCTTTTCAACCACTACTTTGACCAAGTTAGGATCCAAAGGCACATTGTGGATGGTTGAAGCCCCTTCATGAACTGATCCATGGGCCACTAGTCTTAGACCTTCATCTACCTCAACCCACAAGCCATATCGATCATCCTTTGTGGATTCAGGATGAATAGATGCCACCTCAGGTGTGACCTCGATAGTGGCTTCAACACAACTGCCCTTTGTGCTAACTCTTGGACCTACAAATACAGTAAATTCCAATAAGGACTAAGATTTTAGAAACACAAGTCAAGTACCAATTTGTGGTTGAAAATGCACCTGATGGAGGACGAACATGACCAAATGAAGTACCCATGGAGGTCATACGCAGGAATTGCTCCTGCACACGTGCAGTGATGGTCTCCTCAAGTCATGCGTTGATGGCAGGAGTCAACTCTTCCTCCAATTTTGCCTTGATGGCTGGTGTCAATTTCTCTGTGAGAGTCATCTCCAAGGCAGCAATATCTTCTTGGCTCAGGGATGTGGAGGTGCGGATATCCTGTGATGGTGGTCCAAAATACTGTCGGAAACCCACACCTTGGCCAACAGCTCGAACACGACCTGGATGTTCTAGTCGTCCAATAGCAGTGGTCAAGATATCCTGACGACCAGAAGGGATGAAAGTTCCTTGTGTACACTGCTCCTCCAAGGCATCCTACATTATAAGTTAATTTTATTAATGAACATGTTACATATAACTAATTCAAAGTAAATTAACTTCTTTTACTTACAATCCGAGCAGCACTTTCTCGGGCTTCCTCCGATGTCATGTCACCAGAAGGCTTTGTACGAGCCCTCTTCCACTTCTGGTGACGTTTTGGAGGAGATGGTGGAGGAATCTGTTCTTCGCTTAAACCAGAAGAGGCTAACTCCGACTGTCGAAGTCTAATCTTCTCCTCCATCATCTTCTTAGTCAATAGGTCATACCCACCACGAGATAGAAGGTGGGGGCGACATTCTTGCTTTGAATGTCTTTTGCTTTTTGTCTTCTTTCCTGCAACATAATTGAACACAATATTAGATACACAACTCATTATAAAATGTTCAAGTCAATTAAGCAATTAACATTACCTCCCACTCTGAACCAGTCCTACTATGTACAAACTTCTTCCAAGTGTCCTCATCTATGCCATATCTTTGGCAAGGGGTTAATCCCTTCCTAACTTTGTCCTCAGCATACACCCATTTAGTGGTCAATGTGGACTTGAACTGTCTCCACATTTTTGCTATGACTGTCATTATCTTCCTCCTCACATCCTCAGAATTGACTATATCAAAGTGTTCCTACAGTAGCAAACAAGTTTTAGTTAACCAATTGATAATAATGTATAAACAATATAAACAACTAAATACACATACTTACAAGAAGATCTTGCCATAACAAGTTCTTGACAGTTTCCTCCACATGATCCCAAGTAGGATGGAGAATAGATATCTACACAACATAAACAACATAAGTATCAACAATATATTTGAAATGAAATTCACTTTGAAATAGAATAAATACCTTCTCTCTAGCTAGTGTACCCAAGTAGCTATTAAATTGGGTACTAAAGGGACCTGACACCTTGCCAGTCCTAGGATCAACAGACACAGATAACTTCTGGCCAGATATGTGTCTAACGGTCAAGTCTTTCAACCGTGTAGATTGTCGACTCCTCTTACTGGAAAATGTCTTTCCATATGCCTGAAGAGATGGTGGTGGAGATGGTGGAGGACATGCTATTTACCTGACTACAATCATCACCATCCTTCGCTTTGTAACGTGATACACCACATGTTGGACATTGGTCTAAAGATGAGAATTCTTTCCTGTATAACACACAATCATTAGGGAAAGCATGTATCTTCCTATATTCTAAACCCATCGGACAAAGTATCTTCTTCGCTTCATACATACGGTCCGGCAAGGTGTTATTGTCTGGGAGCATCTCCTTCAAAAGTTGGAGTAATTCATTAAAACTTGTATCACTCCAACCAAATTTTGCTTTTAGATTGACCAATTTTAACACAGATGACAACCGTGTGAAAGTTGTACATCCGGGATACAAAGATGTCTCTGAATCGGTCCTCAGTGTATCATATATAGATGCATGCGCTTCAAGAAAGCTCTCTTGACCCACATCACAAAGCATGTCCTCTATTCGATCTTCACAGGTTACATCATCCTCAATAGTTTGTGATACTGTTGGAATATCAACCACTTCACCGTGCCATGTCCATATGGTGTAATTATTCATCATCCCATCGCAAATAAGATGTTCCCACGTTGTGTTCATCTCTTGTACTCTGCCATTTACACAATTAACGCATGGGCAATAGATTTTTCCATTCATTTTGGGAGCATTTTTTTTGGCAAATTTCAAGAAGGAGTCAACTCCATTCTCATACTCTTCTGACATGCGACTTGCATTGACCCAAGTTCGATCCATCTAACTAAACAAAAGGGCTTGCCTAGATATTGAAGGTTTATTAGAAAAGGTTTAGCAAAACAATACAAAATAAAAAAGATAGCCCAAAAAACAGATCACAGTCAAACGTGTACATCTACATGAAAGAGTATATATCAGTTCGAAACCGAAAACAAACTTCCAAAACCTAGATCAAATCAAACCATACAAAATCATCCATCATCTTTCCACTGTTCATATGCAGGAAATGCTCTAAATAATCCATGTTTATGTTAAATGCATGCTGTAAATCATCCATACCACTTAATCTAACCTGATGAGAAGGGGTTTCCTTAGGGAAACGAGGGGTACCACGCACACGGCAACAACGGCGGTGCAACGACGTGTAAGAGCGCGGCGAGGGGGCAGCGATACCACGTCAAACAAGGAACGAAGAAGAAGCAAAGAACTGAGGTAGCTAAGATCGAAGATGCAGGGCACTAAAATGTGGGCTGATACAACACGCAGATGAGGATTGAGGTAGCAGAGCACGAAGAAGAAGCAGAAGAAGAAGCAGAAGAACAACTGCGCGCTTTCGATTAGGTATGTTAGGACATTCGACGTCGGTTATTAAAAAACCCGACGTGGATAATGCTTTCGACGTCGGGTAAATTATGGAACCGACGTTGATTGTGGGATTTCAACATTGGTTATACATAACCGACGTTAAATTTAAACATTTAACGTCGTCTCTTATCTAAACGACGTGATTTATCCATTTCTACGTCGGTTTTCTTATGACCGATGTTAAATATTGTTTCTTAATTACAAGTTTGCCACCGCGTCTTGTACAACGTCGGTCGTCATAAAAACCGACGTTGAATTGTGTCGTAGTATGTGTTTTCTGTAGTAGTGAGAAAAGACAATCATTCTCATTATTTGTTTTGAATTGTATATGTGAATCGATTTGATAATTGTCCTTATTGTAGTAAGGCATCATCATTATCATATATTGGACCAAAGGAAAAATAATTAACACAAGACAAGATTATTTAAGAAAAAAAAAATCTAAACTTAACAACAACAAAATAGAGTAATAATGAAACAAGGCATCTAAAATATTGTATTATTAAATTGCTTATTTAGGGTTACAACAATGTTATCACATATATAGGACCAATCAGAAAACTCTATAATCTAATGTAGTAGCTTCCAATAAAGAAAATTGGATTTTATCATTTGGGTCAATGTATGAACTAATATGTAATTATGTGTAATTATCATTATTTTTTTATAATAACTTTCTTCTTCATAAGTCTTCGACAATATTTTAAATAATAGGTTCATTAGTTGTCACTACCAACTTAAAATCTATTCATGATTTGACAAGAATAATAACTAATTAGATATAATATTAAAAGAGATTGAATCAAAATAACTAAAATCACGTGCTTACCTTCTCAAATTCAATTTGAATAATCCAACAACAATACAATATTAATCTCTTTGTTCAATCAAATAATTGCAATGATACATATAAGCATATAATTCGAGTTTGAGTTATATACAGTAGTAAAAACTGAAATGTTAATGCAATATATTCTTGTAGGTAAACTTTATGATTGTATAGTCATATCATATAGATTAATTACATAACCCATCATGCCTAAACAAAAAAAGCTACATCTACATTATGCCTACACAAAATAAAGGACATGTGTTGACTTTTTGACAATCGCACCATTGTCATCAATAGTTTTAAAATAAGTAAGAGTATTGAATCCACAGGGACTTGGTTAATACTAAGAACTACACTAACTTTATGCTATGGGACTTACTTGGAAGAAATGTGATTTGATATTTGGAATTTCAAGAGTAATATTAAAATTTGACAAACAAAAAATTTTGGACTACAGAAAGCTAGATTAGATAAAAATGGATATATGGATATTGTTGGAACTACACTTCACCACCTTAATCTCTTGGCCTATTAAGCCCATTAAATAAATTTTCTCCCTTCTCCATTGCCATCAATCCTTATCATGAATATTTATAATCCAATCCCTTATAGAAAACCTAAGTATAACCTATTGAATCACAATCCCTTGTCAACCCAATAGGATAACCTTGCATTAAGTTCAAGAATATAAATATGATAATAACTCATTCTCAATTCCTAAACAAATGATTTATTGATTATCTTATTTTAGGTCAAGAACTTATAAGGATATTTTAATCTCTTAAAAATGCAATTAATTTATGGTTGATCAAGTCACAATAATCAATAAGCATAAAGATAAAACAACACTAGAGAACATAGACAAAATGAATATATATATATATATATATATATACATATATATTCAAAATATACAAGAAATTTTAGTGATTACATCTAACCCCAATAAAAGAGGATTTAGCTACTCATGATTTTGAATAGCATGGAAGCAAAAAAATGGATGAAAAAGTAATGAATATGGAACTCATAGACGAAGTTATTCAATGGATACATGTCCTAACTTTCTCTTTTTTCCAGATGTCTCATCTAACCCCAAAAATTCCCTTCATATTTGGGATTTCTAGTCAATAAAGCGTCTTGCTAAGTCAGGCCTTAAGCTCACTGGATGAGACCTGGTAGCATTTTTTTCATGTTATCTATCTTTAGGACTCATTAGACGAGATATAACTTTGGTTGGATGAGACCTGCCAACAATTTTTTCATGCTCACTATCTTCAAGGTTAGTTGAGCAAGAGATGAGTCTAGTTGGGCCAAGTTTCATATTGGTTGAGTCAATTTGAAGAAAGTGAAGAAATATCACTCAACAGTTATTATACTTGGAACATCAAACTTTCTAGCCAACAAAAAAGTCCATAAGTAATTAGAATAACCATCCAAAAATAAAACATAATATTGATGTCCTATTGAACTCAAAATAGGAGATGTCCAAATATTATTATGAATAATATCAAAAGGTATAGACGTACTTGTAGAAGAGACTTTCTAGCCAACGAAAAAGTCCATAAATAATTAGAATAACCATCCAAAAATAAAACATAATATTGATGTCCTATTAAACTCAAAATAGGAGATGTCCAAATATCATTATGAATAATATCAAAAGTTATAGACGTACTTGTAGAAGAGGAAACAAATGACAACTTAATATGTTTTCCAAAAATACAAGATTGACAAAGACAAGACTTAGAAAGACGATTACAAGTAATGCTTTTATTTTTTCGAAGAACATCTAAAATAGGAGCACCCGGATGACCCAACCGATCATCCCAAAGCTTAGGAGAAATGGAAACAAAGGTTGAAGGATGATTTTGATTGTTGATAGGAGTAGTAAGAGGGTAAAGATCACTCTGGCTATCACATCTCAATATTGGCAACCCTGTCTGAAAATCCTTCACAGAAAAACCAAAAGGATCAAATTCCACGGTCATAGAGTTATCAGTAGTGAATTTTCTAACCAAAATAAGATTTTTGATAATTTTGGGAGCATGTAGAACATTTGTGAGAGATAAGGAAGGATTAGGGGAAGGCAAGCAAGTATTCTCATAGCCATGAATCGGGATAGTATGACCACTACCAACAATAATGCCAGGATGATTGCTCAAATTAAAATAAGACGAGAAATTACCATTGGAAGATATCATGTGAAAGGTAGCTCCGGTGTCCATGTACCATGATGGATTAGGGGGACTCAGAGACATAGTATGCATTGCCTCTTCAATATTTGTAGGAACATCAGAAGTGGATTGTCCATTCTGAGAGGCCATGTAAGCCTGTTGTGGGCGTGACCCAAGAACAATGGGCTGTTGTTGTTGTTGTCTTTGTGGTGCTGGACTTCGTGCCCACCCCTAGTTTGGATATGGGCATGGAAGAGCCCATTGAGGCATCCAACCCCAAGGTGGGTAATTCAGTCAAGGTGAAGACCCCCACAGTGGTATGGACTCCTGCCAAACTGCTAAGGTGAAGACCCCACTGTGGCTGCTGTTGTGGCCTCCTGCCAAACTGCTATTGACCACCACTGTGCCCCCCTGTACGGCCGGATTTGCCACCGCTAGACCCGTGACCATCGCCACCAGATTTTTTTCCATAATTCTTGCAATATCCAGATGGTTGCCCACTGTGTTGTTGGTGGTGTAGCTGGTCCGAATGTGAGGAATTTGATTCATTAATGGATTGGGAAGCAGCCACCATTGCCGACTCTGATCCCGTGGTAGCCTCCTTTGCCAATCCGACTTTCTCAAGTGTGAGTATTGATCGAGCCTGATTAAATGGAGGTAGGGGATCACTCTACCGAATTAACGTCCCTACACCGCGATATACACTTGTGCGACCCGAAACAAGTTGAGTGATGAGGCGGCTCTCCGACACTGGTGCTCCAACATTTTTCAACTGATCAGAAAGGGACTTGAGACGTTGACAATACGCCGAAGCATTCGAAAAACTTTCCATCTTAGTAATGGAGAATTCAGCCTCAAGGGTTACCACATGGGAATGTTTGTTGTCTTGTAAAATATCTCTCAACCTATTCCAAGCATCCATGGTCGTTGCATCGGGTTCAATAATTGTATGCAACAGGTAGGACTGTTAATATGGGTTCTAACCCATGAGCCAACCTGGCTCATCACGGGTTCGAGCTGGGTTGGGTTTGATTTTTTTTATTTCTACCAATTATGGGCTAAAAATGAACCCAACTCACTTAACTCATGGGTTAAACGGGTTCGAGCCAGGTTATGATGGGTTGGCCTGCAACCCACCATTAATTTTAAATTTTAAAAATAATTATAATAACATACTAATCTTAATTAATCATTTATTTTAAATTTTAAAAATAATTATAATACTTTAGTAACCCTAATTGATGTTATCCTGTCTTACATCTACCCTACATTGTTGGTTGTCGCCACAAGTCAAACCCTCACTTAAAATTGTTATCAGTTGTTCGCTGCACCATTACGTTTGCCGCTGCACTTTGCTCACTTGTCTTATTATTTGTCCACCGCACCATTACACCATGTCCACTATATTGCTTTCAAAGATAAGAATTTGTTTCATAACCTAAATTATTGGATTGATGAATCTTTATTTGAAAATTGTAGCATCTATACATTATTTGTTGTTTGTTATTGATTTATATGTATATCTCTTTAATATATGAATTTTTGACTTCTTTCTTTTAAATTAATTTACAGTATGGAATATGAAACAATACATCAAAGTGTCAATGTAAATTGTATTGGTGATGATTTTATTATTAATGAAAAACTCAATGAGCCAATTTCAGTTAATAACGAAGATACTGATGTTGAGAAAGAAAAGAAGAAAGCATAAGTTTCTACATCCGAAGTTTCTATATAATTTAAAAAATTAAAAAAATATGGGTTAGTGAGCCAACCCACCTAACCCACCAACCCGTGGTGGGTTGAGCCGAGTTGTAAAATTTCTGGCTCGCCAAAAAGTGAGTCGGGTTGAACTCACCTATTTTCAGCTCAACCCATGGTGAGGCAACCCGTGTGAGCCGGGTTGACTCACTTTGAAACCCCTAGCAATAGGTAATTGGAGATGGTTGCATAAAGCCAGGAAAGAACCATAGCATCAATAGTTGACCATAATTCCTTTTCATCCTCAGTCACATGTACCTTCTCATTGTCATTGCAGGAGGAATAATATGATGAAGGACCTTATGAGAACGTGTGGTAATTTTAAAAAGTTCTGCCCATGTAGAGTATTGGGCATTCTCCTTCTCAAGAGTGATGTAAATATGGTTCCATATATTGGAAATCGCAAGAGCCAAATGGAAAGAACTCTTGTTATCCGTCATGACAGTGAGAAGAAAAATAGATGAAGGGGAATGAGGAAGATGCATAATTGCCCTAGAAATCTGATACCATAAAAGAATATTTTCCTTAATTGATCTCATTCACTCACTTAGAATAAATACAATGTACAAGAATGTGTAAGTCGTAATTTTATGAAACTAATTAGGTAACTAATAATATCGGGCATATATTTAGGAAACTAATTATAAACTAAATATATGTTTATCTAAAATACAATAACAAAATATATTTACATATATCTTAACACTAATGATATGTTTTGTAACTATTGACCTCATCCAACTAATTCGATTATAAGACAATTTGGTCTTTGTCAACCAATTCCATAAAACCTAATATCAACTTGGACAAGCTCTATAAAGAAGACATGAGAGGGTAAAATTGATAGATGTTGACCGTAATAACATGAAGTTTGAATTGTAACAGAAAATGATGATCATAATTGCTTAATTCAAGGAAACAAATTCCATAAAAATAGTCATTTGCATAAAAATACACCACATATGGTCTCTTCAATACAAACATTTATATTATAAAGTGAGTATATAATTTATCTTATTTTCACACACACACACACACACACACACACACACACATATATATATATATATATATATATATATATATATATATATATATATATATATATATATATATATATATATATATATAACTATTATTATTATATGATATTAATGTTGCAAAATTGTTTTCACTAGTATAATACATAACATGAGCAACAATAAGAAAATGTAAGTCAATAGTCATTTTCATCTTGGTTAGTCAAGTGGTCAATTGGCTAATCGAGTCATCAATATGTTTGTCAAACTAGTTAACATCCTTATCCATTTTTTTTTATATATTGACTAACTTCAAAACTAGTCAACATCCTTATACATTTAATATGGTTTCCTCTCGAACAAATATGTTTTCCACCTTTTCTATGACATCACCGCCAATTAAAATCAATCTCCCTTTATGTCTCGTTATGTCTAGTATACCCCCTATGCAATATACAAATGAAGAGAATGAAGATACTGATGATGATGATAATAGGGAAATAATTGTTGAACCCCCTCCAGCACATGATCGTAGGCGTGTTAACCAACACAATAGACACCTACTTAGGACCAACCACATAGTTCCAAGTGAGAAATTAGAATGTCATCTTATGGGATAGGGTCTCACCATTAAATATTTTGTAATTTGTTTCCTTCAACAATATTTATAATTTTATTATTTTGTAATTAGTATATTTTTTAATGAAAACTTTATTATTTACATAAGTTAATTTGAGTAATAACCTATGACATATTCTTCAACATCCTCTGATACATTAATCAATAAATTATGACACACTAATAAAAAACCTTTAACACAAAATAACCTATCATACAATTCAGAAATATGTCCACCCATGGCACACTGATAAATAACCTATGTGAAGCTAATCAATGCCTTGTGTGATATGGTTTCAATCTTATGTGTCCATTTTTGCATAACTTATCCAAACCCATCTTTTGCCTATAACACTTACGGATAATATTTACCACAAATCAGGAATCTAACCATCACCATAGTTCAATGTTCGTGTCTCGATTATTGTGTTTTGAATTTGGTCTATCAATTACAATAATTAACTCTATAAATTGAAGTTCTCATCAAAATTATATTCACTCATCTTACTTCTACTATTAATTCTATTCATCACCTATATTCTTACTATGGAAAAACTTGTCATTATAAACATTGAAAACTTTATAACTCCTATCTTGCAACTATGTTTGCAAATGGTCAAATCACAACAAATGAGGAAGGTGTATATTTTCAATGTGCTTCTCCTAATCTCTTAGAATCCCATATGATTGCACATTCATTGGTTTGAAGGAAAAAATATGCATTGTTGTGGGGCTTCTTCATCACACAACACTCAAGAAGTTGTATTACTCTCAATCAAAAGTAACAAGTGATGGTTTAATTATATATGATATTACTGAAATATTAATTGATATTGATATATTACATATAATTACTTAGAAGTATCAATTTTATTGAACTATACGTTACATTTAAAAGATCTACTGACTAAATTATAATGCTTCTAAACCCACATATGCCTACCTTTCCCTCAAATCATAACACACGTCATAATTTATTATGGTGATCTTGTCTAATGTGTCACCATCATCAAAAGTCCTAATGGTTATGGTATTAAATGTTGTAACCCTAAGATAATGGTTATTCAATATACATTATCTTTTGATCAACTATTTGAAAAGTTCACTCAGGTGCTTGATTATGAAGATCGAAAACATGTAACAAAAATCAATTATAGACATCTTGTTCGAGTTAAAAATGAAAAGATTGTTCACGATTTAGTAGAAATCAAAACAGATATTAATGTGACAAATATTGATCAAATGTTGGAAAAAAATACAAGTTATTCATCCAAGTGTGTAACGTGAAGAATCATGAAATAAGATTGAATTATTTATCCAAACAAAAAAATTGAGAAGGTCAACATATTTTTATACTTTAATTATATTTTTACATATTTCTCATTTAGTAAAATAGTATTTTAATTAGTTTATATTATTAATATAAGTAATAAATTTATTATTTATATTATACGGAATATATACATATAATAATAAAAAAATTATATACATACAACAAAAATTAATATATTATATAAAAAATTTAAACTTAAAAAAAATATAATTTAACTTTATGATAAATATATATATATATATATATATATATATATATATAGAGAGAGAGAGAGAGAGAGAGAGAGAGAATTTATATAAAAACATATATAAAAACATAATTTTTAAGAATATAATTATCTAAAAAATATATAAATCATTTTAAAATTCTTAATAATATTATTATTTATATAAAATTTATTTTATAAAATAATTAATATAATATTTTATAACTTATAAAATATGTATAATAAATAAATAAAATATGTATAATAAATAAATAAATTATTAATTTTTTAAATAATGTATTTATTTTAAAAACTTTAATTATAAATTTTAATAAAAAAAAGACTTAAATTCTATATAATTAAAAAGTAGCACAATTTCATCTTAACAAAAATAAAAAAGAAATTGTACTACTTAAAGTCGTTTCAGGTGATAAATTTTTGCATTAATGTCGTGTTACTTTCACGATTTTAATATTAAAGTCATGAAACCTTGCGTGAATTTAAATTAAAAAAAATCACCTAAAAATCATTTTATGAAGAATAGTTTATTTTTTCATTATTGATGCCCAGTTGTTTCACTTGTCCCACTTTTTATCATGTAATGTAACACGACTTATCCTCTTTCATAATTTTTTAAAAATCAATATCCATTCACATAAAATGAAAATGTTTTTAACTTTATTTAGTAAAAAAGAAAAAAAAAATCTAAAACTTATGCAAGTGACATCCATCCTGTGTATGAAATTTTTGGACAGGTTTACTTTATATTTAATCAATTAGAGATTATTTAATTAGAATTTCACTTTGATAAACTGTTAATGTAAAATTTTTATTACTTTTAAATGATCACAAATTATTTTAAGTAATTATAATCATAATATATTATGATTAAATAGCTTAACGCATAGTAATTATTATATGTGTATAACATAACATAATATATGTATATACAGTTGCAAAGAAATGTGTATAAAAATAAAGATCTTGGTAAGAATGGAAACTCCATTAAGAACATCACTTTCTTTGACAACGTTACTTTATCCAAAATTCCATGTTAGTTATTTGAATCTTGACCTTTCGTGATTTTTATAGTCAACTTTTGGATTAGGTAAGAAATCATGGAGCTCACTTTTATTTTAGAAGGTTTTATGATTTGACAATAACTAATATCCACAGTTCCAAGCACGTATAGTGAGTATCCTAAGAGAAAGCAACAAACCCTTCAACAAAAATAAAATATAACTCTGGGATTTCCTCTTCTTTCTCAATGTCCCACATCACACCTTATTTTGCTGTTTTACAGTCAGTTTATTTATACTTTTTCAAAAACAATTATTTTTAATGATTAAATTTCTATCAATTTTAGTATTGTTCATTCATCTCTTATTTGGGGTTACATATACAATTTTGGGCCTCAAGTATTTTGATAAAAGTCTACGAAGCCCACATATGACCCAAATAGTATTAGAAAAAGAAAGTCTAGAAAAGATTTAAGCGTAAAGCCTTTCTCTATCATATCAGAGCCAGGTTTCGATCCTGGGACCTGTGGGTTATGGGCCCACCACGCTTCCGCTGCGCCACTCTGATTTGTTGATGAATAATGTTTCATAATAATTTATATTATTAATATTATTTTCCTTTGTTTTGTTTGTATGTATAGTCATGACACTCTCACTTATTGGTTAGTAATGTCTTACTATTTTATTGCTTTATTATACTTCTTTTTGTCATGATTTTTTAGTAATGCCAATTTAAAATAAAATTTTTACCTGATTTGTTTACATCTGGGCAAACTTTTTTTTCTATTTTTTTTATAGGATTTTGCTCTTTATATATTTATTTTGTTCATAAAAATATTAATCATATATTGCATATGTCATGGTAAAAATTTAAGTACTCTTTTTATTTCATGACTTTCAACATTGTCTTCCTATATAAAAATCCTCGCTCCAGGTGTAGTAAATTTTCACATTAGGGTATAAGAACATAGTTTAGTGCATATTTATTCTAAATTAATTTAGAGACTGAAATTTTTAATGTTAAACAAATCTAAAGAAAAAAATTATTTTCTTTGATTAAATAATATTAAGAACTGTAATTTTAATGATGATTTCATGTTAATTTAGTTCAATTGTATTTCTCACAAGATGTCTTCACATTAGAAATAAGGTTTTAAAAAATTTCTTGCTGCTATATATAATAAAGAAAAGAAAATAATAGAGTTAAATATTTAAACACTATGAGGTTAAAGATTTTTATTATTATTATTAATTAATTTGAAATTACTTTAGATATAATTTTTAAACCAATTATCAATAATAATAATAATAATAATAATAATAATAATAATAATACAGCAATATTTTAGGTTAAATACATTTTTTGAATATGTGAAATATGATTTTGGTCAATGTATCTTAAAAATCATTAGTTAATCCTCAAATTAAAAAATATGTGAATATAATCCTTTTTATCAATTTTAAAATATTAAAAACTATTATTAAATATGATATTTAAATATAAAAAATCATCACCAAATATTAAATGCAGATATAAAAATACTTAAAATTACATATTTTTAAAAATTATAAAGTAATTAAATTGAAAATAAAAATACAGAAGGGAAATTAAATAAAAATACAAGGACTAAACACGTATTTTTCCCTAACATTTTTATATATATGGGCTTATCATTTTATACTAATAAGAGTGATCCATTGTTTGTTTGAACTATTAAAATGAAGAAAAAATAGTTATGGTTGGAAATATTCTCTTATTTATATTTATTTTCTCTTATTTCTCTTTTGTTGACGTTATTGTATTTTGGTATAATCCCTGCTCTATAATCCGTTATCTTTTCAAACGAAACATCCCAACTCATAATTCCCCTTGAAAATACCTTTAAAGAAAATATTTAACAGCACCACACTCTTTTTCATCTTCAAAATTCGTTCATTTTCTATGTGATTGTAACATGCTATTACTAAATTATTGTAGTGGAAAATTCTTGAAAATCTCAGTTTATTTATCTATTTGATTTTAGTTTATGGATTTGAGGGTATTCATTTGCAATGAAGTGGTAATTTGAGAAGAGGTAAGAGGAAATAAGAGTGAAGTCCAGTGCAGTTGCATTCCATTGTAGAAGAAGAATATTGGTGTGGAAAGTCTATCAAAACTACTCCTCCATATTCCATATATATGTTTCTTAAATTTATACTCAATATACTTTAACAATTTTTTGATTAGCATGTCAAACAAACTTTATAAATAATTTTATATTAGTTGTTATTAAATTTAAATATCTTCAATTAGTTTTCATTTTTTTTTTCAAATTTTAAAAAATTAATCATCCACATTAATTTTTCATTAATAATATTTAATTTTTAAATGAAATTATTTTGGTCATTCATTATATTTCTCAATTATTATTTATTTTTTTAAATCAATCAAAATTTAATATAAACTTTGTTGAGTGTCCAAGTGCGAGTTAAGTCTCATATTGAGTAATAATGAGAAAGTTAAATAACGTATAAGGAAGTATAATCCATAACCTAATGTCTTAAGGTTTTTAGTTGAGGGGGAGATTATTGGGTATCCAAGTGTGAGTTAAGTCCAATGTTGAGTGAGAATGGGAAAGTTCAGCAACATATAAGGAAGTATGATCTATAACCTAATACCTTAAGGTTTTGGGTTGGGACTCACAAGTGTGAGTTAAGTTATACATTGAGTAAGAATGAGAAAGTTCAGCAACATATAAGAAAGTATGATTCATAACCTAATGCCTTAAGGTTTTGGGTTGTGACTCACAAGTGTGAGTTAAGTTATACATTGAGTAAAAATGAGAATGTTCAGCAACATATAAGGAAGTATGATCCATAACCTAATGCTTTAAGGTTTTGGGTTGGGACTCACAAGTGTGAGTTAAGTCTTACATTGAGTAAAAATGAGAAATTTGAGCATTTATTAGTGCACAAGACATCAATTATAGTGAAAAGTTAGCAAAAGGATACACTGGATACACTCAAGAAGAGGACATCAATAAACCAACCACAGGACTATGTCTCTAAGGGACCTGAACATCAGGTGTACAAACTTAGAAAAGCCCAATATGGTCTTAAATGTTGGAATCTTAACTTGCAGCTAATATTTTTTAAAATGCCCACATGAACACTCTTTATTTGTGAAAAGGAAGGAGAAAGGTGCACTCTTAATTGTTTGTGTTTATGTAGATGATTTGATATACGTAATCATGAATGAATGGTGTACAAACTTAGAAAAGCCCAACATGGTCTTAAAGTCTTATCTTGTAGCTAATGATTTTTTAAAATGCCCACATGAACACTCTCTATTTGTGAAAAAGAAGGAGAAAGAGAAAGGTGCATTATTAATTGTTTGTGCTTATGTAGATGATTTGATGTACGTAATCATGAATCAATGTTTCTAGAGTTTAAAAGCATGATGATGAATATGACTAACTTAGGCAAGATGAGATACTTTATAAGCATTGAAGTTTTGAAAAGCTGTGATGAAATTTTTATTGGATAGAAGAAATATATCAGGATTTGTTGGACATATTCCATATGCTTGACTATAATTTAGTTAAGAATCTTATTGTTCCAGACATTAAGTTGTTGAAAACAGATAAAGGGGACAGAAGTTGATAGTACTTTATTCAAACGACTTTTAGGAAGTCTTATGCATCTGAATGCTACTAGACCGAATAAGTTAGAGGAAATGTAGAATTACTTACCTCTGATAGTGATTATGCAGGGGATCCAGAATATAGAAAGAATACATTTGGTTATGTTTTCAAATTGGGAGATGATGTAATCAGTGGCAGATCTTGACCATTGATTTTGGGGAGTCAAATAATATATTATTAATAAATAATAAATAAATATAAAAGAAAAAAAGAAGATGAAAGGGTAAAAGATAAAATTGTAGATATATACTTAAATATATTAAATGATCATTAAGTTTGAGGAGACCAAAATAATAAATTATATATGAGTTACAAAATTGAGGAGGGACTCGAGAGGATAAAATTGTAAATATACACGTAAATATATTAAATGTTCACTAAGTTTGGGGGTCACGACCCCCCTCAGCTCCCAAGAAGATCCGCCACTAGGTGTAATATATTGGTCATAAAAAAGAACTCAGTGGTTAGTTTATCCACAATAAAAGCAGAGTTCATAGCAGCTGCATTTTGTGTTTGTCAATGTGTTTGACTGAAAAGAATTTTGGAGTATCTAGATCACTGTAAAAAGGGAGCTATTGTCATTCTTTGTGATAGCATTTCTACAATAAAATTATCCAAAAATCAAATCTTACATTGAAGAAGTAAACATATTGATATAAGATTTCATTTTTTGAGAGATTTGTGTAATAATAGTGTTATTAAGATGAACTATTGCAGTAGCGAAAAATAATTAGCAAAGCCACTGAAAGTTGATAGTTAACAGTATCTACGAAGTACTTTGGGCATGCTTGAAGAACCAAAAATAAACTATTGTAAGGAGCATACAGTTTAAGGGAGGGTTTGTTCATAGAGAGTAAAGTTTTATTTGTTTATTGTAGTTTAAATTTTGTATGTGGTGGTTCATATCTTGAATAGAAGTCCAACTTTTGCAGTAAAAAATATCACACCCGAAGAAGCATGGAGAGGATTTAAGCCATATGTTTCTTACTTCATAATTTTTGGTTGCATTGGATTTGTTTATATACCTGACCAAAAAAGGAGCAGATTGGATGAAAAATGTATTAAATATGTGTTGTTGGATATAAGTGAAGAGTCTAAAGCGTACAAACTATATGATCCTATTAATAAGAAGATTCATATCAGCAGGGATGTCAAATTTCAAGAGGGTGCTGCTGGAGATTAGAGTGAAGCAGGAACTAGTAGAATGATTGATGCTAGACATGTGGAAGAATTTTCTCAAGAAAATGAGGGAGTATTCCAAACAAACTTGAATGATGATGCAACATCAATGACCAATACAACAGGATGGACTCAACCTCTGATTCTTCAACAAGAGTCATTCCAATTGAAGGGAGGGCTAGAAGACCACTAACCTGAATGAAAGATTATATCACTGATGATGATTTAATTAATGAAGATGTTATAAATTTTGCAATATTTGCAGATCTAATAACATACAACCAAGCATCATAGAGTCAACATTAGAGAGATGCCTTGTCATGTTAGTACGTGGGAGTTATCTCAGAAAACTTGGTTCTATAATTTCTTTCATAAAATAAAGAAGCTAAATATATAGATTTAGCTTTACAACTGATGAACTAGAAAATAAGAAAGATAACTATCATGTACTAACAAACTCTCACATACTAACAAATATAACACTCACGTACAGCTTGTGAACCACGTACAAAATTTATAGCATCTTCATTAATTAAATCATCATTAGTGATATAATCTTTCATCCAAGTTGGTGGTCTTCTAACCCTCCCTTCAATTGGAAGGGCTCTTGCTGGAGAATCAGAGGTTAAGTCCATCCCTATTGGATTGGTGGTTGTTGTTACATCATCATTCAAATTTGTTTGGAATACTCCCTCATTTTCTTGATAAAATTCTTACACAGGTCTAGCATTTCTGCTTCACTCCTATCCCAAGTAGTATCCTCTTGAAATTTGACATCCCTGCTGGTATAAATCTTCTTATTAATACAATCATATAGTTTGTAGGCTTTAGACTCTCACTTATACCAAAAACACACATTTAATATTTTTTTCAACTAGTTTGCTCCTTTTTTAGTCAGGTATATGAACAAATCCAATGCAACCAAAAATTCTAAAGTAAGAAACAAATTGCTTAAATCCGCTTCATGCTTCTTCGGGTGTGATATTTTTTACCGCAAAAGTTGGACTTCTATTCAAGATTTGAACCACCCAATTTACAGTTTTGGGCTACAAGGATCGTGGAATTTTTCTTTTTATCAAAATACTTTGAACCATACTTATAATGGTCTGATTCTTCTTCTCAGCTACACCATTTTATTGTGGTGTGTATAAGGCAGTGAGTTGTCTTTGAACATCCTTCTCATTACAAAAATCAACAAACTCCTGAAGCTATATTTTCCCCCTATCAGAATGTAAAATTTGAATAAAGGTACCAACTTGTTTTTCTACTAATGCTTTAAAATTTGTAAAGATATCAAATGCTTCACTTTTCTCACCAAGGAAATATACCCATACTTTTCTAGTAAAATCATCTGTGAAAGTGAGTATATACCTTTTATTCCCATTAGATGTAGGATTGATGGAGCCACATATATCAGAATGGACTAGTTGCAACACTTGAAATGCTTCCCTTTGATACAATGTTCACTGGGGACTCTAAGGTAGGCAATCCTTTCACCATATCATGCTTTAAGAAGGTTTCTAATCCAACATAACTCAAGTAACCATAATGAGAGTGCCAGACTTGAGCTATTGTTGGTGTTGAACTTAACTCAAAGCAATTATAAGAAACTCCAAATTTGACAGAGATAGCAAACATGCGGTTAGTAGTCATAAATGTTTTAAATATCAGACCCTCTCCTTGAAACACTTCTCACTTGTTTTCTTTCATTTCAATCCTTAATCCTTTCTTCAAAAATTGACCCACACCAAATAAATTATTCTTTAACTAAGGAACATAAAATACATTTGTAACCACATGCATAATTTTATTAATTAGCAACTCAATTTACAGCTTCGGTCCAAAAGGATCGTGAAACTTTTCTTTCTATCAAAACACTTTGAACCATAATTATAATGGTCTGATTCTTCTTCACAGCTACACCATTTTGTTGTGGTGTGTATGAGGCAGTGAGTTGTCTTTCAATATCCTGTTGTTTACAAAAATCAACAAACTCTCTGAAGGTGTATTATCCCTGTATCAGTACTTAAAATTTGAATAAAGGTACTAGCTTGTTTTCTACTAATACTTTAAAATTTTTAAAGGTATCAAATGCTTCACTTTTCTCATCAAGGAAATATACTCATACTTTCTTACTAAAATTATCAGTGAAAGTGAGTATGTACCTTATATTCCCATTAGATGTAAGATTGATGGGGCCGTATATATCAAAATAGACTAGTTACAACACTTGAGATGCACGCCAATTGCTTTGACGTGGAAAAGAATCTCTTTGATGCCCTTTGAGACAATGATCACACAGTTGAGTTGGGAACTTTAAGGTTGGAAGCCCTTTCACCATATCATGCTTTAACAACGTTTCCAATCCACCATAACTCTAGTGACCATAACGAGACTATCATACTTGAGCTATTGTTGGTATTGAACTTAATTCAAAGCAATAGTAAGAAACTCCAGATTTTACAGAGATAGCAAACATGTGGTTAGTAGTCATAGATATTTTAAATATCATACCCTCTCCTTGTAACACTTTACACTTATTTTCTTTCATTTTAATCCTTAATCCTTTCTCCAAAAATTGACTTACACTAAATAAATTATTCTTAACTCAAGAACATAACATACATGAGTAACCACATGCATAACTTTATATTAATTAGCAATTTAACCATGCTCTTCCATGTCACCTTTAAAGCATAGTTATTCCCCAACTTCACTTCATGAGAAAAAACAGAATCCATATAAGAAAATCAATCCTTTTTATCTGTCATGTGA
Organism: Sphenostylis stenocarpa; assembly: GCA_963425845.1. Classification (NCBI taxonomy): domain Eukaryota; kingdom Viridiplantae; phylum Streptophyta; class Magnoliopsida; order Fabales; family Fabaceae; genus Sphenostylis; species Sphenostylis stenocarpa. The sequence continues at coordinate 11,843,838 of OY731402.1, read as the reverse complement.
TTGCTACAGCCTGAATCAATAAACCACATATCTTGTGTAATTGATTTTTCATCTGTTGGAAGTTGTGCCATGAGTAACACGATTTATTCACTACCTTCAGCATAATTTGCTCTGCTATCCCGAGGCTTCTTTGGACATTCATATTGGAAGTGTCCGAACTTATGGCAGTAGTAGCACTCTACTGTAATTTGGATACACTCAAGAAGAGACATCATCGATTATAGCGATATTTTTGCACTAGTAGCTCGTTTGGAAACCATTAGAACTGTTGTTGCACTAACAACCACAAAAAGGTGGAACATTTATCAGCTTGATATCAAGTCAGCTTCTTACATGGGGCAATCAGGCTATGTCTCTAAGAGACGTGATCATTAGGTATACAAATTTAGAAAAGTTTTATATGGTCTTAAACAGGTTCTTAGAGCCTGGTACAACAATTTGGAGTCTTATCTTGCACCTAATTATTTTTTTAAATGTCCACATGAACATACTCTATTTGTGAGAAGGAAGAAAAAATGTGCACTCTTAATTATTTTATCAATTTTGAGTTATTTCTAACATAATTCAAATTAATACAAACATAGAAAATATAGAAAATAAAAAACCAATATTTCTATTATTTAATATGTTAGTCCATAACATAAAGTGCAAGATAAGGATTAAGAATTAATAGAATATATTTCGATCCAATATTCTAAATATATTTTGTGATTTATGTAGATGATTTGATATACGCAGGTAATCATGAATAAATTTTTGTAGAGTTTAGAAGTATGATGATGAATGAGTTTACTATGACCTATTTAGGCAAGATGAGATACTTTCATTGAAGTTTTGAAAAACTATGGAATTTTTATTAGACAAAAGAATATATCAGGGATATGTTGGCCAGATTCCATATGCTTAACTGTAATTTAGTTAAGAATCGTATTGTATTAAGTTGCTGAAAACAGATAAAGGGACAAAAATTGATAGTACTTTCTTCAAACAATTTATAGGAAGCCTTATGTATCTACATGCTACTAGACCGGATATTGCACATTCAATTAGTGTGATTAGTCATTTCATGGAACATCCTAAAGACAGTCACTTCCTAGTATCAAAACGTATATTTTGAGATATTTGCAGGGAACTCAAAATTTAGGAATTTTTATAAAGCTAAAGGAAATGTAAAATTACTTGTCTATACTAATAGTGATTATGCAGAGGATTCAGAAGATAGAAAGAGCACATATGCTTATATTTTTAAATTGGGAGATAGTGTAATATCTTGGTCATAGAAAAACAACTAGTGGTTAACTTATCTATAACAAAAACAGATCATAACAGCTGCATTTTGTGCTTGCCAAAATTTTTTGGAACATCTAGATCACTGTCAAGAGGGAGCTACAATCATTTTTTGTGATAATTTTATTACAATAAAATTATCCAAAAATCCAGTCTTACATGAAATAAGTAAACATATTGATGTGAGATTTCATTTTTATTTTAGAGATTTGTGTAATGATTATGTTATTGAGTTGAATTATTACAGTAGCGAAAAACAATTAGCAGACAAAATGACAAAGTTACTTAAAGTTTATAGGTTCCAGTATCTACGAAGTACTTTGGACATGCTTGAAGAACAAAAAATAAACTGTTGCAAGGAGCATACAGTTTAAGAGAGAGTTTATTAACAGAGAATAAAGTTTTATTTGTTCGTTGCAGTATAAATTTTGTATGTGAGACGTGAAAGTTTGTTATTATATCTTTCTTATTGTTTAGTTTATCAGTTATAAAGCTAAATATATATATTTAGCTTCTTTATCTACGAAGAAATAACAAAATCAAATGAGATAACAAATTTTTAATTATTTTTATTTAAGCCAGAAAATGTTGTTGTTGAATGATTGGCAAACGTACCAAAATTATCAATCGCAGTATAGTATTTCGATTAAATAAAAGTCGATCCCACGAGTAACAGTTTCAATGGAAATTCTCAATTATATGCTTACTAAGTGGATTAAAATAGATTGGATTTTGCAATAAGAGTTGAATTGAAATTAAATGACAAAGAACTGTAAATTGTTGAGAAAATATAAATTAAAGGTACTTAGGATTGATTTCCTTCCTTATCCCTCTTATGTAATGACTATGTTAATTAAGAATGTCAATTAACCTAACAATGTTGATGCCACCTACTCAAATCATCCATGTTGATTCCTCACACAATTAAGAGATTTCCAGCATTAGGTTTAGGATGTTAAGCAATTGATACATTCATTCCATTCCTGGCAATTAATGTAACAAATATTCTTACCGCGATCTAGGGTTCAAGATATATTTTCCAATCATACCTCAAACATCAAGAATAAATCATTCCATAGCACAAAGGATAAGAATAACAACATCAAAACATAGATTAATATCTCAAAATATCACCATGATACAAAAGAGTTCAAAGGAAGTGCACCGAATCCTAAGAGAATGAAGTTAGTCACTCATGTTAGCCATTACAATGCTCCAAATGTGAAAGAAGTGAAGAATTGATGAGGATTAGACGAAACCCTAGCAGTAGTCGCGCCTCCTCTCCTCCAAAACCCCTTGCTTTCTCAAAACACATCTTATCTTTTTATAAGAGAATTTGGGTCGGGCCTCGCATCATTCATTCGCTTAAGCGTTCTTCTTTCTTTCATTTTTTCTCTAATTATGCTGACAATTATGCTCCTTACTCTTATATCAAGGTATTCTCGAATTCATCCTATATTGAGAGAAAAATAGATTAAAATTAACATAAGTTAAATGGTTTCATAATAATTTAAGGCATAATTATATCAACTTTTTACCACTTAACAACTCCCCCCAACCTAGAATCTTGCTTGTCCCAAGCAAAGTAATTTTTTCAAAACAAAACTATCGCCTATTATCACTTTCTCTTCCAGAACCACAACATAAAAATTTTCAAAAGTGATGCTCACAATTCCAAATGAAAATAGAACATATAAGCATTCAAGTTATAAAAACCAACAAAGAATAATTAGTCCTCAACTATCCTCAGAGAAGCATGATCTCTCAAAAAGAGTTATATATACTCATCTCTAATTCTCACAGGTAAGTGTTTATCTCATTCAATCACTTCATTTAGAAAATCCAATATTGATAATCATCTTCAAACAATCAACATTTGTTAAGCAAGACTTAAATCAAAAGGTCTTTTGAGGCTTGTAATGGGGCTGGGCTAAGAAAGAATTATTGGTTTTTCTAGGATATACAAAAATATTTGAGAAATTCAACTCATATGAATGATTCTTGATTAACAATTCCTCAAGTCAGGTTTCAAACTTCATGCTTTTGTCCCTAACATAATGACAGTGAGTTAAATAATCTCACAAGTTATTATTCCCCCCTTGAACTACTTTTTTTTTTCTTTTTCTTTTCTCATGTTTTTGCATGTATTTTTTTTGGCTTTGCCAATTTTTAAGCTTTGTTTTTCCTTTTTCTTTACACTTTTTTTAACATCCCAATAATACATGTAGGACAACAATAACAATACCCAACAATAGGAAAATTAGTGACATTCATACTCATTTTCTTTCTCAAATATAGGAAGGTAGATAAATACTGTTTAGGCTTAAAGGTTCTGTTTAAGAAACAATACTATTTTTGGCTCAGAAGGGGTTCAAATGGGTGTCCTAAAATTAATGCAGGGTTAGCTATTTGGCTCTGGTTTATATCTACTACAAAGAAAAAATTCCTTTATCATTTTCAAGTCTTGCCAACATGTAATCATATCAAAGAATCAACAAATATTAGTTATCAATCACAAAGTGTTGACACTCAATTTATCTGTTTTTGGTACTCTACTCACCTGGGTTTTTGCTAGCTTCTCTAATTCAGTTAATTCCTAATTCTCCTCATCAATTATTTTTCACTATCATACTCATCATCCCAAAATCACTTGTTATTGGAAACAATCAAAATAATTTTTCATGTTCTAGATTTGAATTTGACAATAAGCAATAATCTCATATATGACTCTAAAACAAATTATGGGACATCAAGGGAATTCAAAATTTAAAATAAAGCAATTAAAAACATTAAATTAAAAACAAAGGAATTAAAAACATTAAAAACAAAGTAAGTTTCCTCCCTCATTTTCTTCACTTGTCATCTACTCCTTATCTTGTGCCTCAGCCTCAGCTGCAGACTTTCTCACCCCCTCCGAAAAAGTTGGATTGTCCCCAGGCCATTGAAGTAAGGCTTCAAAGTCTTGAGGAGAAGTTCATTGTGTACCTGGAGCAATCTTGCAAAGAAAGAACCTAAGGAAGAAAAATGCACAAAAGACTTAAACTGCAAAAAGAAAAAAAAAAACAAATTCAAAACATTGGGTTGCCTCCCAGGAGCGCTTGTTTAACGTCTTCAGCTCGACGCCTATTTGCTTTAGGGCTCATGCAGGTGAGTGATCAAGGTGATATATACGCATTCTCCATCCCTTGACTGTCCTTGTGAGAATGAATTTATTCTTTTCATTGCGAATAACCTTACGACTGTCAGAGATTGGATAAATCATACCTGCTTCGGGAGGTTTCAGTACCTCTCTTTGAACAACTTCCTTCATAGTCAGATTGAGATGTCTTTGGGGTTGTGCAATAGGCTTGTAATCTTGTTTTTCAGTTGATATGGGTAATTTCTCCAAAATATCTATTCTGAGGCAATCTTTCTTGTCTTCCGGTTGTTGTACAACTTCAAACAGATTAAAATTAACTTCATCATCTCCACTTCTAATTTTCAACTTGCTCATGTCAACATCTATAATTACTTTGACAGTCTTCATAAATGGCCTTCCCAGGATCAATGGGACTTCCTCATTTTCCTCCATGTCCATAATCACGAAATCAACAGGAAATATGAATTTATCCACTCTAACTAAAACATCTTCTGCTACTCCGTAAGAAATCTTTAGAGATCTGTCAGCTAGCTGCAATGTCATTCTTGTAGGCTTTATTTCCAAGTCTCCTATTCTTTTAAGCATAGACAAAGGCATTAGATTTATACTAGCACCCAAATCAAGTAATGTCTTACCTACTTGTGATGTCACAATTGTGACTGGTATAGTGAAACTGCCTGGATCCATGGACTTTTGAGGTAATGATTTCTAAATTATAGCGCTGCACCCTGCTTTTAGCTCCACTGTTTCTGTAGTAAATCTCCTTTTCTTAGTTAACAACTCTTTCATGAATTTGGCATAAGTCAGCATCTGCTCTATAGCTTCCATAAATGGAATATTAATTTGTAAATGCTTGAAAATATCCATAAATGTAGTGAATTGTCTTTCTTTATCTATCTGTGAGGGAACCTTGGGATATGGTAACTTCTCTACAAATTGTTTTTGACTCCCTCCTTTTTCTATCTTTTGTTTTTTCTCTCCCTCTTTGTTCTTCTTATTAGGGATATGTCTTTCTTTATTATTCTCCTCTTCTTGCTCTTCATCTTCTTTTACCAAAACTTCTTCTTCAACAACTATATTGTCACCAATCCCTTTACCTACAACTTTTCCACTCCTTGTAGTTATTGAATTGCATTGCTCCCTGGGGTTGGTTTGTGTGCTAGCTGAAAATTGTCCTCCTTGTTGCTGCTCAGATAATTGCTTAGCCAGTTGGCCTATCTAGGTCTCTATATTTCTGAATGAAGCCTTAATATTTTTCTGATTAGCCATAATATTTCTGAATGAAGCTTCAGTATTTTGCTGATTAGTCACATAAATTTTTCTACAATATCCTCCAATTTACTTATTCTGTTAGGCACTGAAGGATAATGTTGTTGCTGCTGTTGATATGGAGGTTGTTGATATGACTGTTGTTGAAATGTAGGTTGTCTAGTAGAGGAGCTAACACCTTGGTTCCACCCAAAATTCTGATTCTGATTTTGATTCAGATTTTGATTCCCTCTCCATCCTTGTGCAAAATTATTCTGAAAATTATTAGGATTAGGAAAATTACCTTGTCTGCCTTGACTACTACCTTGAGCACCCATATAATTATCTTCTTCTTGTTGAATGTTGCCTTGATAAGAGAATTGTTCATTTGCATGATCAACTCCACACACGTCACAACTCATCTATTGATTAGGAATAGATTGTACTGTGTGCATTTGTTGAGGTAATTTCTCTATTTTCTGGTTCAATGCTTCAATTTGTTGCGTCAAAATTTTATTCTGGGCTAAAAGAGCATCTGTGGTGTTAAGTTCAAGGACTCCCTTCCTTTGAATTGTATGTCTATCATGTTGGGCATGTTGGTCTGTAAAAGCTAGTGCATCAATAATTCTTGTGGCATGTTCAATTTCTACATCCAACATGGATCCTCCTGTTGTAGCCTCTAATAGCATCTTTGCATCATGTTGTAAACCAGTATAGAAAATATTCAACTGAGCAATGTCATCAAATCCATGATTTGGGCATCTTCTTAACAGTGATTTAAATTTCTCCCATGCTTCACAAAATTGTTCATCTGCTCCTTGTCTAAAAGAAGTGATGTCGGATTTTGCTTTAATGTAGCGGGATGGTGGGAAAAATCTGTTCAGAAACTTCTCTTCTACACTACTCTAATTAGTCAAACTCTGATTAGGATGTGCTTTCAGTCACTCCTTTGCCCTACCTGCCAAAGAAAAAGGAAATAATCTAAAATATGCAGATTCAAGATTTGCTGCTCTAAATCCCATGGTACCAATCAACTCATAAAAAGTAGACAAATGAATATAAGGGTCTTCATGATCCAATCCAATGAATTGATGAGCACTAATCAAACTTAAAAAGTTGGATTCATCTGCAATGTTTGATCATCCGGTATAGCAATGCTAGAAAAATGTCTTGGACCTTGCTGCATAGCACAATTTCTAAGAGTTCTTCTAGGTGGATTTGAATTTGGGTTTTGATTTGGATTTATATTTGGATTTGGGTTCAGATTTAGATTTGCTCCTTCTTCCGCCATATCTTCTATAATTGTATCTGGTAAATCAAGTGTGAAAGAAGAATTAGCAGATTCTCTTGTGGCTTGTTCTTGAGTTTCCCTTCTTCTTCTACCCCGGTTCCTCCAAGCTGTTTTTTCAATCTCTGGATTAAATTCTAATTGCTCTGAAGATACCTGTCCTCTTAAACACATAAATCAAAAGAGTAACTCAAGCAAAGATTAGACAAACCAATAATTAAGTAAAACTAAAACTGAAAAATAAAGCAAAAATAGAAATAAAAATAAAATACTCAATAAGCTAAACAAAGAATTCTAAAAAAACACCGTTCCCCCGTAACGGCGCCAAAAATACTTGTTGAATGATTGACAAGTGTACCAAAATTATCAATTGCAGTATAGTATTTCGATTAAATAAAAGTCGATCCTACGAGGAACAGTTTCAATGGAAATTCTCAATTATATGCTTACTAAGTGGATTAAAACAGATTGAGTTTTGCAATAAGAGTTTAATTGAAATTAAATGACAAATAACTGTAAATTGTTGAGAAAATATCAATTAAAGGTACTTAGGATTGATTTCCTTCCTTATCCCTCTTATGTAATGACTATGTGAATTAAGAACGTCAATTAACCTAACAATGTTGATGTCACCTACTCAAATCATCCATGTTGATTCCTCACACATGAAATTCATAAGAAAACCTAATAAATGTTGATTCCTCACACAATTAAGAGATTTTCCAGCATTAGGTTTAGGGTGTTAAGCAATTGATACATTCATTCCATTCTTGGCAATTAACGTAACAAATATTCTTACCGCGATCTAGGGTTCAAGATATATTTTCCAATCATACCTCAAACATCAAGAATAAATCATTTCAAAGCACAATGGATAAGAATAACAACATCAAAACATAGATTAATATCTCAAAATATCACCATGATATAAAAGAGTTCAAAGGAAGTGCACTGAATCCTAAGAGAATGATGTTAGCCACTCATGTTGGCCATTACAATGCTCCAAATGTGGAAGAAGTAAAGAATTGATGAAGATTGGACGAAACCCTAGCAGTAGTCGTGCCTCCTATCCTCCAAAACCGCTTGCTTTCTCAAAACACATCTTATCTTTTTATAAGAGCATTTGGGTCGGGCCTCGCATCATTCATTCACTTAAGCGTTCTTATTTCTTTCAATTTTTCTCTAATTATGCTCCTTACTCTTGTATCAAGTATTCTCAAATTTATTCTATATTGGAAGAAAAATAAATTAGAATTAACATAAATTAAATAGTTTCATAATAATTTAAAACATAATTATATCAACTTTTTACCACTAAATAGTTGTTTTCTAAACAATATTCCCCCACTATGATCGAAACAAAATTAGTAATGTTTTCAGACATAGTTTTCAATATTTTATTTGGATTATGAGTGAAATGGGAGAGAAACAAACAGAATTATAAGAAAAGTATTACGACAAGACGTGTTTATTTAAATGTGTAGAAATAAAAAAAAATTATAAATCTCTCTCAACTTGTTTGGATAAATTAAGGAGAGAATAAAAATAATAAACCATACATTAATTTAAAAAAATTATTTTTGATTTTTTTTAAATATCTTTTATTTCATTCTTTTAAAATAAAAAAGTATTTAATTTCTTAAAACTAAAAAAAAAAAAATCAGAATTTCATGACAATGTTAAGGGTGTATTTTGTATAGGATCAGGCTGAAATAATTTATCTTTTCACTTATATAAGTGAAATTTGGTATTTTCATCGTAACTTTTATTTATTTATTCAAAATGATTGTTTTCTAATGAATATAATTATATAAAAAATATTATTTTATACACACATTAACTAAACCAATCATTTAAAAATAAATGAAACAGCAATGATTCACAGAAAAAACTTAATAGTTTTATTTAATAATGATTGACACTTGGTAGCAGTCCTAATATATATATATATATATATAATACTTTATACATGTTGATATTTTTCATATGTACTAAATAATAATTTTATCTTACAATATAAAAATAAAAACTCATTCGTGCAATCCAAATTGTGGGCTGAGGATTGGACGTGAGCACCTCGTCGTTAAGTCGTTGATGGTGATGATTTTTATTTTTATTTTTATTTTTGCGTTTTGCATTCTAATTTTTAAGGCAATGACTTTTTGTCTTGTGAACTCGCAAGAAAACTATAAGAGAAAAAAAAACATGATAAAGAGAAAATATTAAAAAATATAACATCAAAATTTAACACTATATTGTGAAAAAAAAAGGTTTATTCTTCGTAAAACAAAACATGTTGTCTTAATATGTATACAAATAAACTATGAAGAATGTATTAAGTTTAATGTATTGTTATTAGACGATTGAATTTTTTTATATAATGATTTTAATTTTGTGTTCACTTTCTATTGATAAAAATTTTTTAATTTAAATCCTAATTCATAATAGATTACAAGATGACTAACTTAAAATTAAAAAAAATATTTTTAATTAAAACAAACATAATTTTGAAAATTAAAGACATCGCTCAACATAGAGTTGTTAGGACGAGTTTATTATAAATAATTTTAATAAATATAAATATTAAAGTTTAATTAATGTCTGCATAATATTTTTTTTGTAAATATAGATTAAAAACAAATTTAAAAAATACAAATATAAATTTTACAAATTATTTTGTGTATATTTTTTATACATAGATTAAAACAATTTAAAAATATAAAAAACACTTTTACAAATTAATTTGTGTATAAATACTACTTTTTTTTCTTTCATCAAGTTTTTTTCTCTCTTATAGATCTTCATAGAAAATTATATCCCGTTAGGCGTATCATAATAAATAGAATTATTTTTATTATAAGATAACACAAATTAAATAAGAAAAGGACATATTAAAAATATATTTGTTTTTACTTAATAATAAAGAAATTGGGCCTTAATAACCTAAATTGATAATGAAGGAATTGGGCTCCAATGACCCAGATTGTTTCTAAGAGAAAATTTAAAAACATTAAACGGAAAGCATTCTCTCTGTATCAGAGCCAGGTTTCGATCCTGGGACCTGTGGGTTATGGGCCCACCACGCTTCCGCTGCGCCACTCTGATTTATTAATATACAATATTTTATAATTATATATTTTTCAATATATTATTCTTTATTTTTTTTTAATATAATTTGTAGTTGACTTTAAGGTGATAGTTACGACACTTTCATTGGTTAATAATGTCTTAAATTTTTAGTAATGCTAATTTAAAATAAAATGTTTATCTGATTTTTTTTTTTCAGATAGTGTTCTTTCTTATTATTGTTCTTTCTCTCTGAGACTTAAGGCTTGAATTTTAAACCAATCTAAAGAAAAATAAAATAAAATACTATGGTGGTTTTTATTTTAATCCTTCTTCCATTCTAATTTTGAAGGCAACAACTACTTGTCTTGTGAATTCCCAATTAAACTATTACAGCAGAAATATATGCAAAAATCTAAATCAAAATTTAACACTCTTTATCGAAAAAAAAATCATCTCTATAAAAAAATATGGCGTCTTAATATGTATAATGTGTGTTTTATTAAATACTTTATTTTTTGAATATATTTGTATATATATATATATATATATATATATATATATATAATTTTTTTCTTTTTTAATTTTGTCAATGATGTAGTTCAATTAGAATGAAGAATGTTTGTAAATTCTCTAATAACATCCTTGCTACTTCCATGCATAAAAACTTGCTTTAAATTTACCAGTGACATACGGTAAAGCCTTTGTGATATTTTTTATGATTATTTTTTAAAATTATATTTTATTATATCTATTTATATTTTAAATATATCAACTTTTTTTATCATTAATTATGTATTATATTTTTATATATTTATTATTTTTAAAATACATAAATTATGATAATATTTTTTAAATTATGATAGTTATATTAATACCTGAAAACGGGATATATATATATATATATATATATATATATATATATATATATATATAAACATTCTTGTCTTCACATTTTCTATATTATTAAATTTTAAAATCATATTATTTTTATTTTATTTTGTTAATATATTACATATTTTATCTTTACTTTTGCTTGTGTTATACATTATTTTTTTATTATTTCTACATTTTTTTCTTTAAATATATAAGTAGTATTTATTAAAAGATGCGATAACCATTTAAAGACTTAAAATTTTTTGTATAACTTTATTTTATGTTCATATAAGTTTATGAGGAGATGTCTAACCAGCACTGCTAGATTCAATCATCTCATAATCTTATCATGGACTTGTGTGTTTATTTTTTTGTCTTTACTTTTCTGCCTTTATTTTTCATTCATGCACAAGCTTATGAGGAGATGTCTAACCGGCTCTACCAGATTCAGTCATCTCATAATCTTATTATGAACATTTTCTTGTTATAACTGACTTTATCTCGAACAATCATCATTTAAGCTAGCCTGATTTCAGGTTCTTTGTAAGCTAAATAGTCACGTTGACCTACAAAAGAGATAAAGAGTTATAACATGTTTTGATTTATTTCTTTTCCCGTCATGTCCCTCTTCCCCCCTTGTGTCATGAGGTTTCAGAGTAATTTTCCCCATATTGGGTTTTTTTGCCCATGTTTCCCCATGTGATACGGGTCCCATATGTATAATTACATTTCTTATATTTTTCAAAGACCCATGTGAAGTGGGTCCCATATGTTTAATTTTATATTCAAATTTTACTTTTTCTTTTTCTATATAAAGACTTCGTAAGTCCCTTATGCTGAGCAGAAATCCAAGAGTTCTTCCCATAGCCTCCCTCTCCTCTCTCACTCCTCCCAATTCTCCTCCTTCTCTCTACTTCTCCCTCTCCCACTCTTATGTAAATCTTATATACAATCAATAAGAGAAGCATTTTCAGTTTTCCCCTCTCCTTCTCCTTCCCCCTTTTTCAAGTAAGTTTTCTTTACTCCCCTTTTATGGAGTAGTTTTCCGTTAAGGGCGTCCTCAGATGCCTTAAGTAGTATTTATTAAAAGATGCGATAATCATTTAAAGGCTTAAAATTTTTTGTATAGAAGTCCAAGAGTCCTTCCCATAGCCTCCGTCTCCTCTCTCTCACTCCTCCAAATTCTCCTCCTTCTCTCTACTTCTCCCTCTCCCACTCTTATGTAAATCTTATATACAATCAATAAGAGAAGCATTTTCAGTTTTCCCCTCTCCTTCTCCTTCCCCCTTTTTCAAGTAAGTTTTATTTACTCCCCTTTTATGGAGTAGTTTTCCGTTAAGGGCGTCCTCGGATGCCTTAAGTAGTATTTATTTAAAGATGCGATAATCATTTAAAGACTTAAAATTTTTTGTATAGATTTATTTTATGTTCATATAAGCTTATGAGGAGATGTCTAACCGGCTCTGCCAGATTCAGTCATCTCATAATCTTATTCTGAACATTTTCTTGCTATAATCGACTTTATCTCGGACAGTCATCATTTAAGCTAGCCTGATTTCAGGTTCTTTGTAAGCTAAGTAGCCATGTTAACCTACAGAAGAGATAAAGAGTTATAACATGTTTTGGTTTATTTCTTTTTTCGTCATGTCCTTCTTCCCCCCTTTTGTCATGTTGTTTCAGAGCAGTTTTCCCCATATTGGGTTTTTCTGCCCCTGTTTCCCCTTCTTGGTATCAGAGCGAGAAATCCTCGGTTACTTGAATATTTTTGCAATTGAACTGATTTGTATTTGCTAGGATACCCAGCCAGTAGTAGGGTAGGTTAAGGCTAGAGAGTGCCACGGGAACCTTAAGTCTCACGAAGCTACCTTTGTGGGTTGAGGAATAATTTGCATATTGCGGTAGTCTTTGTAAAAATATATTTTTGTATATTTTTTTGTTTGTCTGTTTGTTTTTCTTTTTATCATCTAAAAAAATTTATAAAAACAACAAAAAGATTTTATTTTAAGCCTTATGATTATCTATATTCTTTTATAAATATTGTTTTACGAGTGTATTCGTGGATCTCTTTATTCTCCTCCACTGATTTGTTGCTTTATTCTCTTTTTCTCTGAGTTACTGCCTTTTTTTCAATTTTTTTTATTTTAAAATTTTTTAATGGAAGGTACTACACAACCTTTTTTAGGCAAAGACTATAAAACAGCTTTGATAGCTGTTGAACAAAATATTTTAGATAAAGAATACAACAAATTCTAATCAAACACAAATTTCCTAGAATCCCCAAAAGATTAAGGAAACATCAAACCAGGAGTAAAAACCTAATACAACATCCAGGAATTTTAGATAGATTCCTAAATAGACAAAGATCTACTAATGTCAGACGTTTGGAAGACTTAGTAGATATACAACAAAATACTGAGATAGGATCAAATACAAGGATAGATTCTTTGAATCCTAGACAGTTATACAATATCGGTTGGTTAAGCTCAGAAAGGACTAGCCTTTACCGATATAGAAGAATAGAAGATTTTTGTTGACAATTCAAGGACTTGATGTTGCACTTGATGAATATGAAGAATGGATTTTGATGATGATCCAAGAACTAAAGACTTAGAATATTGAAGATTGAAGATTGGTGATAATTGTATTGTAATAACTCTGATTTATTTAAGATTGAGTCTGTATTTTTAGAGTCTAAGATAGCCGGTACATAGTCTGTAACTTAGAAGCTTCAAAAAGCTCAAATTTATCATTCAGGCTCGGGTTTAATCGATTATATAGGTAAATAATCGATTAAAACGATGAGAAAACACTTTCTATACAAACTCACTGTTTTAATCGATTAAAACAACAAAAGAATCGATTGTTTTGTACTCGTCAGTACAGATAATCGATTATTTCACCAAATAATCGATTATTCCGAGAGGGTTGGGTTCGAAGTATTTGGCTCTGTTTTAATCGATTATTACTCCAAATAATCGATTATTTCGATCTGTTTTTCAAATTAAATTTCAAATTAACCCTATTTTCGAAAACCCAATTACCAAGAACCCTAGTTTCGAAATCCTCAATTCCTAAACCCTAATTTCCCTACTTAAACTCGGCTTTAGCACTCGAAACAATGAACAACTAAAGAACAACTCTTTCCATACAAAAGTTAAGTGCTTGTGAGTGCCAGAGAAGCTGTTTGTTGCAAGGAAAGGGGGCTTTTGGAAACTCGGTGTGAGGCTAGAAGCGATAAGAATCACTAAGTGGAGTTCTTAGTGGATTGAGTGCTGTGCTGTCTCCGGGAAAAGCTGTTCTTCGGGGCTTTTGGAAACTTGGTGTGAGGCTAGAAGCGATAAGAATCACTAAGTGGAGTTCTTAGTGGATTGTGTGTTGTGCCGTCTCCAGGGAAAGTTGTTTATCATCTCTTGTGGATTTCAAGAGAGGTTTTATCTTTAACTTTATCTTTTTCATTATAATTTGTGTTGTAACAACTTTGTTCTTAGTGACAGCGTTAATCCTCTTTTGAGTGATTAGCAATCTGGACGTAGGGTCTTTTGATCCGAACCAGGTATAAACCTATTGTGTAATCTTCTCTACTCTTCTCTATTTACATTTACGCAGTTTTTAATCGGTAAAATTTGGGGAAAATTTTGAAAACCTAATTTTTATTAAGTAACCAATTCACCCCCCTCTTGGTTTTTGTCCGACCACGCGAACATTCCGCTGCGCGATTCTAACAAGTGGTATCGAGCTTGCTTTGATAGTCATTCAAATTTTCAAAAATGGCCGGACAAAATCAAACTTTTGCCGAAGGTACGTCTATCAACAGACCCCCACTTTTTGCGGGTCAAAATTATCCTTTTTGGAAAGTACGTATGCAAATATTTTTAGAGTCTGTTGATAGAGGCGTTTGGGACGCAATTTTAAACGGTCCTTTTATTCCTAAAGTTTTTGAAAATGGAGTAGAAGTACCAAAACAATTTTCTAGATGGTCGGATGAAGAAAATAGGAAAGCTCAATATGATGTTAGGGCTAGAAATATAATTTCATCTGCTTTAACCCTTGATGAGTTTTACAGAATATCCACTTGTAAGAGTGCTCAAGAGATGTGGGCAAAACTAAGAGTAACTTATGAAGGAACAGATGATAGTGACTCAATTTCGGAATCAAGCGACTCAGAAATAGAAGCTAACATTTGCTTGTTGGCAAATGACATCATTTCTTCCGACTTTGAGGTTAGTGATTCCGACTCATCTTCAAGTGATGATGAAAATGATCATGATGAACTGCAAAATGCTTATAATGAGTTATTTACTGCATTTATGGATATGAAAAAGGAATATAAAGTTGTAAAGAAGAATCTAAGAAAATCGGAAAAGGAAAATGAGTCCTTAAAATTGAAAATTGCATGTTTAGAAGAAAAGGAGGTAGCTAATACGAAAATTGTATGCTTAGATGAGAATAAGGACTTAGCTTGTGCAAATTGTAAAGAGCATGAATATGACATAGATATTCTTAACCATTTGCTTGACAAAGCCGAAAAAGAAATTGATGATCTTAGGAAGAATGAAATGGTTTTTGCTCAAAATAATGTAAATCATAGAGTTCCTTTGAAAAAGAGTAAATCTAAAAAGAAAAGAATATGGGTAGAAAAAGGAACTAGAGCATGTCATGTTAATAATGTATCTTATTCTAAAGCTACTCCAAATGCATGCTTCTATTGTATGAAACAAGGTCACACTTCAAATAAGTGTAAAATTAAACATTTTGGTATTCCAAAAGGTAAATATATTTGGGTTCCAATAGTTAAATAAATCTGTTTGTCTCTTTTATTTATTCAAAGAAAATGGATCATTTTGTATGTTTTAAACAAAATGCTTAGGTAAAATCATTTTATCTTTTCTATCTGCATAAAGATTCTTCTCTTAAAGATTTTTGCGAGAAGCCTCTAAAATTGTTTTAAACGACTCAAAATAAAGTATTTTTACAAAATCTTTCTTAAAACATGTTTTTAATCGATGCGGTTTTGAAAGAACCAAATAAAATCACTTAGAGTGGTCAAAGAAGTGTTTTTACAGCATTTTAATCGATACAACTGGTTTTTAATCGATTAAAACCATTTAGAACTCATTTTGACCGATCAGATTGTTATTATGAGCGGTCAGAAACGTTTAAATCGATTAAAAACACGTTTCAATCGATTAAAATTACTTAAAGGGTCAGGATGATCGATCAAAATCAAATTATGACCGATTAGAAGCAAATGTGATCGATCAGATTTTAATTATGAGCGGTCAGAAATTTTTCAATCGATTAAAAACACGTTTCAATCGATTAAAATCACTTAAAGGGTCAGGATGACCGATCAGATTTTTATTATGACCGATTGAGTCAGGATGACCGATCAGATTTTTATTATGACCGATTGAGTCAGGATGACCGATCAGATTTTTATTATGACCG
Organism: Sphenostylis stenocarpa; assembly: GCA_963425845.1. Lineage (NCBI taxonomy): Eukaryota > Viridiplantae > Streptophyta > Magnoliopsida > Fabales > Fabaceae > Sphenostylis > Sphenostylis stenocarpa. The sequence continues at coordinate 11,827,486 of OY731402.1, read as the reverse complement.
ATCAGAACTCTTTTAATCGGTTAAAAACTCGTTTCAATCGATTAAAACAACTTAAAAACTTTTTCTACACTGCGTTTTAATCGATTAAAAGATGTTTTAACGATTAAAACTGCACTTTAACAGATTAAAAGAAACTTTTAACAGATTAATTAAACCAGCAGTTTTTGAAAATCTTCTATTGAAAACAGTTTGGCTTGAACTTTCTAAACTCACATTGAATATAAGTTTTCACACATCCTTAAGCAATCAATTGAGCAAGCTACGGTGCAAACACTTTGGAGATCAAAGATGTGTTACTTGTTGATATATTATTGGATCAAGCTGATAGTTTGTTATGTGTAGAATTTGCTAAGATAATGCGGGGAGAGTTTGAAATGTCTATGATGGGAGAATTGACATTCTTCCTTGGACTACAAATCAAGCAACTTAAAGATGGCACTTTCATCTCTCAAACTAAATACTGCAAGGAAATTCTCAAAAAGTTTGGTATGGACACCTCTAAGGAAGCTAACACACCCATGGGAACTTCATGCTATTTAGACAAGGATGAATCAGGTTTGGAAGTAAATCAAACTATGTATAGAGGTATGATAGGATCACTATTATACTTAACTGCTAGTAGACCCGATATTATGCATTCTGTTTGTGTGTGTGCTAGATTTCGGGCTTGTCCTAAAGAATCTCATTTAATTGCAGTAAAACATATTTTAAAATACTTAAAAGGAACTACTCGGATTTGGCTTGTGGTATCCGTCTCGATGCTTGTATTAGTTCATTAGGATATTCTGATGCTGATTATGGTGGATGTAAAATTGATAGGAAAAGCACTAGTGGGACATGTCATTTGTTAGGTTCATCCTTAATATCATGGCACTCTAAGAAACAAGCATGTGTAGCTTTATCTACCATCGAAGCTGAATATATTGCAGCTAGTAGTTGTTGTGCTCAAATTCTGTGGATGAAACAACAATTAGAGGATTATAGCATATATTTAAATGACATTCCATTAATGTGTGATAATACGAGTGCAATCAACTTAACAAAAAATCCAAGAATGCACTCTAGGACTAAACATATTGAGATTAGACATCACTTTTTAAGAGATCATATCAGCAAAGGAAACTGTAAGATAGAGTATGTAGACACTAAACGTCAATTAGCAGATATATTTACTAAGCCTCTACCCAAGGATAGATTCTATGATCTTAGAAGAGACTTAGGGATACTAGAAATAGCTTAAATTCTGCTTAATTTGACTGTTTTTGGATGATTGTTATGATTAAATTCGTGATGCAGGATATTCATAGGTTATAATGTGCCAAAACCTTAAAAACTTGATATAGCCTCCGGAATAATCGATCATCGGAAGTGATAATCGATTATTTTCCCTTAAAAAACGCCCAAAACAGGGTATTCTCCTTCGAAATAATCGATTATTTACTGGAAATAATCGATTAAAGCTATCGAGATATTGAAATAATCGATTATCTTGAAATATAATCGATTAAATGCGACTCAGCTTTGCCTCTTAGCCGTTGCCAACGGATATTTTGCCATGAAATCCTTTCTATATGACCGTTGGAAGTGTTTTCTCTATAAATAGAGACATCTAGGTCAATTATACTCACTTCTAACTCTTGTAATCAAGTTTTCTTGAAATCTATACTCTCTTTGCTTCATTATTCCCTCACTTGTCTCCAAAATCTCTTCAAGTTTATCTACTCTTTCAAATGGCCTCATCCTCTCGCCCTAAGATTCCTACAAGAAGAAGATCTGCACCTTCTTCTCATTCCCGTCCTAATTCCGTAGAAGGATGGATCTCCGATGCGAGATGGTCAACAAGAATTTCTAACCTACTTGGAAAGAAAAAGCTATTATTTCTCCCAAATTTCTTATAGGTGAGCAATTCATTCGTAGGGGTTTCAATTTTCCTAATCTTCTTGAAATTCAAGGAATTCTCCCGTTTATCCAAATGCAAGGTACATACTATCCCGACTTAGTTAGGGTATTCTATTCTAGATTCAAGTTTAGGGATCAAATTGCTACATCCCGTGTAAAAGGGGTTACCATAATTCTAGATGATGATATTTGGGAAAATGTTGCTCACTTCCCCATTAGAGAAGATGCTATTAACGTTTATGGTGAGCTAGATGACTTTGACGAGTTCTTAGCTTATCGATCTTTTCTGCGGAATCCTTCTCCGGAGGTTGGACGTATTCTTCATGCTGGACCTTTAAAGAAGGAAGAACGCATGCTTCTACATTTACTTGTATGGATCTTATGTCCCAGGCTACGAATCATGCCCAATGCTCTTCCATTGATCTTCGAATTATTCATGCCATAATGAATAATGAACCTTTAGATTGGGGTGTTCTTGTCAAAATGACCATGCTTAAAGCAAAACGTCATCACACCTTCAAAATTCCATATGCACTTCTTGTATCCCGTATTCTTGAATATAAAGGAGTGAATGTTGAAGGTGAGCAAGCAGTTAGAACAAACAACTTAAACCGCATGTTGGACGAGCACATTGACTCAACTTCAAATGGTGCGTGTCAATGACATCTATGTTCACAAAGATGACGTTCAAAATCAAAGTGATGCAAATGAAGACTCGATGAAGATATGCCTCCAGCTCGATAATTTTCCCTCTAACCAAATCCAAAGTGTTGGAACATCCTCGTCTCATCAAGAAACAAGACAATCCATGGAAGATATGCTTTCCGACATGAATCAAAGAATGCAATCTTTCTTCAATCTTTCTCGGAGTACGCCATGATGAAATTATTCGTCGCATATCCGATGTAGATGATAGAGTGGGTAGATTAGAAAATAGATTTGATACTCACTTTAATGATGAGGACAGTTGAAGAATTTTAAATTCTGTTATGTATTTTCTTTTGTTATTGTCTTGCTATTGTAATGGATAAATGATTATGAAATAAAATTTGATGTTTCTTTTATGCTATGATTGAGGGGGAGCTTTCTCTAACTTATGCATATTTTGAGGGGGAGCTCTTATGATTGATGTTGCAGAGTTCTTTTTGATTATAATCAAAATAGGGGAGAAAAATTTAAAGCCTATGATTCAATTTTAAATTTTATCTGGTATGTTTAATGTGTTTGTTAGTATGACGGATAAAACGAGTTATTACAAAGGGCTTTAAAAGAAAATTTTGATCATCATCAAAAAGGGGAGATTGTTGACAATTCAAGGACTTGATGTTGCACTTGATGAATATGAAGAATGGATTTTGATGATGATCCAAGAACTAAAGACTTAGAATATTGAAGATTGAAGATTGGTGATAATTGTATTGTAATAACTCTGATTTATTTAAGATTGAGTCTCGTATTTTTAGAGTCTAAGATAGCCGATACATAGTCTCGTAACTTAGAAGCTTCAAAAAGCTCAAATTTATCATTCAGAGCTCGGGTTTAATCGATTATATAGGTAAATAATCGATTAAAACAGATGAGAAAACACTTTCTATACAAACTCACTGTTTTAATCGATTAAAACAAGCAAAAGAATCGATTGTTTTGTACTCGTCCGTACGGATAATCGATTATTTCACCAAATAATCGATTATTCCGAGAGGGTTGGGTTCTGAAGTATTTGGCTCTGTTTTAATCGATTATTACTCCAAATAATCGATTATTTCAATCTGTTTTTCAAATTAAATTTCAAATTAACCCTATTTTCGAAAACCCAATTACCAAGAACCCTAGTTTCGAAATCCTCAATTCCTAAACCCTAATTTCCCTACTTAAACTCGGCTTTAGCACTCGAAACAATGAACAACTAAAGAACAACTCTTTCCATACAAAAGTTAAGTGCTGTGAGTGCCGGAGAACTGTTTGTTGCAAGGAAAGGGGGCTTTTGGAAACTCGGTGTGAGGCTAGAAGCGATAAGAATCACTAAGTGGAGTTCTTAGTGGATTGAGTGCTGTGCCGTCTCCGGGGAAAGCTGTTCTTCGGGGCTTTTGGAAACTTGGTGTGAGGCTAGAAGCGATAAGAATCACTAAGTGGAGTTCTTAGTGGATTGTGTGCTGTGCCGTCTCCGGGGAAAGTCGTTTATCATCTCTTGTGGATTTCAAGAGAGGTTTTATCTTTAACTTTATCTTTTTCATTATAATTTGTGTTGTAACAACTTTGTTCTTAGTGACGAGCGTTAATCCTCTTTTGAGTGATTAGCAACTGGACGTAGGGTCTTTTGATCCGAACCAGTATAAACCTATTGTGTAATCTTCTCTACTCTTCTCTATTTACATTTACGCAGTTTTTAATCGGTAAAATTTGGGGAAAATTTTGAAAACCTAATTTTTATTAAGTAACCAATTCACCCCCCCCCCCTCTTGGTTTTTGTCCGACCACGCGAACATTCCGCTGCGCGATTCTAACAATTTTCATCTTCCAGATAACACTTATGAGATAATTCCTTTGATATCTTAACAAACTGGTAGGCAACTACTAGGCCAACAAGGAAGATATGTCCATATGGGATTGATTACCATTAGAGTAAGATCCTTGGAAAATGATGTGGACATAAAGGCCCAAGCCCATAACGAGAAGGATCAAGACCAAGATCCAATCCAAGACTTAGGTGGACCTATGACAAGAGGTAGACTCAGAAAAGCACAAGAGGCGTTGCAACACAAAGTGACCAATTTGCTAAAGGCCCAACTATTAAAGGCTCTAAACGTGGAGGAGGAGTCTAGACCTATTACATGCATAAAATGCTTGGAGAGCTAGGAGGCCCAACAAAAGATTTAGTTTTTATTATTATTATTTTATTTTCTACAGTGAGGATTTGAACCCAAAACCGAAAGCTTATAATGCCTTCATTGGACCATCAAGGAAACTTAACTTTGTTTGGGATATTAGGATTTTAATTTATCTTTATTTCTTGCAATGAGATAAACTCATAAACTTAAGTTGTATTAAACATTTGGAAATTCAGAAGGAAGGTACGTAATATTCAGAATCATTTTGTGAGTTGTTGCTCTGCTAGAGTTCTTCCTTGCATCATTTGATCTTATCAAGAATTATCCAATTCTTGTGGCGATCCTTTTTGGCTTATCAAATATTCTTATTTGTGGCGCCTACGGTATCCTTTATTTTTTTTCTGTTTTCTATTTCTAATCAAATCACCTCCCAAAACCTAACCCTAAATTGTTTCCCTTCTATTCGAGTGTCGTCATTTGGTATTCAGAGCAAGGTTCAAAAGCGGTAATGTTCATCGCACTCGTTCATTTGTCACTCGTTCACGTATACTCGTTAAAAAAAGCCTACTCTTTATGCAATTTTGATATTGAATTTCATTTATATATATATATATATATATATATATATATATATATATATATATATATCAAAGTTGTGTTTGAAATTAGTTTTCTGCAAAAAAGAATAAAAAAAGAAGAAGTAAAGAATAAAAAAAAGAAAAGAATATATAAAAAGAATAAAAAAAGAAGAAGTAAAGAATAAAAAAAAGAAAAGAATATATATATATATATATATATATATATATATATATATATATATATATATATCACTAGTACAGTAAAACACCTTTAACATCGGTTCTTAGCAGCTTTCTACATCGGTTCTAGAACCGATGTAGATACAACCGATGTAGAAAGTTGGTGAGTTTTAACATCGGTTAAGAACCGATGTAGAAAGTCGACTTTCCACATCGGTTCTAGGCCATAACCGATGTAGAAAGTCTGACTTTCCACATCGGTTATGCTATAACCGATGTGGAAAATCGGACTTTCTACATCGGTTATGGCCTAGAACCGATGTGGAAAGTATTAAAAATCACTTTCTACATCGGTTATGGCCATAACCGATGTGGAAAGTCATATTTTTTTTTAAATACGAATTTTAGTTTTTGATTTTTCAGAACCTGTACAGCATTTTAAATATTTACAGCTACTCAGAATGTTAATCTATATATAGAGGACATGCATTAACACACAAGTAAACATAATGTATATTATTTATCTACATTGTATTGTATCAACAAACAATAAACATGTATTGTATTCTAAGTTTATATATACAAAGAAACTAGCAAGTCCTAATGTTTCACAATTAAATTCAATCACGACTATAGTTCTTAATAACAAAATCTGCCCAAATTCGTCTAATGTCATCAATCTCTGCTTCACTTATTGGATGACCATCATCGAATATCTACAAACAAAAAAAAACATTTCGGATAAGCGTAAGTAGGCAAATATATGTCAATGACATAGATATAGTCATAACACATACCAAATTCCATGAATCTGTGATATTTCGTTGTGATGATTGTTAACATATGTCTCATCACATAATATCCGCACTCCCAACTTCCTTTTTGCTTATTACACTATAAGAAAAAAAAAACATTAAATACAGAAAATGAGTAAATTAAAGTTAAGAATTTGAAAGATAATGTCCTTACACGTGGAAGTATCCATGTGGGTTTCTTTTTAGGCTTACCCTCCATGACTCGAGTATGCTTCTATACACCTATAAAAGATTAAATGGAAAATACTTCATATTAAGACATGTGGAACTTAAAATGAAATGAATGAAATATTATACAAGGGTGTTAGTATACTTATCTTAAACAATTGAATGTTGTCTGGATCGGGATTTGGGAATGAAGCACAATTATTATGAAGTACTTACTTATGAATATAAAAAGTAAAATCTGGATACTATTTAGCTCAAAGGAGTGAAACACAGATCTTTATAGTTATTTAATCTGTCATGAACCAGACCTAGAGTATTTAATTAGTCACAAAGACAGATTCATATATAAGGGTGTTAGTATACTTACACATCAATAATTTGTTTTATTTCCTTTTTGGGTTTATTCCATAAAGAGCATAAAAAAATAGTCTCATTACGTTTAGGACAAAGGATAAACAGTTGCCAGTGAGACCTACAAAAAATGTCGCTCAATTAGCAATTCTTAAGAGATTCAATTATCCTTGGAATTATTGGAAGATACCACACTACTTTGACAGGGGTTCCTGATGAAATTGTCTTATCACAATTATCTTCTCCATCCTTGACTTTAAACCGTGATGTACCACAAACAGGACAATTATGCAAACTTCCAAACTCCTTCCTGTACATGATGCAATCATTACGGCATGCATGTATCTTCTTATACTCCATACCCATCGGACAGATTACTTTCTTTGCTTCATAAGTACGGCTTGGAAGTGTATTCCCTTATGGAAGCATTTCCATTAATAATTGTAGCAACTCTGTAAAACTTTTATCCGTCCACCCATTTTTGGCCTTTAAGTTAAATAATTTTAACACTGCTGACAACCATGTGAACTTAGAACATCCTATATACAGAGGCTTCTTACTATCTTCGCATAGTTCTTCGAATACATATCCTTTTTCAAATGGCTCTTCACCGATATCACGTATCAAATCCTCTAGTCGATCATTGGTTTCTTTCGGATTTCGGTTGTCTTCGAAGCCATTGGGAAATCTACTACTTCCCCATGCCAAATCCACTTAGTGTAACTCTTGCAAAATCCATCACAAAGGAGATGCTCTCTTATATCCTTCACACTTAGTTGTCTTAAATTTAAGCACTTCACACAAGGACAATAAAAGAGACCTCTATTGTTACCCACATTTCTCTGTGCAAACTCTAAGAACTCTTCAACCCCTAATTCATATTCTTCTTCTATACGTTTGACATTTATCCAACTCTGATCCATATCTATAGGTACATGACGTCTTTGCTTAGTGTGAAAATGGAATTACCTCTATTCAGAGGCAACAAACTTAAACAACTCAAACTATAATCCAAACTGAAATAGTATTGGAACAACAGTAAAACTCCAGGAACAAAACAAACAACACAAAGAACAAACCTAAATCAACAACATAAGAAACAAACCCAAATGAAAAACAAGAGAACCAAATATAATCAATACCCCAAAGCCCTACACCCCAGCGTGGAAACCCATAGCCTTAACTCTTCCGCTAAGAGACTCGGACCAGAGCGACATCAACCAACCCAACAGGGCTTGGATAACACCAATCTCAACCCCACGAGAATAACCAAGTGAAAATCACATATTCAAGTCAAACTAAACGGAAATAATAATACAAAACCCAGAATAAACATGTCTACATACATTAAACCCAGGCAGAATCAGTCCACGACCAAAAAAAACAATCCAGAATCAAGGAAAATGCATAAAGGTAATTGACAAAACAAGGATGAGAAGCCAATAGGATAGACCCACGGACCTGGTCCGAATCACCTCTGGTTCGCGACGAGATCGAAGGTGCGCAGGTGCAATGAGGAGGAGCTCCTAGAGGGTTTCAGAGAGGTGAAGACGAGGGTGGCGCGTCGCAGTTCTTGGTGCGCGTCATAGTTCCTGGTGCGCGTCGCAGTTCTTGGTGCACGGCAAGGGTGGTTTTCGCTTGGGGATTCGATTGGGGAAACGGAGGTTAGGGATTCGATTGGGGGAAGGAGATGGGAGAGAGAGTGGTTTTCGCTACTGCGATAGGGGCAAGGAGACAGTGGTTTTCGCTACTCGCGAGAATGAATTTGGTAATGGCTAGGAGCAAGGGAAGAATTCCGGAGGGAGTCGAGTCCGTAATTGGGTGCTGGAGTCGAGTCCGTAAGGACAAGAGTGGAGTCTAGGGCTTACTGTCTAAAATTTTTATTATTATTTTTTTTTTAAGACTTTCCACATCGGTTCATGGGGGAACCGATGTAGAAAGTAAAATGGTATATCAGATGACCGATCAGAATGGCTTTATGACCGATCAGAACCGGATGATCGATCAGAATGAGATTATGACCGATCAGAATTGTTTTAAATCAGAGTAGATAGCACTTTCCACATCGGTTCATGGGGGAACCGATGTAGAAAGTGAAATAGAATATCAGATGACCGATCAGAATGGCTTTATGACCGATCAAAACTGGATGATCGATCAGAATGAGTTTATGACCGATCAGAATTATTTTAAATCAGAGTAGAAAGCACTTTCTCGGGTTGTATTTCGCTTGAGCGACACCATACTCGCTCGAGCGACATCCGATTCTAACATGAGGTCTCCCATGTTACATTATCCGGCTAACTTTGATCGACGTTTACGCAGGTCAACATTCGCTCAAGCGACAATAAGATCGCTCGAGCGACGCGACCTGCACAAAATTGGCATTCTCGGGTTGTATTTCGCTTGAGCGACACTGGTCTCGCTCGAGCGATGCCACCTGCACAAAATTGGTCTTCTCGGGTGGTTTTTCGCGTGAGCGACACTGTCTCGCTCGAGCGACATCCACATTTTTTGGTTATGATCGATTACATTTTCAAATGATCGATCATATTTGAATATATATAATAGCGGTTAAGATTTAACCGCTATTAGACGTGCTATATAATAGCGGTTAAGACTTAACCGCTATTAGAAGTGCTATTATAATAGCGGTTAAGATTTAACCGCTATCATATACAACCACATTTTTCAATTCCCTGTATACAACCACATATACAACCACATTAGAAAGTAAAATAGTATATCAGATGACCAATCAGAATGGCTTTATGACCGATCAAAACTGGATGATCGATCAGAATGAGTTTATGACCGTTCAGAATTATTTTAAATTAGAGTAGAAAGCACTTTCCACATCGGTTCATGGTGGAACCGATGTAGAAAGTACTTTCTACATCGGTTCCCATCTGAACCGATGTGGAAAGGCTTTAAAAAAATTTCTACATCGGTTCTTTAACAACCGATGTAAAAAGTCCGATGTTAAAAGTGTTTTTTGTACTAGTGTATATATATGTGTGTGTGTGGCAGTTGTTCTTCCTTTAAATTTCAGTGCGCATTAGCTGTTTGATGAAATTCCTAAGTGTCAAGCATCTTTGTCTAATCTTTGTTTTCCTATACAGTTTAGATTTGTCTTGCTTGTTGTTAGTAGTAAAATTGTTCTTTGCTACTTGTCCTTTGTTGGTACTACAATTCTGTTTTATTCCTTATGATTGCTACAGTTGAAAGTGATTCTTGAACTATAGATTGTTTGATTATTGTAAGAACCATAAGTCAAAGAACGAGTGGAAAAAGGCAAGAGTGCATATTATACAAAAGCCAAATTGAGAGTAAACACGAGTGGTACATCTTTGAGTGCAAACATGTGAGAAAAGTGGTTAGGTCCTATTACTTCATTGGTTTGGTCCTTTTTTTTTTTTTTACTTGAAAGATGGCAGGTACAGGTGGTGGTGGTACCCCTCCTCTGGGGGGTGACAATAGATTGATGATTGATGCCATTACAGCCTAAATGCAAAGAATGTTGACAGAGAATACCGAGGAGTTGTATGGGAGAATTGAACAACTAGAAAATCAAGGAAATGATGATGATGGTGGAGGTAGAAGGAGAAGGAGAAATAATGAAGGTGATGCTAGAGAGAACAGAATTGAAGGAGTAAAGCTGAACATACCCCCTTTTGAAGGAAAGAGTGATCCATAAGCATATTTGGAGTGGAAAATAAAAATTGAACAACTATTTGCATGTCATAATTACACAGAAGATAAAAAGATGAGGGTGGCAGCCATGGAATTCACTGACTATGCTCTCATTTGGTGGAACCAATTACAAAGGGAGAGGGTGAGATATGAAGAACCCTTGGTGGAAAGTTGGAAAGAAATGATGATGTGAACATGACCTATGATAAGGGCTAGAGCAAGGGAAACAAAGAAAGCTCTTCAACAAGTATTGTTGGTTGACCAAATTGTGTTTTGGATTAATCAATTAATGGGCTTTAGTTTGATTTTGTTTTAAGTTGTAATAAGGGTCCAATTGAAAATTTAGTCATCAGCCTTTGGGAGACCAAGGGGTGCATAGCTGATTGACTTTTGGTTGCCACAGTTTCAGATACAATCAGTCATTAAGTAGTTTCAATTCCTAAGTTAATGGATCATTATTAGCCTTTATTTGTTTCCATTAAATAGTTTTTAATTCCTAGATTAATGGGTTATTATTAGTATTTATTTTCTTTTATTGAGTCTTTTGTAATTCTGATGGCAACGCTTCTATATCAGCTGAACCATTCTTATCAAGAAATAACAAGTGAAATTTTATTCACAAATATTAGAGTTTATCTCTTTTATCTTAGTGAGAGTGATTCTCCTAAATTCTTGAGTGATTCAAGAACCCTTGGCTATATCAAAGGACTGTCACATCCTTTGTGTGTTGCCTCCCTTGGGAAGAGTGATTCTTTCCTTCCACCTTCTTTCTAATTCCTAAATTTCTTACAATGTTTTAACCCTAAAGATCCTAAATTACCCCTTGTGATTCATATCATTTGGTATTCAGAGCTCCGGTTTAAAGGTTTGAACATTAAATTGATGGCAGAAGAGGAAAATTACAATCAAGAAGCAGGAATTAGTCCAATTCAAATGAGAGTATTGGTACAACATTTGGAAGGATTAATGATACGACATAACAATGAGCTCCATGAAAGATTGAACCGGTTGGAGAATAGAAATCCTGAAGACGAAGAAGAAAGGAGAAATAGGAGAATGAATGATGGAGTAACAAGACCAAGTAGGCTTGAAGGGGGATGTAAATTTTATATACAATCAATAAGAGAAGCATTTTCAGTTTCCCCCTCTCCTTCTCCTTCCCCCTTTTCAAGTAAGTTTTCTTTACTCCCCTTTTATGGAGTAGTTTTCCTTTAAGGGCGTCCTCGGATGCCTTAAGTAGTATTTATTAAAAGATGAGATAATCATTTAAAGGCTTAAAATTTTTGTATAGCTTTATTTTATGTTCATATAAGCTTATGAGGAGATGTCTAATCGGCACTGCCAGATTCAGTCATCTCATAATCTTATCATGGACTTGTGTGTTTATTTTTCTGTATTTACTTTTCTGCCTTTATTTTTTGTTCATGCATAAGCTTATGAGGAGATGTCTAACCAGCTTTGCCAGATTCAGTCATCTCACTCTTATGTAAATCTTATATACAATCAATAAGAGAAGCATTTTTAGTTTCCCCCTCTCCTTCTCCTTCCCCCTTTTTCAAGTAAGTTTTCTTTACTCCCCTTTTATGGAGTAATTTTCCGTTAAGGGCATCCTCGGATGACTTAAGTAGTATTTATTAAAAGATGTGATAATCATTTAAAGGCTTAAAATTTTTTTGTATAGCTTTATTTTATGTTCATATAAGCTTATGAGGAGATGTCTAACCGGCACTGCCAGATTCAGTCATCTCATAATCTTATCATGGACTTGTGTGTTTATTTTTCTGTCTTTACTTTTCTGCCTTTATTTTTTGTTCATGCATAAGCTTATGAGGAGATGTCTAACCGGCTCTGCTAGATTCAGTCATCTCATAATCTTATTCTTTTAAGCCTTATGATTATCTTTTAAGCCTTATGATTATCTATATTCTTTTATAAATATTGTTTTATAGTGTATTCCATGGATCCCCTTATTCTCCTCCACTGATCTGCTGCTTTATTCTCTTTTTCTCTGAGTTACTGCCTTTTTTTCAAATTTTTTTATTTTAAAAATTTTTAATGGAAGGTACTACACAACCTTTTTTAGGCAAAAACTATAAAACAGCTCTGATAGTTGTTGAACAAAATATTTTAGAGAAAGATTACAAAATAGTTTTGATAGTTGTTGAACAAATCACAAAATCCTCTCCAGTGGGATATAAAAAGTCTATTTCAGATATAGACACCATACATGCTTTTCTAGAAGAGGTTTCTAGAAAACTAAAAAGTTTGATAAAACTAATTGGCAAAATAGAGTATATGGGATACTTTAAGTCACTTAGAAAAAAATTCCTTGGGGTTACTTAGCTAACCCAACCGCAGATAAAGTCTATCAACATGCCCTAGATGACTTGTTAGTAGAACACAAAGAACTACAGGATTGGTTCTCTAAAACCCTATCAAACCTAGACCTAGATCAAGATAGGTCAGTTGATAATAGGCATAGTATTTCTACTATCCCTAACAATGAAAATATTCCTATGATAAATCCCATAGGATGTGAGGAAAATATAGTGGATAGTGTATCCTTTGACGATATTATAAATAGATTTTTAGATGATTTTTATCCAAATGAAGAAGATGATACATTGGATAATTTATCTAAAGTCTCAGAACCCTTATCCATATTAGGGTTAGCAGACAGAAATGATGAATCAAAAGATACACTGGATAATGTATCTTTAGGTTTAGAACCCTTGTCTGGGATAGTCAACACAAAAAGTGATACATTAGATAATATATCCATAGTTTCTGAACCCTTACCAATAGTAGGGTTAGAAAATACAAGTGTTGGAATAAATGATTTCCAACCACACAACTATCAGATGGAACATGATAGTATACATGATATTTCTGTTGATACAAAATCAATAGAATCATCAGAAAATGTTATTCTTAGCAACAACCAAAATCCCACACTAGACAATAGGCTTTCTTCAGAGCCAAGTCTACAAAATCCTAAACTTCTTCTAAACATAAGAGAAACATTAGACTTTTTGGGTAATGGTTTAATGAATATAAATGAAAAGAATCCATGTTCTCATAACGTGCAATTTTTTTCAGGACCAGGATTGATTCCTTGTCAATATTGTGAAAGATACTTTCACATCTCTCAAAGGGCACATTGTCCCCTTTGTTACAAAAATTTCTGTTTGAATTGTTTTAAAACAAAATCAGAAATACAAGATATACCTACTTTCTTAAAAAAAATGTATAAAAAAGACAAAAATTTAATCGACACTAGGACTTCAGTCTTAGAAATCCGATTAAACATTTGAAGAAAAGATTCCTCACTTAGAAAAACTTGTTAAGGGAAAAGATACTAAAAAAGGTTTAGTATCTACCTTTACACAAAACAACATGATGGGAACTATGGAATGTATCCCATTAGTTTGTAATACAAAACAACTAATAACCGTAAAGGTATTAGTAAAATTAAATTTTCCAAAAAATGACAAAAATCCTGCAAAAGAGGTTGTAGTTCAAGCTCTCTTAGATACAGGATGTTCTGAAACGGTTGTGTGCAGAACAAAAGTACCCTCATACATGATTACCAAAAGTAAATATGTACAAAAAACCAAAACGATGTCTGGACAAATACTGATAAATGATGAAGAGATAAACAATATCTCTCTTCAGTTCAGTACAAATTGTGACCTGTTTACAATTACCATTAGACTCTGATTATTTGATAATCGAGTGTGATGGAAGCGAATTAGGATGGAGAGTCATCCTAAAATGCAAGAAAAACAAATATTCTTCTAAGATAGAAGAACAAATATGCAGATATGCCTCTGGCAAATATACTGCAAAACCACAGGTATACCAAACTAGCACTAACTATGAAGTCAATGCTATCAGAGTACTAAGAGTCCTTCATTTTATTCATGGATGTGACTTTTGTTCCTACAGTCCTTGCAAGAGTCCTTCCCATAGCTTCCCTCTCATCTCTCACTCCTCCCAATTCTCCTCTTTCTCTCTACTTTTCCCTCTCCCACTCTTATGTAAATCTTATATACAATCAATAAGAGAAACATTTTCAGTTTCCCCCTCTCCTTCTCCTTCCCCCTTTTTCAAACGTCTTACATTAGTAGATCTTTATCTATTTAGGAATCTATCTAAAATTCCTGGATGTTGTATCAGGTTTTGACTCCTGGTTTGATGTTCCCTTAATCTTCTGGGGACTCCAGGAAATCTTTGTGTTTGATTAGAATCTGTTGTATTATTCATATCAACAGTTTCTAATTATGTTTGTGTGGAGTTATTAGGTCTTGTAAACATATTTAACTCACAATTTTATTTGTAGAAGAAGAAACTTATTCTTTGTTTGTCTGATTTTTAAGACCATTTGTAGACACTTTAACAAATTTATGTGTATTTTTAGAGATTGTTTTAGTGTATGTGTTGGTTCCTAAAGATAATTTAGAAACCTGGTTAATGAAATCATCTATCTCATTTGACTTGTTTGTATTTTTGTTTAAATCTATTAAACAATTTAATTTTCTAGACACTTCTTCTAGAAGTGCTATTATCGTGTTATTTTGTCCAATCAGGATTGTGTGTGTATTGTCTACTTCTGAAGTAGGATTTTTATATCTCACTAGATGAGATTTTGTGATTTGTTCAACAGCTATCAGAGCTGTTTTATAGTCTTTGCTTAAAAAAGGTTGCAAACTATGTGTACTATCCATTAAAAATTTTAAAATAAAAAAATTCAAAAAAAAGGCAGTAACTCAGAGAAAAAGAGAATAAAACAGCAGATTAGTGGAGGAGAATAAGGGGATACACATAATACACTCGTAAAACAATATTTATAAAAGAATATAAATAAGCATAAGGCTTAAAAGAAAATCTTTTTGTTGTTTTTATTTTTGTTATTTTTATATTTTTATTTTCTTTTTTTAAGTGATAAAAAGAAAAACAAACAGATAACCAAAAGAAGATAAATAAAAATGATATACAAGAAAATATTTTTGCAAAGACTACCGCAATATGCAAAGTATTCCTCAACCCACAAAGGTAGCTTCGCGGACTTAAGGTTCTCGTGGCACTCCCCGGCCTTAACTTGCCCTACTACTGGCTGGGTATCCTAGCGAATACAAACCAGTTCAATTGCAAAAATATTTAGGTTACCGAGGATTTCTCGCTCTGATACCAAGAAGGGGAAACAGGGGCAGAAAAACCCAATATGGGGAAAACTGCTCTGAAACCTCATGACAAAAGGGGGGAAAAGGGACATGACGGGAAAAGAAATAAACCAAAACATGTTATAACTCTTTATCTCTTCTGTAGGTCAACGTGATTACTTAGCTTACAAAGAACCTGAAATCAGGCTAGCTTAAATGATGATTGTCCGAGATAAAGTCGGTTATAGCAAGAAAATGTTCAAAATAAGATTATGAGATGACTGAATCTGGCAGAGCCGGTTAAACATCTCCTCATAAGCTTATGCATGAACGAAAAATAAAGGCAGAAAAGTAAAGACAAAAAAATAAACACACAAGTCCATGATAAGATTATGAGATGATTAAATCTGGCAGTGCCGGTTAGGCATCTCCTCATAAGCTTATATGAACATAAAATAAAGCTATACAAAAAATTTTAAGCTTTTAAATGATTATCACATCTTTTAATAAATACTACTTAAGACATCCGAGGACGCCCTTAACGAAAAACTACTCCATAAAAAGGGAGTAAAGAAAACTTACTTGAAAAGGGGAAGGAGAAGGAGAGGGAAAAATTGAAAATGTTTCTCTTATTGATTGTATATAAGATTTACATAAAAGTGAGAGAGGGAGAAGTAGAGAGAAGGAGGAGAATTGGGAGGAGTGAGAGAGGAGAGGGAGGCTATGGGAAGGACTCTTGGACTTCTGTCCAGCACAAAGGACTTACGAAGTCTTTATATAGAAAAAAAAAAGTAAAATTTGAATATAAAATTAAACATATTGGACCCATTTCACATGGGTCTTTAAAAAATAAAATAAAAGTAATTATACATATGAGACTCGTATCACATGGGTCTTTGAAAAAATAAAAAGTAATAAGTACATGTGGGACCCATATCACATGGGTCTTTGAAAAAACAAAAAGTAATAAGTACATGTGAGGACTTGTATCACATGGATTTTTAAGAGAGAAATTTTCACGAGAGTTCTCGTGAACTCTTTTTTTCTTTATTATTATTATATCAAAAAATTAGTTCAATCTTTTCGTCATTAACACGCAAGACTTAAAGGATCTAACAACATATAACGGTAGAAGAACAATGACAAGGTGCAAGATATCCTTATCTGTCATTAACCTTTGTCATCTTTTGATATTGTCGTATGACGTAAGGGATTATGTCATGAGAAGTTTTTCAAAATCTTCAAGGACAAATTCGTCTTTATCTGAAAGACTCATTGATTGTGGTGAGACAAAAATTTTATAATTACGCCGTACATAAAAAACTTTGCCAAGTTTTACCAAAAGATTGATAGTGGTGGTTTCAGCTAACAACTCCTTTATAACATTTTCTTCTTCAAATTGATCATATCTCACTGAGGTGAAATGAGGGTTATTATGATCAATATTTTAGAGTTCATCACTAAAAAAAATGTCTTATATATATATACTAACGGAAACACAAACAATAAAAATATATGTGTATCCACATTTTTATAATTAATTTCTTTTAAAATATATTTTTAAAATTTTATTTGTTTTATCTCTCTACTTTTTAAATATATTGACTTTTTTTTCAATTATATCTCATATTCTTTTCATATATTTTATTATTTTTTAAATATATAAATCATAATAAATATTTTTCTTTAAATTAAAATATTTTTTTTTCTTATATAAAAAATTAGAAAAAAAATTCTTATTATACACAATTATAAATAAATCATAATAACTATTTTTATTTTAAATTACGATACTTTATTTTTCTTTTTTCAACAATACCAGCAAGTGATTAGAAAAGGAATTCACGATATATTATATTCATTCCTAAAAAGAATTTCGGATGTTTGGATTTTGTTAAATGAAGAACGATTTTTATTTTTAATTATGACAGTTAACAATAAGCTTTTTAAAGAAGATAAGAAAACAAAGAAGCCTGTTTTTAATTATGTGATTTTGAGAGAGGTTTCTTTATAAATAAAAACAATTTAAATTATGTTTTCTCTTCTTTATTTCTCCAATTATACGGTTTCTTTAAATTTTATTTCATATTTAATGATTCTTTTTATATATAATAATATTTTTTTAATTAATTTTATATTAAATTTTAATTTTAAACATAGAAAGTAAAGTTTGTATATGCCCACAATTTCATATAATTAATTTTTTTTAAACATTATTTTAAATTTTTTTCATTCTTTAAATATTTTTTAAAATTTTCTTTTTTTATCATATTTTTACTATTTTTTAAATATAAATCATAAAAACTATTTTTCATTAAACTATAATACTTCTATTTTTCTCCTGATAACATAAAAAAACAACAAGCTATTTTAAAATAAATATTTTTATATATAATTATAGATTATAATAACTTTTAATATTAAAAATATAATATAGTAATTTAATATTATTTTGTTTATGTTGTCACGTAAGATTAAAAATAATTGTCTCGTAACTTAAATGCTATTCATCTACATCAAATATACCTTTTATTAATAATAATAATCTGATATTAACAAAAAGATATATTTTTGGCGATGCTTTATGCTTTGAGAAAATATATCTTATTACAAAATTATAAATTGTTAATGAAAAACAACAACGATAATGATAACTAATAAAACATAAACAGTGTCCCGATAGCATTGAGTTAACTTAAAATAACTAAAAAATACTTTACTTCATGGATAACAATTTTTTCCTTCTTAATTCATTCATTAAAATAGGTAATTTTATATTAAAAATCACAACAATACTTGTGTAAGTTTAGGGTGTTAACTTGTCTTTTCTAATTTTCCTGGAAAACACTCCATCCCAAAACATGGGACCAATAATTAATAAAGTTTTATATCAATCAGAACTTAAATATCAATTGAGGGAGAAAATGACACGATAGCGATTGATTTAATAATTATAATAAATAAAAAGAAAGACAATCCAAGATCTTTTCTTTTCTTTTTCTTTTTTCACGTCTCTTATTTATTATTTTTCCTACAAGGAAAACAATATTTCCTCCACGATTTCCACGCCATGATACTTGAATTTCAAAATAGAGGATCGTTAAAATACATTTTCTAACATACTTTTCTAAACACATTTTTTTTATTTATTAATTGAAATTTATAAAATCAAGAAAAATATGCATTAAACGAAGTTAAAGTTTAATAATTTCTTTTCATATACATAAGTTTGGGGTTAAGGACATTTCTTCTACCACTCCAATCAACACACGTTACTAAACACTGTATAATAAACAGTGAAAATCAGGGTCTGGTTTTAATATATGTTGAGAAGTTAATATAAGTTCCAATAATTCTTACTTCTTAATCACAAAATGGCGAGTTTGGTTTTTCTGCAATTCCATGTTTCTGGTTTCTACTCTGAATTGCCCTTAAAAAAACTCATTTTATTTATAAATAAGATATAGGATTTCCTCTTCTTTCTCAAGCAAGAAGACAAGAATAAATTTTAGAACAGAAGAAAAAGTTAAACAAAAACCAAAGAAGAAAATAATAAACCAAAGTATACATTATATTATATATTACACACGTTAAGAAATGTGAATAATAAGATGGTGCTCATCTGTAAGACTTGAGAGTGGCTCCACAAAACGTGCAAATAATAGCTTTCCAAGATTTGGAGTAAAACGGAACGTAGCAAAATCTGGTTTGTGTCATCATATCCGCCACGCTGGCTCCGCCGCCGCACCGCGAGCACGTCCCCGCCGCCGGCTTGCTCCGCCGCACCTTCCTCTTCTGATCCACCAGAAAACAGAAACACACCATCTCTGTTGGATCAAACTCTTACCTTGTTCTGTTTCACTCTAGATTCCTCCTCTCTGGTCCAGTGAAAAGATTATGGAGAGAGACTTTCAATGGTTGCGTGTGCTTCCCCATAACATAATATGTCACTTCAAAACGGTATTTTATAGTAAGGGACATCAAATCAAGTGATTGGGTGGGGGAACTGAATTTCGTTGTGTTGGATGAACGACACGTGTTGGAGGGAGTTGATGGATGCATGACACGTATTGATGGGCATGGATAGCTTTTTGGTTGAATGGTGATGGCTGAAGATTTGGCACGTGAAGTTTCGGTTGTGAATGAGTAAATGAGAGTGAAGAAGGTGTAAATGATAGTTTTTGTAAGATTTTATCAACAAGAGTTGTTTCGATGACCAAATACGTCTACTTCTACTTCTACGTCATGATTATGACCACGTATATCTACTTTTTCTTTGTTTCAACGTAAGTAGAGAAGAACGAAGTGAACGAGAAAAAGTGGTTTGTTTGGCTAAACAAAATGCAAATAAAATCTCTCCTTTTTATGAGAAAAAAAAATAAAGAATTAAAGTGAAAAATTTAGTATTTATTGAAAATTATAGTTTTGACTTGAACATAGCATTAAAGTGTCTTGTTTTGCTTCTTTAGGACGAGTAGAGCGTACCTCATGATATTTGAACCATGAGTGTCTTAGTGCTACCATGTATGGATTAACGTTTTAAAATTGAAGATACTTTTTATATCTTTCGATTTTTATTCTTCTTCAGTTAAATCACTCATTGAAGAATATAATAATTGTTAACCTGGACTTAATATTTAAAATATATATACATACTAATCAAGAAAAATGAAATGGTGGGTATACTTGACCAGCAATCAAAATATGATAATAGTGGAGAAGGTTCATCCTAAAACAGTGCACTATATATTTTATAGTGAGGCTTTCGTTTGGCCAATTAATTGAAGTTCCCATGAACTTCATTTCGATGTTTTTATCATAATTTTATTTTTAAAAAACATTTTAGTGACCTAAAAGCTAAAAATATTTATAAAATATTTTGTCTTAAACTCCAAATAACATGTGATTTTTTAGCATATTGAAACAAATGCCATTATGTTTGCATTATGTTATAACTTCTTAACTTCGGTCCACTTATTCAATTTTGAGAATCTCCACCATCCCTTTTTCAAAACAACGACTAGTGTCTCGTATGAATTCGTTTGGGGATTGTTACTTATATTAGATGAGAATATCTATTTTATGTTTGTTTTTGTCCTCTATTTCCGTAGTGAAGTATTTATAACATCTGATATTAATGACTTTATATATAAAATAATTTGTGATATATATTCACATTATTGTCAAATAATTTATATTCAATTTTAACTATGATAGATATACAATTAATTAAATACTATGCAAAATATTATATTTATTATTAAATAATAGTATTAGAAAAAAATATCTATTTGAAAAAATATATATTCCCTTGCTCGGTGGAATGATTTACGTGAGAAGTGAATGGACGCCTTCGTTGTCATGAACGACAAGGTCCACACGATGGTGGACTGCACAACAAATTGTGAGAGAGTTTGAGTGGAGAATTGGATAGACAGTGGAGGGGAGGGAGTGTGTGGTGGAGAGGACTTTGTATTGATGTGACTATTTGGAAAAAATTAAAGGGTTCGACGCAGGACACAGTGTGCAAGAGGAATTGGAGAAGGGTTTGCCAAGGTTTCTGTGTGGGGTCACCATGGATGGGAAATTGTGTGTGATGTGGGAGTTCCAAGGGAATTGGAAAGAGTTGGAGATGTGGTGTGCTAAGATGGGAGTGAAGAAGACTCCCGTTAGTCAAAATATGTTTTTCACTTACTATAAAATAATCTACTTAAAAAAATGTAATGATATTTTAAAAATAATAACGGAAAAATTTATGTTGGATTTTTAAGGGGTCAACGTAAATGATGTGTTTTATTTTGTTTAGGATTTTTTCTTCACATGACAATATGTATTTAAAAAGTTCATGCTTAAAATATTTAAAGAGGATTGGTAGTTTCGTGTCAGTAGGTTGAATCCTATTGGTAGATTAGTTATTAGTTATTCTTTCAATTATTGTATGAATCTAATTTTTTTATTTGTATTATAGGATAAAAGACTAACTGTCTACGAACATCAAAACCAGAAGGATGTACCCCATCTATTATCGTGGAGCGAATATGCATTGTTGAAACAACGACGCATGAATGCTAGAGTATATTTAACATGACTTTGTATGCTGACCTTGTGTCTCCATGCCTGTTATAAGATGTGGAAGACAACTCGGACAATGACACTTAAATTATTATTACAGGTATTTTAAGATTCATCATCATTGTCGGAACATGATATTTTACAAATAAGGGAGCAATGAACTAGTTTTTTTTTTACAAAATTTATGATACTTATAAATTTTGTAAATATAGTTAATCTTATGTAATTTACAATAATTTTGTTGTATTTAATACATATTTAATTTTTTTTAGTTTAATTTGATACATATTAATGTACTTTAGTAATTATATATAATTAAGTTGTACTCTGGATAACTGAGTTTGTGTATATGAATATTTTTTATACAGGTTTTAGTTGCTAAATAAGAACATAACTACATATTTTAAAAAAGTGTCAAAATTTACGTCGGATGTGGCGATACTTGACGTAAATTTATGTGGGATCTTACACCATTCAACGTAAATTTACTTATGTTGTGGATAAGGCCGCTGTAAATTTACATCGGTAGGTGATGAAGTTAATCTTGTCACCTAGATTTCATTAAACAGTTTGCAATTAAATAATACAGTACTAGAGTTTGACCTAGGTTGAATCCTGAGGATAATTGCTTAGTTTTGTTTCAAATCTTTATTTTCAATATCAAAAGCTAGGAAATATGGGGGTTTTGTAATTTTAGAATGCAAAAAAGTAAATTGAAAGCAATAAACCTAATATATCAATAAATGAAAATAATAAATCTAAGCTATGAAAGCATTCAAAGAAAACATTTAAATGAAAGTAGTAAAGAAAATTGTAAATCTAATCTATGAAAACTGTATATTAAGAACAGTGAATAAACTATGTTGATTCTCCAACCATAAACTTATTTTTATGATTATCATTGATTTCTATAGAATTATCTTGCAATCACAAAAACAAATCTACAACAACTCCACTCAATTACAATCTAGTTAATATTTGTATTCACATTTCAATTCTTAAATCAATCAATCACTTAAACCTCGAATTGAATTGTGACGTAAAAGAGATATTCAATCAAATAACATCAATTACATTTATTGTAATGAATTATAATCGGTTAGAATCATTAAAAATCAAATCTAAATTATTGAAAACAAGTTTTAACCAGTGAATCAACAACAAAAACAAATTAGAACATGATTAACAATTGAAACACAAATAATAGTATGAAAACAGTAAAGCAATAAGTGGAAGAAGATGTAGAAGATGAAAACAAAAAATAAAAACAAAGAATTAAAAGAAAAAGAAATAAATCTGATCAAGGATAACTTGAATTGATAAACTTCATAGCATTATTCGTACAAAAAACTCCATAAACAAACTTGGAAGCTAAACATCACTAAATACTAGAAAAATTTGTGAATGAACTTGTGACTAAAACTTAACTTATGTTTCTACAACTTCGAAGGTATATTTATACATATACTGAAGCATATGAAACATTCAAGACCCATTCGAGACCCATAATTACAAAAGATAAATCAATAAAACATTATGTAAAATTTGAAATTTGACTAATCCGCTGAACAGTTTCACATCCACTCAGCGGCTTAGAGTTAAATTAGTTACATGAGATTTTAAAATCAAAAAGCGTTGAGCGGATTCAAATCCGCTTAGCCGATTAAAAACCGCTTAATTAATTATTGATTTTTTGATGAAGAGTTCTCGGAACCGATTCCGCTCAGTAGATCTAAAACCGTTGAGCGGTTCGATGAACACATTCGAAGCACTCAACAAATTTACACTCTCAACTTTTGTAATTTCTTTAATTTATAATTCTTGAAAAAAAAATTAGTAAAAATGTATAATTTAAACAATAATTTATTTTAAGATATTTTTATTTTTTTTACAAAACTATATAATTATTAATAATTAATTAAATATATATTAAATATATATAAATTATATTAATAAAATATATTTATCAATATAGTCGTACCAACATAAATTTTACTATATTTTTTTAATTTTATCAAACTCTTTTTGATTTATTATATGTTCAATGTAAATTTATGTAGATATGTATAATGCGACGTAAATTTATATATGTTGAATAGTTATAAATTTATGTCTCTGTCACTGACGTCGATACTTATTTTTTACATAAAAAGATAAAGATAACAAAAATAAAATGTCACGTCTGCATTGAAGTTAGGTAAGGAATTGTAGGGTGAATTTGGTTGTTCTGCGAAGGTTCTCTTTGTTCCTAAATGTTCTTCTGGAGTGCATTGTTATTTCATTGCCTTGTAATCTTACTATTGTTTTTGAATTGTTGGCACTTCATTCTAAGTTATTTTTTGAGTTTGATGGTATTGATCGCTCTATTATTTGTATCATTGAATGTGAAATTGTGAATGCATAAGGTGGAGTCGTCAAAGTATTAATATAAGTAAATCTAATAATATTCTACTAATTATTTTTTAAATATTTCTTTATGAATCATTTAAAAATTTAAATTATATATTATTTGAAATTGTTTTATAATTATTTAGGATTATTTTATACTTATTTCACAATTTTATTCTTATTTTTGAACTAATTTTTTATAACAAGTAAAAATACACAAAACAGCAAACATCTTAAAAAATAAAAATTAACTCAATGTTAATTCTCTTTTAAGTTTTAAAATTGTCTCTTTTAATGATGATCTAAAAATTGAAATGATATATTATAGAATATCAATACTGTTATTATAATATTATCATAATATATATATATATATATATATATATATATATATATTTAACTATTTTTTTATAAATCTTAACCATTGAAAGATTAATTGTATCTATGAGAATTTGAACCATTAACATATATAGATTGTGGATTTATGTCAATATAAATTCATAATAATTATAATAACATTTTAATTAAAAAAATAATGAACACTATGTAAATAAACACCAAATCATTAATAAAATAAACTATTTTTGTAGTGAAATATTGGTTAATCCAAACTTACAAAAAAGAAACCCATTTGACCTAAACAAATTGGACTAATTCAAATGTTTCAACTATGCAACTGTATAAAAGCAGAGTTGGCAATACAGAAGAGAAGAAGATTTATAGTAACATGTGAAAATATATAATATCCCATACCCCATCCTCCAACATGTGATGATATTTACCACCTTCTTCTATTTATTTATTTTCATATATGTCCAATAACTTTATGCATGCACATTAAAAATATCTTAACTACTAGCCACTACTGATTAAGAGCTTATCACTAACTATACCTTACATCAGGATCAATCAACCTTCCATTGTAATAGCTGTCAAAAATAATAAATTTGAGTAGAACCCCACAAGACCCTACTTGATCTCACAAAGGACAGACACATTATTTGATTAATTTCACCCCACTTTATGATAATTAAAAAAATAAATAAAATCTTCCCGGCTAAGCAATGCTGAATAATGTGTAGCTAATTTTATTTGGAATATAAAACACACACATGTTTATATATATATATATATATATATATATATATATATATATATATATATATATATATATATATATATATATATATATATATATATTCAGTTCTACGATATTTGTAAGACTTTTTGTGAGAAAAAAAAACTTTTTTCTCATGAAAAATATATTACTTTTATGAATTAGGATCGTAAAAATAAGTCCATCAGTTTATATGAATTGACTCGTTACATGTTGGGTTAAAGAAAAAATAATTTAACTTAAGTGAGTGAGATTTATTTTAAGCTGAAATTTTTTTTAAACATTTTTAAGTCAACCCGATTGTATATATTTAACACCCTATTGACCAAAAAACTATATATCAATCTTTTGTGTGCATTTTATACAATATAAATTTAGAAGAAAGTACATCAGCATAAACTCTAGCAGAAGAAAGTACATCAGCATAATTAAATAGGTAACAAAAAGTTAGGAAAACCACTAATGTATGGTGGGGGAAATTTCAATGTTCTTAAGTGTTAAGGAAACATTAATGACTAAAAAAAAATGGACATAATGTGGGAGTCACAAGCTATATGGTATTAAGTAGCCAATATTTTAAGCTGGCTTCAACAATATTTTAAAGCAGTATTAATTATATAGCCAACAAAAACTATAGTTAAACAAATATAGTCTTTGATAGGGAAAAAAATACATGTCAACTATCAAAGAAAATTGTAAGTAATATTTGCACTATACATGCATCTTCATTTTATCCTAAAACTAGTTTGCCATAAAATCGATTAAATTGGTCTCAAACTGAACAAACCAAACAAAAATTATCAAAATATATTCGAAGCTATTTTGTGGGTATCACATTTAAGTCAATTAAGATCACATTTTAAAAGCTTGATATTAAGAACTCATAAGTAACTCGTTCATATATGTATATTATATAAAAATAGTTTTACATATGTGATATTATAATTTTTAATTTGAAATGTATTTTATCTATCTTTATAATAAGAGAAAAAAATTCACTAAAAAAACTAATTATAGTGATATAAATATTTATTACTAAAAGTTATAAAATTATCTTGTAATAATAATTTAATTGTCACTAATACACATGTCACTAATGTAATTGTAACAATATTTTTAAATATCACTAAAATTAAGTTTTATAGTAACAAAAGTATTTAACATTAATAATTATATATAATAGTAACAATAAATTGTTACAAATATATTAGACAATAATGATAAATAAATTTATCACTATTAAAAATTTATAAAAAAATAATTATTTTAATATAACAAATATCTTAAAAATACAATAATAAATTAATTATTATTTATAATTTATAGAAATAATTATTATTAATTTAACGTGGCAAATATATAAACAATAGTAATTATTTGTCATTATTAATATATATATATATATATATATATATATATGAATAAAGATAATAATAAATTAATAATTATTATTTATATTTTTTTATAATAACAATAATAAGAATAATTTTAATATTAAAATAAACAAATATTCAAACACAAATTATCCATTACATTGTAAATGATAAAAACTAAAACACAATAAATATTTATTAAGATTCTAAATTCAAATAAACAACTGGATATATTTTTACTCCAAGCTATTACAATTAAATAATTATTTTTAGAATAAAACAAAATAATAACAAGGACTATCTTCAACGAGTTTGATCCTGCGAAATAAAATAAAAATAATAATTAAGATTAATAAAAAAATAATTAACAATATTTTAGATATATAAATATGTAAACTAAAATTATTGGAGATATTTTAGTGAAAATATTAAAATAGTAAAACAATTTATTTCATTTGATGGAACAGTTGAATCATTATATACTTACTAATGATAAGTCACCTCATAAAATAGTCATGTTTTTCATCTCTTTTTTAATATTTAGTTTCACAGTAACTTGTTGAACTTCAAGCAAGATTGTAATTTAAGTTAAGGTTGAATATTAATATTAGTCAATTTTTACACTTATATCTCTAAATCATTTGATCTTTCTTGAGTATCTTCTAATTGACTTTGAACAAATTGTTTCTCTATTACTTTTTTTTGTGTGTCATTGATGCAGTGCCTATACCTTGTGAGTGATTTGGTTTTGTCCCTGATTTTTTACTTACCATGATTTCTTCTCCATTTGGAATACACCATGTTCTATGGAATCTCATGCCTGCAGCCTTCCATACTTCCACAACATTTAGTCATTCATTGTTCTTTATTTTTTTTTCTAAATAAATACAAGATAAAATAAATCAAAAATATTATAAAAGAATCATATAAAATTTGTGCATATAAATGTAAAAATAACATTACCATTTCAAATGCTTTTTGGACAATTAATTTTGTGCAATAATTGATTTGATTTCTTGTTTACTTTTGTTATCTTTATTTTTCAAGCTCCTTTCCTGTATAAATACATAAAATATTTTATACTATGACATAAAATTACGTATAAAATCAAATTCAAAATATATAATAAAAGAAATTTTACCTAAAATTTGGAATATCATTCCATTTATTCTTTATCAACCAATTCCAATCCCTTGGAAGCACATCTTGTGACCTACATTTGTTTTCAACATATATTATATGAAAACAATAATGTCTATTTCTATATTGTTTTTGCAATTGTTTCATTGCATGATCTTTATCCTCTTTCAACAAATATAATGCATCCTTATACATTTATAAAAAAGTAACTAATAAAAGAAGATCAAAACATATTAATTATTTAGGAAACATAAATAAAATTCAAATTCGTTAAATTAATAGAATTATACTAACCTTCATATGATTCCACGTTATAACTAAAACATCTTCAAATATCTTTTTTCATTTTTAACTTGTAAATGAGCTTTTTGACGAATACATACTAGTGTTTCAGTTTTAAAATATTTAGCATGTTTTCCATATAACTTAAAGTATGAAGGAGAAAAATGGATATCAAACTTTTTGTTCATGGTGGTTAGTTTTGTCCTTTTCTTTTGAGGTTTTGCATTTATGGTATGTTCACGTCTCCATAAAACATGTTTGTCTAAAATAAACTATTAAAAACAAATTAGTAACAACTTTAATAAACAATTTAAAAAAATTTAGAAAACATGTTATACAATTACATGTACTTTCTCTAAGATTGGGACTATTGAACTCGAGGCAATGACCTTTTTAGAATTTAATTTGAATGACCTTATTATCTATAAAACAAAAGAGTTAATGATTAAAATAATAATAAGATATTATAAAAATATTAATCAAATACATAAGAAAAATAGAAATAGTACTTATAGTGGCGGATCTTCTTAGGAACCGAGGGGGTCGTGGCCCCCTCAAAGTTTTGTAACTCCCATGTAATTTATGATTTTAGCCTCCCAACATTTAATATATTTACTTGTATATTTACAATTTTATCCTCCCGAGTCCCCCTAGCTTTGTAACTCTCATATAATTTATGATTTTGTTCCCCTCAAACTTAATGATCATTTAATATATTTAAGTATATATTTACAATTTTATCCTTTCATCTTCTTACTTCATTTTATATTTATTTATTATTTATTAATAATATATTATTTGGCCCCTCCAAGATCAATGGTCAAGATCCACTACCGAGTACTTACATTTGTTTCATCATCAGTTTCATCTTCTTCTAAAGCTTGAACGTTTTCATATTTTTGGGTTTATATTCTACATCATCCTCTTCAAGCTTTTCTTTATCCTTCCTTTTTGTTTATATTTTGAGTTCCTTTGATTTTCAAAGGATAAGCATTATGTATCAATCCCAAAGCCTCTAATTTTGCTTTGTTTTCTTTAATATTTTGTAACCTATCTTCTTTGTATTTGAACATGGTTCGCTCTACATAAACAAAGTTATAAAAAATACAAAGTAATATTAATGGAGAATATGTTAAATAAACAATGATAACGTAAGATAAAAAAAATATATATGTTACCAGATTGTCTGTGAAACGTTATCGTGGTGTGAGAAGGGTTGTGGAACCAGTTGCTATGAAAATTATTATTTTTGCCTCCTCTGTGACATAAGTCTCTTCCACCTTTTTCTCAGCTTGACATTCTTTCACAAAATGTCATACAACACAATTGTAACTCTTGTTCGTGTAACATTCCTTTACATATTGGTCTTTGTCACACTTAAAACACTTAATATTTGAGTGATTCGTCAACCGACCTCCTATCGAACCACATCCTCTAGCATCTCGGCCTCAACCATTACGTCCTTGTCCTTTACCTCAAGTCTTTTAAGAATAAAGATTTTTCTCTTCTTTCACATCTATTTCACTCTGGAGCGCTTGAATTGTTGCCTCCTCTTTCTTTTTATTTTTTCGATACTCATGGGTTTCAAGAGAACCAACCAGCTCTTGTACCGTCAGCTCAGACGAGTCTTTGATTTCTCTATCGTGCACATTACATTCTCAAAGTCATCGGTTAACGACCTCAAGATCTTTTGCACAATATAGACTTCAAAAAACATCTATACATTCTGATTAAGTGGATTCACCACGGTTTCAATACGCGTGATGTATTTGGAAACTCCTTCTTACTCCTACATTCTCATGCTCTCCATCTCGCCACAGTGTGTATGATCAAACTCATTTGACTTGATAATCGCCCTTGTATCCTCTCTCCAACGCATCTCACACTTCTTTTGAAGTTTTAGCACTTGTTATCTTCTCAAAGCTAGATTCATCAACAGCTTGGTACAACATGTACAAGGTTATGCTATCCTTTGCACACTTCTCTTTCAACACTTTGTTTGCGGCTGCTGAAATTCCTTTGCTTCTTTTTGGTTCTTCAAAATCATCCTCAACTATCTCCCAATTAACTTGGGATCTAAAGGGATTTTATTTGGAGACTTCAATTATCATAGCTGACTTCTTTTGTTAATTGAGCAAAGTTAGGGATGACAAAACGGGTTAGTCCGATATAGTTATGATGGGCTATATAAGTCTCTCGTCCAGTCCCACCAAAAGGTGGGCTGACCAGTCATATTTCTTATTTTATTTTATTTTATTATTTTTAAATCAAATCTTTCAATAAATTTAATAATAAAATTATCATTGTCAATAATTCAATATATATATATATATATATATATATATATATATATATTTCAAGTTAATAATATAAATTGATATATTATTTTAATAAATTATATTTTAGAATAATTAAAAAATTTATATAATAATAAATACATGTATGTAACAATAAAAATTTATTAAATCTTTATTTTTTATATTGAAAAGTATGAAATATATTTTATTTTTACCTTATGAAGAATGATGAGCAAGAAGGAGATGATGAGTAAGAGGAGATGAGAGAGAGAGAGGTTTGTGTTTGAGAAAGGAAAGTGTTTCCCATAATGTAAGTTTAAGTAATTATAAAACTTTTTTAATTCTCTTAGTAGTGAGATATTGAGACTTTATGAATTTTCTTTATGAGACAATCGAGACTTTTAGAATTCTCTTTTCATAAATCTTTATATTATATATTGTCTTTCTAACTTTTTGTATTGTATCACAATAAAAAAATTATTAGTAAAGCGGGTCGTAGATTGGTCCCCCGCCCGGTGGATTGCCGGGCTTGGTGGGACCAGCCAAAACGAGTTGGTGGGCCGACCTGTCGAGTCCGACTGTTTTGCTATCCCTAGACAAGGTCACATTGTTTGCTAATCATTACTCTTTTTAAGTTTTCTCACACTCAAATGCTCAAATCCAACTTATGATACTAATTTGATAATAAAGAGATAGAAAAAATTGAATATGATTGATTTTTGTAATCCGTACTCTTAAATATTTATAACTGAATATTTATAAGTTCAGAATGAATTTTCTGTTTCAACTTTATAATCCGTACTCTTAAATATTTTACCTAAAATATATGCTAAATAAAAATATAAAAAAATAATTCAAACTAACATAAATATTTATTTAAATAAAATATTTAAACTATCATCAAAATGTTGTAATAGATACTATTGTCTAGCTTAATAGAATAGGAAGAAAAAGATACTACTTTATTTAGTAGGTACGATAAATTATTTGAAGAAGTTATTTTATTCTTAAAGTTAACATAACGAGTTTATTTTTATGATAAGATGGACGGAATGGAGTTATGTAGAAGGTATTGAAGTTGAAGATGTAGATGTGCATTTTCTATGTGGTTACATGTTTTCGGCTGATTATTTGTAGTGAAGAGGAGAGAAGAGATGTAATATTAGGACGCGTAGCACAAGTTAAAATAATAGTTTAATAAAATGGTTTATATTGTTCAAAACTTATGGTGTAATTTTCATTTCAAAATCACTGAATTCATTTTCCAGAATAATTGTCTTATTTCTGGCTTTTAAAACTTTTTTTCAAAATATTGTGTTTTTACTTGTAAATTATTATTTCTTATATGCAACACAAGTTGACCATTTGTGTAGTGAGATCTTATTTAATGATTAGGTCAGTTAAGCAGCTATTTATGTAGCGTTTTAAATATATATATATATATATATATATATATATATATATATATATATATATATATATATATATATATATATATATTTAATGTTTAACACAGTTTTATGTAATGTATGCAGGTAACAAATTTCATATTTACTATGTCTTTTTTAGTGTAGTACAATCTTTATCATGCTAATGCATGCATTTTCAATTAACAAAACACTGACATATCTATCATATCTATCTTACAACGTCCCACTGAGATTTTGATTTTGTTACATTTTTTTTTCTTCTTTTAAAACATTAAGGTCCTACCTACAATTAGGACTCTCTAGCACACAAAGTAAAAATATTTAGGTTGTTGTTTCCTATAACCCTATATTTTTTTCCGAGTATCTTTATAATTAAATTAAAATAAATTTTACCCTTACATTTATTTCCATTTTTAGAATTCAATTCATTTTTGGAATGCATTTTCAATTGGCTTTATGAAAATACATTACGGAACACCTTGGAATGAGTTTTTAGAAAGGATTTTCTAGAAACACATTTTAAAAAACTTAATTCAGAATGTGTTTCCATAAAGACTTTTTCTCCAGAATACGTTTTTGAAAAAACCTTTCCAGAAACACGTTCCAAAACATTCAATCTGGACTATGTTTCTAGAAAATTCCAAAAACGTATTTCGAAACACCCAATACAGAATACGTTTCTAGACAGGCTTGTCTAGGAACGCATTCTGAAATACTCATTCTGGAATGTATTTGTAGAAAAGTCAGTCCGTAATGCATTTTTGGATTGACTTTTCTGGAAACACATTCTGGAGCACTCAATTCATAATGTATTTCCAAAATTCAACCTCATTTTTGCAATATTATTTCAAATTGAGCAATTTAGGTTTGTTTGTGTAATTTGAGCGCATGAACATGTAATTCATACATAATATTAACGACTACTTACCTTTAATTGTAAGAAAATGTCTTCAATGGAGGTGATAACACAAAAAATCAAATTGTCAAAAGATAGAGGTGATGAGGGATGAAGGTGCAGAAAGTTGTACACAAATAAAAGGAGTTAGGGTAAAAAACAAAATTATGGGAAGGGTATTTTAGATATTTGACCTAGGGCATGAAGGTATAAAGAGAAATTATGTGAGTGGAGGAAACAAGAGCCAAAAATCTAACGGTCCAATCTGACTTATATTTTAAAATTGGGCAAAATTTTGTGTCTAGCATAATCCTATGTTAGGCCAATAGCCTAATGGATCAATTTTTTTTTCAAATTAAAAGTCAAACAATATTATATATATATATATATATATATTAATTTTTTTTTGAAAAAATAATATATCATTCATTTGTTTATTCAAAATTAACTCATAATCTACTTAGATAAAAGAAAATTATAAAACATTATTGTATAAAAATTTATTATATAAAATCATAAAATATTTACTTCTTTTGTATATACAGTTGATAGCAAAAAATAAACAAACATTAAATAATTAAAGTTAAAGTTTACATAATATAAAGATTATAAAATATTGAATATTATATATATTCCAAAAGTCTAAGAGAAGATTATGAAATTACTACTGTAATTTGAATGTTCAAAATGTCACAAAATCGACAAAATGCTTAAAATATCACACAATCAACTAAATCCATAAAATGTCACAAAATTAATAAAATGAGTTGTTATAATGAGTGATAGATCTTGACCATTGATCTTGAAAGAACCAAATAATATATTATCAATAAATAATAAATGAATGTGAAAAGATAAAAAATATAAAAGGGTGAATGATCAAATTTGTAAATATACAAACAAGTATATTTAATAAAACTTTTGGGAGTCATGATCCCCTCATACCCCAAGAAGATCTGTCACACTAGTTGCATGTACGTAGTCTTGAGAAGTTATAGTTGTTCATACATACATCTTCTTTTATGTTAAATAAACGTTATAAACCTTTATTTTCACATTCAATATAGCTAAATGGAAGCTCATGTTTTTTAATTTTCATTACTTTAACAAGTTAGTCTTATTATCCAACACAAGACCCTTATCATGATACTTTGAAAATATAATACATTTAAGATTATGTTGTCATAGAGAGGAAGAAGATAACCAAAACAAATTGAGTTTATGTTTAGGGTTTATTAATCTTTCTAATATATATATATATATATATATATATATATATATATATATATATATATATATATATATAATATAAAATATATTATCAAATTAATTTATTATACAAATATTTTTTAATAAAATAATTATTTTTATTTTATTTTAAAAATAAATTATTTTATAAAACGAGTCGATCCATAAGCTTACGAACTCGCCTGACCTAAGCTCATTTAAACAATGGTCGAAATATTAGGTCATAATTTTTTTGGTTTAGCTTAACTTATTTTTCCGACCTTTCGAGCTAACTCATCGAGTTAAGCCCATGGTTATCAAACTAGTGAGTTAACTAGCCGACTCTACGAATTAACGAGTTAAATAACTAGGTACGAGTTAACTCGTGAGTAGACTCTTTTCAGAGTAGACTCGGAGTCAAACTCGGTAAACTCGATGGACTCTGAGTAAAGTCGTGAGTTAGAAGGAAAAGAAAAACTTGAATTTTTTTCAACTCTCCTCATTTCTTCTCACAAGTTCAGATCTTCTCTTCACACTGTTTGTCACTGCTTATTGTCGTCGGTGGTCGTTATGGCCAGCTTGCCCTTAGTGGCTTGGTGGTCATGTGACGCTCACTTGGGTCGCACATGTTTCACTTGGGCCGCACAGTGGTTGTATGATGGTCACACAGTGGTTGCGCTCCTTGCAGTTACTCGCCGCTGCTCACTGCCCTCTAGGTTAGATTGAGAAATGGAGGGATTTGAGATTTTAGGATTTTCGAATAGATATGACATGTTAGATTGAGATATTGAAGGATTTAAAATTTTAAGGTTTCGAATAGATGGAGAACTTTTAGACATTTATGATTTTTTTATTTATTTTGATTATACTATTGTACAAATTTAATTATTTTTTTATTGTTTTAATAATAAGGAATTAATATTATTATATTTATTATTAAATTGATTTTTTATATGAAGTAACCTCTTATGAGTTTACTAGTACCAACCTTTCACGAGTCTACGTATAATCTTGGTTAAACCTATTTTGACACTTATACCCACATTGAATATAATAAGTTTATTGATTTTTTAAATGGCTAATCAACAATATTATGTATCTAATTGTATATTTACTGTTACAATTAGTTTTGAGGTTGATAATAGAATATGTAAATTTATTTAATGTTTTAAGGTATATATTTTAATTTTTTTATTTTAAAAATTAAAAAAAACTTGATTGACAACCGTTCTGTTAAAATAGTTTAGTTTTTATTTTTTATCCTTTGAAAACTTAAAAAATCAGATATTATAATTTATTTTTGTTTTTTGTTTTAAATAATAGTTATTATCATTTTTCTTAATAATATGTCGGATTACAAAATTATTTTTAATTTTTGTCACAACTTTATTTCTCATTTATACTATTTGTTAAGGATGTTTAAAATATGGTGTAATTAAAAAATCACTCAAAACAAATCTAAAATTTAAATATGATTTGATTTTCCGTTAGAAAAATCCGAACGAAATTAAAATAATATTTTATGATTTGGGTGGAATAATTTTTATGATTTTTTATCATAAAATTGTTAAATTTATTATAATAAAATAATTACTCAATAAAAATATTATACATAATTAATTGTAATATTTATAATCTAAATTTATTTTTATATTCAATATAAAAAATAATAGTATATAGCTTAAATTATAATAAATTATTTAATTAATTTTTATTTTAAAAAATTTGAACCAAACCAAAATAATATTTTATAATTTAAATTAGAAAATTTTAATATTTTTATTATAAAATTATTAAATATATTATAATAAAATAATTATTTAATAAAAAATATTAAAAAAACATATTCTTTGAATTTGTTTTCATATTTACTATATTCAATTTAAAAAATAATAATACATATTTTAAATTATAAAAGAAATAATTCGCTTACTCATAAATATTATTTTACATTTTAATTTTAATAATATATTATAATTTCAGTTTGATGTGTGAATTCTTGATTATCAAATTGAAAATTAAATCGATGTTATTGGTTTTAAAATGAAAAAAATATAAAATAAATTAATATTGATCAATTTTCAATTTGTTTACACCAATTTTCCATTTTATTTTTGAATTGATTCAATTTCAACATCTCTATTATTCTCATTCATTTAAAATAATTTTTAAAACAGAACTATCAAACATTTATCTTCAACTTATCTTCTGAAATAATTTATAAAACTAAACTGTAAATTTCTTTTTTAAAAAAACTAAAAGGTAAAGCTAAATTAAATAATTTTCACAACCTTGATATTTTACCGAAATGATATACATTTGTTACATTTTGTAAGATTTTTTTTTAAATATTATAAACAATTTTTCCATACTAAAGAAACTTTCTAGATTTGACTGGACGCAGGTTTTAGCTATTTCTATTTCTTAACTGTAATTTTAGGATTCAAATCCTATTAATGAATAATTCGTATTACTAAAAAAATATGCATTTTCAATATTTTAAATTTTGATATATTATTTTAATAATCTTTATTTATATAATATAGGATATAAGTACCATGCATGGTCAGCATATTTTGAGAACTTATTCATATATATTTACAAAATTTTGAAGCAGAAAGTTGGATATGTAATATTATTAATTAAGTTGGACATTATTAGTGATTGAGTTCAATAAAAATGTTTGTTAATTTATTAAGATAGTATTGTTTTATGAAAAATGTGATTTGTGTTGTCTGTTGTTAAGGTATTAATTTATGTAGATATAGATTATGTGAGTAAACGACTAAGTTATGAGAAAAAAATAAAAGCATATATATAAAAAAAAAGAAAGACTGGGTTGACTAAATATTTTGAATATTTGACTGAGGCTGTGATTCAGTTTTGGTGTTGCACTTGATAGGATGCCTATGCAATAAGAAAACGGCAATGAAAACAAAACTTTCTCTTTAACCCAAAAACTGGAGATAGGCAGGTTCAAGGGAATGCAGAAGGAAAACACCCATCCCTTCACCTTTGAGTCTTGCTTATCCAGTTCAGAATATGAGAACAATCTTCCCCCTTCACAAAATGCCTTCATAAGAAAACAACACTTAAATTAAATATCTTTGCAGCAAGGAAAATAATCAATATTATGACTTAATAATACATTCTTTACCCAGAACAAAAAGGTACCTATTCTTGGTGCGGTATGACTTCAGTTGTGAAGCTTCTCGGCGATCAGAAACATCTCTCGACATTCTCAAGTGTTCAGGCACAAAAAGACTTCCATTCCAATCGTGGTAAGCCTCATTGATGAAATTGAGAATGGTTTCCTAGGACGAGTAGTTCATTTCAAGATAAGCATAAATGAAAGAAATAGACAAAAGAATGGATTGCCCAACAACGTAACAACGAAGATTTTCCTTACATGTTTGGATAAGGTTTTTTATAATTTCTAAAAAATTTAAATATTTCAAATTTGAATTCCTTTTATTTTAAATAATTTACTTTTTAAATGATTTATTTGGAAATAATTCAAATTTATTGAATTTTAATTTTCTTGTTTGGATAAAAAATTTCAATTATTATTAAATATAAAAATTATTACTAGATTTGTAAGTCTAACTTACAAGTTGGACAAGATGGGTCATGATCAAATTGAACTAGACTGTTAAGATTGAATCTGGTCAAGGCAAATTAAACTAGACCAAGAAGACTAAATTAAGTCAGGTAGGATGGTAGGTTGGAATGAATTGGGTTGTGTTGATTTGTACTGGTCTGAGTCAAGTTAGATTAAGATAAATCGTAAGATGCCGAATCAAGTTGAGTAAGAGTCAAATTGGATCATAAACAAATAAATAGACCAAGGTGAGATAGGTTGAATCAGGTTGAGACAAGATGTGTCAGGCTAAGGCTAAGAAGGTCAGATCAAAATGAATCTATCAAACCAAGATAAGTCAAGATGGGATAGATTGGTCGGGTGGACTAGACTTACTTTGTGTAGTTAGGTCAAATCTAATGAGGAAGGATCATACTAATACAAGATGGATCAGATCGAGAATGTTGGACAAGATGGTTTAAGTATAGTCAGAACGTGTCAGGTTGATTCAAACCAGGTCAAGACAAGTTAGATCGGACTAGACTAGGTCAAACTAGGTCAGTCCATGTTGAAATAAGTTAAGATAAGTCGAAAATATTTCAATCAAGATTGAAACATGTTAGTTTTTTAAAATAAAAAAGACCAAATACAAAAGGAAAACCACTATGTAGGTTTAGTTAACAGCTTCTTCAAACCCCTTCAAAAGTACTAGTAGCAAAGACTTCCTCATTGCTTGTGTGAGACATAACTTTAGTAGTTTTTTATGAATACTAGATTGATGAGAACACTAGGTTGTTGGCTTTAGAGTAGTATTAATAATGTGAAATAACAAGAGAAACATATCTTCACAAGGTTATACCAGAGGTTTAGAAGCATCAAGCCACTGGTATATGTTTTCATTTCGAAACCATGTCAACTGCCTTTTTGCAAAATTCCTGCAGAAAGTATAAGAAATAAGTTATTAAATAACTAAATTACGCTGCTGCTCAATAGAAACAAAACATGACAATGATAAGCATCTAAAGACCAAAGACCAAATAAATATGAAGTCCAGTGGAAACAAAATACAACAACAGCAGAGGATACATTGTGATGCATTGGTGAGATAGTACTAAAGTACTACAGGTTTTTTCCTGATGAAACAATTTCAACATGTCGGCATGTATTTTCTGGGTGGTTATAAAGGATGGTAATAATCTACCTCAACCACAACAGAGTAATAGCCTGAGATATAGAAACATGTTCGACACAAATAGAATGGAAAAGCACAAGCCACCATCCCTAACCTGTGATTGACTGAAGCTGACCAACGAAAGCTTTTAAACAGCCACGTTTAAAAATACTAATTAACAGCATACACCAATTTCGAAACAGGACAAACAAGTAGAACATCTAAACACGCAAACAAACAACTTGCTAAAAAATTGTTATCAGAATTCAATACTATTAGAATTTGAAAATTGATGGACGATTTTAAGCTGAACATCTTTTTAGATTTATATCATGGTACTACAGGATAACTTCCTCCGTGCATGTTGAACTTGATATTTAATTATACAACCCCCCTCTAGTGCGCACTTTAGAATTAAAACATAAAAGAGATCAAGCTGGGATAGGGATATGTTCAATGCGATCAATTCAGAACCTTATCAGTACACTATAAATGAAAACATTATTCTTCAATCCATTGGCAAGGGAAAACATAGGTCAAGCTCACATATTTATATCTTGCCCTTTTGTGCTGGAGAATAACCTACCATAGTTTCACTTTTCTTTTCTTCTTTCTTTATAATTCTTTTTTTTTTTTAAGTTTATGAGGAGAAAAAATCAACTACAAGCTAGGAGTCAAGCAGGTGTATAAATACTAAAGGCAATCTAAAGTAATATTGATACCCTTTAAGAAAAGGTTGACAACATCACCAATATTGAGAACATTACAAAAAATCCCAAACAAAGTTTTGGAGAATTTGGTCTATATTAAAAGATTTCGAAAGAACTAGCATGGAAAAATTCCTAGAAGATGCAGCCTTAAGGATTGAAGCAGTGCTTCCTCTTGCACACTTCACTTGTTGGTCCAATGAATCTCAAATAGTTAAGACACGAGAGAGAGGATCCTATCTTGGTCTTAAAAGTTCCCAAACGCAATGAAAGAACATGCTTTGTATTTTGTATTCTAAATTTCTTATTTAACCCAAATTTACAAAAACAAAGTTGTAATCAACAAACCATACCGGAGAACAGCCACCAGGAAAAATAAGAAAAAGGAAACATATGCTTCATAGGATAAATTTTTAACAGTAAAAACATTCAGTGAACAAAGATTTACTCAAACCAAAGCGTTTAAAAGAAAAAAAGATTAATTATACAGAACATTTTAAGTGAACAGGAAAACTAAAAATGCTCTGCTACTTTTATCTTATAAAACAACAAAATGCATTACCGTGATGCTTTTTGAAATTCAAACAAGAATTTGTAAAATTCTGCAACAGAACTTTGGCCCCCTTGCTCTCTGCATCTTTGTAAGTACCCCATGGCCTGAAATTAGTGAATCACGTATTCAAATATGAGTAAATTCATTACATCTATTTATATAGAAAATATAATGATCAACTTAGTACACACGTTCTATAGGGCATTAACTATTTTACATCCCTAATGCTTAATATAATACTCTAATTTTATAATATACTTGAAACATTAAGAAAGGGAGAATTGGAGTTATATTCTACTACAATTTCAACCAAAACTGATGCTTATAGCATAAAGAACTTCTTGTGGTAGACAATATACAAATATATTTCACCATTTAAAATTTAACGATGGTAATAGTATAAATGTATACTTGTCTGTAACCAATTGCTTTAGTTGCAGAATTGGAGTTTGGATGAAGACCCTCATCAAGAAGCCATTGAGCCTCGGACAAAATTCCATCCCTTCCTGCAGTTGAATAGAACTAAGAGATTTGTTACCATCAAATGTCATGTATTATTGACAGAGAGCTAGGCATATATTGTTATAACAGCAAATACAAACAGGGATGCGATGTGCCCATGCATACAGGTAGAGAAGAATGTTCTACAAAATGTAGGGTATTCATATATAAATTGAGTGTTTCCTGTTCAGGATATACCTAAAAGCATATCTTCACACCGATAATCAATTGATTTATAGAGGTCAAGTCTATGACTAGAAAGGAAAAAGCACATAAACTGATAGTCTAACTCTGAGGAGTTGGTTTCTTCCATTGCATCACCATACGTGTTAATATCAGACGACTCAGAACCCTCCGCACGATTACATTCACCTTGTTCCCTGAAAGAATCATATGGTACCGGAAATGCAGAAGGAGGTGATCCACTAGACTGCCATTCCAAAGAAATATACATAAATGGTGAATTTATATTCATATTTCTGACCATGCAGCAAACCGTGGAAATCATGGATTTCACATATATACCCACAGAAAAAATGCAAGTATACTTAGTCGGTTACAGT
Organism: Sphenostylis stenocarpa; assembly: GCA_963425845.1. Classification (NCBI taxonomy): domain Eukaryota; kingdom Viridiplantae; phylum Streptophyta; class Magnoliopsida; order Fabales; family Fabaceae; genus Sphenostylis; species Sphenostylis stenocarpa. Next base: position 11,786,516 of record OY731402.1, on the reverse strand, counting down.
GAAGTTCATTTGAAAAGAGATAATAGCACCACAACATATTACCAACAAAATTAAAATTTGGATATTTCGTGGTTGGTATTCATATTAGCACCAATGTGCAATGCAACAAACGAAAGAGTTTTTCTTCAATCTTTCGGTAAATTTAGTAGCCGTGATAGAATTTAGAGTTGCACGAGACTATCAGTATCTTGAAAAACTGCAAGCATACCTTAATAATCTCTAGGCTTCGCCGTAATCGGTACCAATTATTCACTGCTAAAAGTTGAGCCTTTGGATCACCTGCTTTTACCACCAACTGCACAGCTCTATCCCAGTCTCCATTCCTTTGTAGATCAGTTAACTCTTGATTTACTTCCGATGTAATCTCTGGAGAAGCTTTAGGTACATCTGGCTTTCCATATATGAACCTTATATTTAAAAGTTCAAACATAACTCATAGTTATAGTGTCCCGCATTAGCACATCAACAGCTACATAAAGAAAATAAACTCTAATAATGTGAGACGAAACATTGATAATTCGTACAGTGGATCCCCATACAGCTTCCTTCATTTGATAGAAGTTTACAATATCCAACAAAAAAAACCAAACAAATGGGACTTGTAGTTGCTTATCAAATAACTAGAAAATTACCATAACAAACTACAAGTATATTTCACATCCTTTAACAAATTATGCAACAGGGAAACACTCAAAAAACCAAATATGCATCACTTCTTTCCAGATATTTGATTATTTTCATTATGTTTAATGCCCAACCATGCTACTTCCACCCCTATTTCCTTTTTTTTCTTTGTAAAGGATATAAATAGCTGTGAGATAACTAATGAAATGAATGATTTCCTTAGCTGGTTGAGGAAACAAAAAACACAAGTGGAATTTATTTCTTCGAAGGAATAGGTTGTTAATAGCGACAAATAGATAATTGTAAAAGACATACCATCTTAAATACAATCCAGTGCCTCCAACGACTATGGGAACACGGCCATTGTCAAGAATACATCTAGTAGCTTGCCTAGCATCCTCAAAAAACTTCCCAACAGAATAGTCTGATAAATAATAGTTAGTTTAAATTAGTGAAAATAAAAGTTCTTCAAAGTTTCAACAATAGAAAATCAACACGAAACTATGCAGTACAAACACCTCTCGTACATAAGTGTCAGTGTCAAAAACATTTTCAGGCAAATCTCACTAGGTGTCCAACACCTCTGCATCAACGGAGGCACAAGCATTCACAAAAAGCATATTTTAACATTGAGAAAAGTCAACTTAAAATATAATAAGTTATTAAAATTCTCAACTCTTTTTTAGACTTACTATCAAGGAAGAATTGTAAAACTTAACATGCTGGTTTGAGAAGTTGAATATGCCTTTTTTGAAAGATATAATTCATCTTCTTACTTAAGGATTATTTTGTAAAGAGATCAAGTGCTTACATTGTATAAAAATTAATATCTCCTGATATTCTCTTGTGAGGCTCATAAACTTGGACAGAAGGAGAATATACTAGAATGCATAAATATTTTTTATATTAGATATTTTTTTATGTTCTTCTGTTTCCCATATTTCATTTCACTTGTTATGTAGCATGTCCTATATTTTAGACATTAGCAGGAGTATTCGGTGTCCAGATCAAAGAACATGCTTCATAGAAGATACAAAGATAATTGTGTATTATGAATTTATTTATTCATTAAAAATATAGCTCAGTCCAACATAGAACATACCTTCACATGGGTGCAGTATGTCAACCAGATGATGTGGTACCTCCTATCAAGAAAAGTAAACAAAACAAAAAGTAAATAAACTAAAATCAAAGGTTCCAAAAATGATTGCTCAAGAAGAATAAGCAATTCAAAAACTTATAACATAGACTAACGTAAACCATGCATTATGTCACAATCACACACACACCTTTCTTTCATTTGGGGAAGGCTTTGCAGATCCAACATCAAGCCCCCGATACACCTGTGGTACAATACAAGCCAATGAAGAAAGCACATTATTTCCTTACACTATAAAAACAATAACAAATCACCTTAGATACAACTTTTAAAGTAATTATTCCAGAAATCAACATTTTTCAAAATTACATGACAATATAGGATGGGAAGACAATGTAAAAATCTTTTACCTGATGATTTATTCAAATAAAAAACAACGTAAACAGCAAAACTCGTTCAATTAAATTACAGATATATAATTCCTAATTCGAAAACAAATATTGCTTCCACATAAATAGCATTTTCTTGAAAAATTAACCTTGTCCCATAGGCATAACTACTCATTTAACAAATACTGTCCTGCAACAATTTAAAACAATAATATTTTTCCTCATGAAATAATAATAATAATAATAATAATAATAATAATAATAATAATAATAATAATAATAATACTTTCAAAAGCTAAACAATCTTCCCTATGATTTGGCCGAACAAAAATTTTCATCGAGATTGCAAACCTTTGAACTTAAAATCCCAAAACCCTATGTGCATCATTACTACCACCTCACACAATGCAAAAATGCTTGTTTGTGTTTTAATATATGATTACCTGGACGGAGTCGGCACTGACGATTTCGCCGTTGAGGCGCTTTGCGAGTTCCAATGCTAGGCGGCTCTTGCCGGAACCGGTGGGTCCAGAAATCACAACTACCTTCTCTTTCTTCTTCGTTTCTGATGCAGTGACCAGAAACCGCCGCCGGAAAGTAAACGAGCACGGCAATGGTCGGAACAGGTGATTCTCTAGGAAACAGAGGCTCGTGTGGAGAATGTAAACTCCATTGTTAATCATTGTCGGAGTTGCAGTGTGAGTAAGTAGGAAATGCGCGATAAGCGTGCCAATTTCGAAACTAATGTATATAAATATTGGAATATTTAGATTGGATAACATAGATGCGCTTCATTGTTGTTATTATTTTAAGTAATTTAGACTTACAAAAAATTTTCAAGGTAGTAAATTTTTCTTAATATTTTTTCGCAAAAGAAAAAAGTGGCATTTCTTTTTGAAGTTTAACTGGATGCTATGCGGGGTAAAATACCACCCCATTGGGAAAGAAAAAAGAAAAAAAAAAAAATATATATATATATATATATATAAATAAATAAATAAGGGGATGGGGAATACTGTATATATATATATATATATATATATATATATATATATATATATATATATATATATATATATAATTTATGCAGAAAACATGTAAAACAGTTTAGTTTTTCCATTGGATTTAGTTCTTTATCCTCTTATTTAAAATCAGTCCTCATACAACCCCAAGAATCCATCTCACTGCAAGGCATAAGTTTCCTATCATTCAATGCCAACCTTCAGCCTTCATATTTGGGTATTTAGTTGAACAACCTCCTTCCAGCCAATTTTGTTTCATCTTATTTTATTTAAAATAGCATGAAAATAAATAAACTTAAATAGGGATGTCAATACAAGTTCTAACCTATGAGCCAACTTGGCTTATTATGGGTTCAAGTTGGGTTGATTTCGATTTTTTTTATTTTGTTAAAAATAAACTTGACTTACTTAACTTATGGGTTAAACGGGTTTGAACCGGGTTATAGTGGATTGGTCAAGAACCCACCATTAATTTTAAATTTTAAAAATAATTATAATAATATATTAACCCTAATTAATCATTTATTTTAAATTTTAAAAATAAGTATAATAGTTTAATAACCCTAATTGATATTATCTTGCCTCAACTCTACCTCACATTGTCGCTGTCACCACAAGTCAAATTCTCACTTAAGCTTGTTATCAGTTCGTCGCATCACTATACTTTGATCACTTATCTTATTATCTCATCAACTGCATCACTATATATCACTATGTCCATTTTACCGCTTTCAAAGGTAATAATTTGTACCATGACCTAAACGATTGAATTTATGAATCTTTATTTGAAAGTTTTAGCATTTATACATTTGTAATTATTTGCTAATTTTATTTATATAACGAGAATGATACTTTGATTTTTTTAACTATAATGTTGTTTAAAAGTATTAGAAGGATTTGAATATTAAATTTATTCACTTAGTATTTTTATAATATTATTATGTTAATATCTTATAATATAATATATATATATATATATATATATCATTTAAAAAATTAAAAAAATATAGATTAGTGAATCAATCTACTAACCACTAATCCATGATGGGTTAAGATAGGTTATAAAATTTTTTATTCACCAAAATTCAATCAGATTAAACTCACCTATTTTTATCTCACATAAGTAGATTCGTGTGAGCTAGGCTCCCTTTCAACCCCCCCCCAAAAACCAAAACATATATAGGTCCAATCCCGCCGTAACAAATTGTGAACTTCAGATACACCACAATGAAGGGTCATTAGGAGGAAATAGGAGTAATGAGAAAGTAAAAAATAAATTCTAATTCGTTGGGAAACATTGACTTGGTACAATCCTTTGAGTATCTAAGGGGATTTCTTTTTTTTCGTATATAGCAATATTTTTTTATATAAATATACACATGTGCATAACATTGACTGAGATAGCACATTTTCAATTAAATGGATCTTTTGCGAGCCGAATTCTAATGTGGACGGTTAATAATTTTTTAAAATAAAAATAATATTTCTTAAATATAAAAATTATATATATATAATTTTATTTATATAATTATATCAAATAAATATAAATATTTTTTTATATAATATAAAAATATATTTAATACATATATAATATATTTAAATATTTATTTATATTTTTATAAATATAATAAATACATGTATATTTATATATTTAATAAATATATATTTATATCTTTCTATATAACATAATAACATAAATAAATTATATATATTATTTAAGTATATTTTTAATATAAAATAATTTTAGTAAGTAAAAATAATATTTCTTTTATACAAATATATAAATATTTTTATTATACTTTAATATATTTTTATAAATATGGTAAATACATATTTATATTTTGTTATATATAGTATTATTTTATTAATTATAATATATATAATTATATATTTAAATATTTAATATATATATATATATAATACAGAAATATTTATTTAATATAAAATATTTTTAAGAAATACAAATTATAATTTTCTATTTTTTCCATAGAAATATATAAATATTTGTAGTAAATATAAATACAGTTATTAAATATATATATATATATATTAAATAAATATACATATTTATATATAATGAATATAAATATATATAATAAAAATATATTATATACGTGTATATATACTTATATATATATATATATAATATTTATATATACTTTATAAATATATATATATATATATATATACATTTAATAAATACATATTTATATTTTCATATATATATATATATATATGATAATATATTTTTTATACAATATTTAAGTATTTATTTAATAAAAAATATGTATAGTAAATAAATATAATATTTATACTAAAAATAATTTTATTTAATTTTGATACAATATAATATAAAATAGATTTGGTATAAATATTTTGTTAAAATTCTGTATAAATAGAAATTTGAATTAGATAATTTGAGTAAAATATACAATTTGAATTAAAGTGAATTGATATTTTTGACATTAAATCAATGAGATATGAATAAACAAGTTAGAAAACCACAAATGAGTAGAATAGTTATTTATTTATTGATTGTAATGCCATATTACAAAATCATAATAGATTTATCTATGAGAAGTTTATCCTTAAGGCCGAGGTTATGCGGACAATGATTTCTTGTGTGACTTGGAGTGTGACAATAGGAACATTTATTTAGGTGACCTTCTTCGTGGATATCCATTTCAGTCCTAATTCCTATTGACTTCAGACGATCCTTGGAACTTCTTCTTGTTTCTGGATTGAGGTAAAGTTGTGGGTCTTGATGTGATGACCAATAATCTTCGTATCTAAGCTCCCCAAACAAATTTTCATACACTTTGTTGACTACATCCAATAAACAAGATTAATGTACATCTCGTAATCATGAAAACATGGTAGATAAAGTTTTTGGAACTTCTCACAATCACACCAAGTTTTATCTAGTCTAACAACAAAATTACCAATAGGTCGAACTTCTCTTGGGTTGACAATCTCCTCCACCAAAATTACATGATTTTGTATAAGCATCTTGTAAGACCCTTGATGCAACTTCTGAATGGACATGACCAACATTAATCATTACTATGATTTGTCTCCCTCTTTCTATGAAAAATTTATTGCATCTTGTGTATGTGGCCATGACCATAAAGGAGATTGACAGATTCCTTGTTTTTTGTAGAACTGAATTGATGGATTTAGCTAAGTTGGTTGTTAGGTGAACCCATCTTCTGCCATCATCATATGCAAGTGTCCATTTGTTCCTAGAAATTTCGTCGATCCAGGTTGCTGCTTTTGGATTGGCTTGCCTTATGATATTGTAATAGTAATTTGCTCTTGGCTCAATCATTGCGTATGTTGTATATTGAAGTAATAAAAGTTAACATAGAATAGATAAATTAACATAGTAAAATAGTTTACATAGAATAGAAGTTGTTACCCATAATGACAAGGTCTTTTTTGAGAGTTGCATTATTGAATCTTCTCATAAAATTTTGTGCAATGTGTCGAATGCAATACACATGCATATAGTTACCCTCAGTCCATCCACTCTCAGGTTTTGTGTACACTATATAAATAGATTTGTGGCGATCGAAAATTAAGCACAAGTTATCATGAGGTGTGACATACCTCCTTAGGTTTTTTAAGAAAAAAAAAATAAGTATATGCAGTTTCACCTTCAACAATCGCAAAAGCAATGCGGAGTATGTTATTCCTTCTGTCTTGTGCAACAACTAGTAGTAAGGTGTCCCTATATTTGCCATATAGAAATGTCCAATCCACTTGGATTAGTGGTTTACAATACCAAAAGTCATCAATGCATGGCTTAAAGGTTCAGAATAGATGGTTGTTGTGTGGTTAATCGGTAGTAGAAACGGGGAAGAAATTGTGACATGACTTGTAATAGGCTATGCAATTTGTTGAATGATTCTTCCCGTAGACATTTTCAATTACTTATTATTTTGCTAACCAAGTCTTTATGTATGATAGAGTGTATCCAATTGAGGACTTGATATGAGCAATAATAGTTGCAATAGGGGTAGAAGGGTCTACGTAAACTATATTGTGAAATTATGCATGACCCCAACTTATTGTGGTCTTGTGATATCAAAGATGTAGCACATGTGTGAGTGATATGAATCACAAGGGGTAATTTAGGATCTTTAGAGTTAGAATCTTGTAAGAAATTTAGGAATTAGAAAGAATCACTCTTCCCAAGGGAGGCAACACACAAAGGATGTGACAGTCCTTTGATACAGTCAAGGGTTCTTGAGTATCACTCAAGAATTTAGGAGAATCAATCTCACTAAGATAAAAGAGATAAACTCTAATATTTCTGAATAAAATTGCACTTGTTATTTCTTGATAAGAATGGTTCAGCTGATATAGAAGCGTTGTCATCAGAATTACAAAAGACTCAATAAAAGAAAATGAATACTAATAATAACCCATTAATCTAGGAATTGAAAACTATTTAATGAAAATAAATAAAGGCTAATAATGATTCATTAACCTAGGAATTGAAACTACTTAATGACTGATTATATCTGAAACTGTGACAACCAAAAGTCAATCAGCTATGCACCCCTTGGTCTCCCAAAGGCTGATGACTAAATTTCCAATTGGGCCCTTATTACAACTTAAAACAAAATCAAACTAAAGCCCATTAATTGATTAATTCAAAACATAATTTGGTCAACCAACAATATTTGTTGAAGAGCTTCCTTTATTTCCCTTGCTCTAGCTCTTATCATAGGTCATGTTCACATCATTCTCTCCCTCTTGAAAAGGATTTGTCCTCAAATCGGATTCATCATCTACATAAAAAAGAGATAAGTCTGATAAATTGAATGTAGAACTAATATTATACTCACTTTGTATGGCTAAATAGTTCTCCCTCACTTCAAGTGTTTCACTCTTCTTTTGATCACTCTTTTTCCTCTCAAGTGTTTCACTAACGCTTTCTTTCTCTCTCTTTTCTTGAAGAAGTTTTTCTTTCATTTTCTTTTTATCCTCACACACTTCTTGTGGACTCAAAGGTTTGAGTCCAATCTTCTTGTCTTGGTGCATGAAAGAGATCTTGTTGGTGAACCCGTTATGATTAACTCTTTTATCAAATTGCCATGGTCTCCCCAAAAGTAAGTGACTGACTTCCATAGGAATAATATCACAAAGCACCTTATCATTGTATTTTCCAATGGAAATGTCCATTTCAACTTGTTGTCTCACTTGCACCTCTCCATCCTTACTAAGCCATTGAAGTTTATATGGCTTAGGATGTGGTTTGGTAGCTAAATTTAGCTTTGATACTAATCTAGCACTAGCCACATTGGTGCAAATACCTCCATCTATGATCATCATGCACACCTTGTCATTGATTAAACATCTAATGTGAAAAATATTTTTTCTTTGGCTTTCTTCCATAGGTTTCAATTGACTATCAAGTAATCGCCTAATCATTAATAAATCTCCCTTTGGAATCTCCTCCTCCTCAATGTCTTCACTCTTTTCTCCCTCTTCAACCTCAAATTCACTTATATATTCTCCCTCTCTAATAACCATGGTCTTTGTGTTAGGGCACTCATAAGCATAGTGTCCTAGGCCTTGACACTTGAAATACTTCACATCTCTACTTTTTTTAGAGGATTGTTCTTCATATTTTGAATGAGTCTTTGTAGGAATAGGTGTGGAACTACTAGAAGTAACAGTCCCATCTTTCTTGCATTTATCCTTCCAACTTGAAAATCCAAAGTTGGTAGAACTCTTCTTAGTCATTTCTTTTCTTTTGAGTTGTTGCTCCACTCGAATTGCTTTATGAAGTAAATCCTCCATATTAACAAACTCCTGCAACTCAACAATATCATATATATCAATATTCAAACCACCAATAAATCGGGCCATAGTTACCTCTTCATCTTCTTCAATCTTTGCTTGAATCATGAGCATGTCCATTTATTTGAAATACTCCTCAACCCCTTTGTTGCCTTGAGTAAGTTTTTGGAGTTTAAATTTCAAGTCCCTTGCATAACTAGCCGGCACATACCGCTTCCTCATGATCCTTTTCATCTCAGTCCATATATCAACCATTGACTCTTCATTTCTATCTCTCTCCTTTTGTAGTTTGTTTCACCAAACAAGAGCATAGTCAGAAAATTCCATTGTTGCAAGCCTCACCTTTTGGGTCTCCTCATAATTGTTGCATGAGAAAAATGCTCTATTTTCATCTCCCACTCCAAGTATGCTTCCATATCACTTTTTCCTTTGAACGGAGGAATGTTAAGTTTGACTCCTTCAAGCCTACTTGGTCTTGCTACTCCATCATTCATTCTCCTATTTCTCCTTTCTTCTTCGTCTTCAAAATTTCTATTCTCCAACCGGTTCAATCTTTCATGGAGCTCATTGTTATGTCGTATCATTAATCCTTCCAAATGTTGTACCAATACTCTCATTTGAAATGGACTATTTCCTGCTTCTTGATTGTAATTTTCCTCTTTTGTCATCAATTTGATGTTTAAACCCTTAAACTGGAGCTCTGATACCAAATGATATGAATCACAAGGGATAATTTAGGATCTTTAGGGTTAGAACCTTGTAAGAAATTTAGGAATTAGAAAGAAGGTGGAAGGAAAGAATCACTCTTCCCAAGGGAGGAAACACACAAAGGATGTGACAGTCCTTTGATACAACCAAGGGTTCTTGAATCACTCAAGAATTTAGGAGAATCACTCTCACTAAGATAAAAGAGATAAACTCTAATATTTCTGAATAAAATTGCACTTGTTATTTCTTGATAAGAATGGTTCAACTGATATAGAAGTGTTGCCATCAGAATTACAAAAGACTCAATAAAAGAAAATGAATACTAATAATAACCCATTAATCTAGGAATTGAAAACTATTTAATGAAAACAAATAAAGGCTAATAATGATTCATTAACTTAGGAATTGAAACTACTTAATGACTGATTGTATTTGAAATTGTGGCAACCAAAAGTCAATCAACTATGCACCCCTTGGTCTCCCAAAGGCTGATGACTAAATTTCCAATTGGGCCCTTATTACAACTTAAAACAAAATCAAACTAAAGCCCATTAATTGATTAATTCAAAACATAATTTGGTCAACCAACAATATTTGTTGAAGAGCTTCCTTTATTTTCCTTGCTCTAGCCCTTATCATAGGTCATGTTCACATCAGTGAGCTCCTTTTATCTTTCGAATTTTCCAAAATTTTTATTTGATGCGCAAGATCGCTTGACACTTCCAATTGCAATGACTCTCAACACATTGCACTCTTAATTTGGTGGTGTTGGAATGTGTGACTTTGTAAGTACAATAATTCATTATGTGGAACCTGCTAAGTGCGTCAACCACTTCTTCCTTGTTTTGGAACCACATTCCCTTAAATAATGATCTGGGTGGATGTTTCATTGATTCATGGTCAAATGCATCACCAAAATCACTATTTTGTTCATAAGTGTTGAGATATGATATTTTTCTATCTTTCTTTAGACTAGGGTTAAGGAGGCTAAGGCTGAGGCTCATATCTTCTCTATTGTATCTTTTTTTATCTATAAATACAATGTAGTGCCTTCTGACACTATATTGGAAACCCTAAGTAAGTTTCTCAAGTTGGTATCAAAGCGAGTACGATCCCGCAATAATTTCCTATCATTCCTGTCATCTCTGACCGCTGTCCGTCGCCAGCCACTGTGTCAGTTTGGTCTGGCGAAGGTAGGGTTTGGTGCACCTCGAAGAGCGTGACTCACCCCTATAAGTTGCTCCTCTGTCAGCTGCCTCATCTGTTTGGTTAGGTTTATCTTTCATCTCTGTTTCAGATAAATGACTTTATCTAGTGCTTTTTCTTTTTCTGCTACTATAAAAGGTCATCCTCAATGTTCCTATTGTAAGAAGATGGGGCACATGCAAGAAAATTGTTATTCCTTACACAATTTTCCTGTTAGGAATATCATTTACCATGTTTCTAAGTCTGAAAAACCGGATTTGAAAATCTCTTATGAGGAGTATCAAGAGTTTTTGAAGTTTAAATTAAGAAAATTAAATAGTCAGGGTCAATCTTCTTTCATGCCTAGTGTTTCAACATCATGCATCTCTCAATTTGTGGAAGGTCAAAACCTATGGATTCTTGATTCAGGTGTCTCTGATCATATATCTGGTAATAGTTCGTCATTTTCCTCCATGTCATATCCTAAAATTCCTCACCTGATTACTATGGCTAATGGATCTAAAGTAAAATCACAAGGAATTGGCCATGTTCCTTTAACCCCTTCTTTGAATTTAAATTATGTTCTTTTCTTTCCTAATTACCTTTACAACTTGATTTCTCTAAGTCAATTGACTCGTTCTCTGAATTATTCTGTAACATTTAATTCCAATTCTTTTGTTATTCAGGAACATAGTACGGGTCGTCTAATTGGAGAAGGTCATGAATAACGTGGTCTATATTATCTAAATTCAAGTCCTTCGGTGTCATGTCTTGCTTCTCCTTCTCCTAAACTTTTGCATGATCGTCTGGGTCACCCAAGTTTATCAAAGTTGAAAGTAATGACTTCTAATCTCAAACATCTTCGTGGTTTAGAATGTAATCTTGCCAATTAGGAAAACATGTTAGGTCTACCTTTCCTAAACACTCTGAAACTTCATGTAATTTTCCTTTCTCAAATATTCATTCTGATATTTGGGGACCGAGTTGTGTCTCTTCATTTGAATTTCGATATTTTGTAACATTTATTGATGAATTTTACATATGTACTTTGGTTTATTTAATGAAAGATAGATATGAAATTTTGTGTCTTTCTTCAATGAAATTAAAAATCAATTTGGGAAGATAATTAAAGTTCTTTGAAGTGATAATGCAAAGAATATTTTTTAGCCTCCTTCTCTTCTTTTTTATCTTCCCAAGGTATTTTACATCAGTTAACTTCCCCTCACACTCCACAAAAAAATGATATTGCAGAAAGGAAAAATAAACATCTTATTGAAACTGCACGTTCTCTAATGTTGAATGTCAATGTTCCTGTTCATCATTGGGGAGATACAGTTCTCACCACTTGTTTTTTGACATCTTCTTCCCTTCAAAATTAAATTCCTCATCCCCTTATCTTTCCAGATGATCCTCTTTATCATGTGTCTCCTTGTGTATTTGGTTGTACCTATTTTGTCCATAATGTCTCTCCATGTATGAATAATTTAGGTGTTAAAGCCATTAAATGTGTCTTCTTAAGATACTCTCACCTCCAAAAAGGGTACAAATGTTATTCTCCATCCACCAAAAGGTATTACATGTCTACTAATGCCACATTCTTTGAGGAAACACGCTTCTTTTCCTCCTCCATGGAGGATGATTCCTTTATTCAAAATGTTCTTCCTATACCCTCATGTGATCCATTTATAATACCTGATCCTTCACCAATTCAACCTACAGGTCTTAATGATTCTCCTCCTCTTCTTAAACCCTCATGTGATCTACCTACACCTTTACCAGATTCTGCAGATAATCATGATTCAAAACCTTCTCCATCAAATTCTCATACCATGGATCCTTTGACCTCCTCTCCCACTTCTGATTCTAGATTGCCTATTGCACTCAGAAAATGTATTTGTTCCTCTCAGAATCTTTTTCCTATTTATAATTTTATGTTACCATCATTTGTCTCTTTCCTATTCCTCTTTTGTTGTCTCTTTGTCTGACACCACTATTCCTAATACTGTCCATGAGGCTCTTGATCACCATGGATGACGACAAGTCATGATTGATGATATGCAGGCTCTTGAGCACAATGGCACTTGGGAGCTTGTCCCTCTCCCTCCTATCAAAACGGTTGTGGGTTGTAGATGGGTGTATGTAGTTAAAGTTGATAATGATGGTAAAATGGGTCATCTTAAAGCTCGTTTAGTAGCTAAAGGCTACATTCAAATTTATGGTATCGACTACTGGGATACCTTCTCTCTAGTAGCTAAGATTTCCACTATTCATCTTTTCCTTACTATGGTTGTGATTCGTCAATGACCCATTCACCAACTGGACATTAAAAATGTCTTTCTTCATGGTGACCTTGAGGAAGAGATTTATATGAAGCAACCTCCTAACTTTATTGCTCAGTTTAGTGTGCAAGTTACACCGATCTCTTTATGGTTTGAAGCAGTCACCCCAAGCTTGGTTTGGGATATTCAGTCATGTTGTAGAGTTGTTTGGCTTGAAAAGGAGTGAAGCAGATCACTCAGTGTTTTATTGTCATTCCTCTTTAGGCAAGTGTGTGTATCTTATGGTTTATGTTGATGATATTGTTATTACATGCAATGATTATACTAAGATCAACCAATTGAAGAATCATCTATATATTTATTCACTTCCAAACCAAAGATGTTGGTCAATTGAATTATTTCCTTGGTATTGAAGTGGCTCAGTCAAAGGAAGGTGTGATCATCTCTCAGAGGAATTATGTCCATGATATTTTGAAGGAGACATGTTTAACAAATTGTAAACCCATTGATACCCCAATAGACCCTAATCAGAAATTGATGGGAGATAAAGGAGAAAAGTTGTCAAATCCAAAAAAATACAAGAGGTTGGTTGGTAAACTCATTTATCTTACTATTACCCGACCTGATCTTTCTTATGCAGTTGGAGTAGTTACCCAATTTATGCAAAATCCTTGTACTGATCATTGGGACGCCTTGATTCGCATTCTGAGATATATTAAAGGGGCCCAAGACAAGAATTGTTATATGAAGATAAGGGTAATACTCAAATTCTAGGTTATTGTGATGCAAATTGGGCTGGTTGTCCCATTGATAAAAGATCTACTACTGAGTATTGTATCTTTATTAAAGAGGATTTGATTTCTTGGAAGAGTAAAAAACAAAGTGTTGTTGCTCGATCTAGTGCAGAAGCTGAGTATAGATCTATGACACTTGCTATATGTGAACTTGTGTGGATCAAACAAATCCTTCAAGAATTAAAATTTTGTGATAATGGGCAGATGAAGTTGTTTTGTGATAATCAAGCAGTTCTCCATATTGCCTCCAACCTAGTCTTTCATGAAAGAACAAAACATATCGAGATTGATTGTCACTTTGTTAGAGAAAAGTTAATGTCTAAGGAACTTGTAACTGATATTGTAAGCTCCAATGAGCAACTGACAGACATTTTAACTAAATCCTTGAGAGGCCCTAGGATTCAGTTTATTTGTTCTAAGCTTGGTGCATACAATCTATATGCTCCAACTTGAGGGGGCGTGTTGAGATATGATGTTTTTCTATCTTTCATTAGACTAGGATTAAGGGTTTGGGCTGAGGCCTATATCCTCTCTATTGTATCTTTTTTTATCTATAAATACAATGTAACAATTCCTTTTGACACTGTATTGGAAACCCTAAATAAGTTTCCCAAGTATAAGAAAGTGTGGTATGGGTTTCAAATTATTGGGGAGGTATGTATGGATGGGGTAAATGATGTTGGGATTGTTGTTGTATGAGGGGGACCTTTAAGTTGTCATCATCCTCATCCGCATATTGTATGAAGATGTCATCCTCATCATCACTAAAATGTTCTAAAAATGCTAAAGAAAATCCTAAAGTTTCATTTTCGGGTAAAAAAGAAGGTAATGGTGTTGTGGTTGCATTGGTGAGGGAGGGAAAAACATTTGATGTAGATGGACCAGTTAGAAGCTGTCTATTTGATTATACATCATCTTTCCATTACCTTAAATAGGTGTTATTCAAATCAAATGTTTGTGTTATGGGTTGTGTTTGTGAGTGATGGTGTTGATCTTGGTATTGGTCAGGAACAAAAGGATTACTTCGATGGTAGGTTGTGCATATCTCAGTTCCGACCAATGTTGGGTTTGCATGTTTATGTCAATGTCGCCGTCGTCAAAAGAGGCGGTCGGAGCGACGCGATGGTTTCGACTTCCGTTTTCGCATTTTAAAGTGTGGTACAACGTATTTAGGTTGTCCGATAACCGGGCTGGACCTAAGAGCGAGGTTTTCGAAAGGGAGCTTTAAGGTCGTCTGATAACCGGGCTGGACCTAAGAGCGGGGTTTTCGAAAATGGTTCTTATGGAGTCGTCACCAATGTTTTTACCGTAAACATCAGAAAAGGAAAAGAAAAAAGAAGGCATTGGTTTAAAGAACCAACTTTGGCCATTATAACTAGAGTTGGGTAAGGGAGTTAGTTACGTGTGGGAAAGGTATTAGCACCCCCACAATGCCCCTTTCGGGTTCCCTATGACAGACCAGTTATTTCATAAATAAACTTTAAAATGACGTTTTTACCCTTTTATTTGCGGAATTAAGAAAATAGTGACTACATGACCCTAGTAGCTAATATGCAGATAAATATAAATAACAAAGCGGTAAAAGAGAGGGAGAAAGTGAAGAAACCTCCGAAGCAAGCTTTCTCGATTAATTCTCTTAAAATAGGATGCTTTTTGGCAGTCCTTCGCTCTACAACGTCGATCGCTCTTTATCGCAATGTTAAAAAAAGCTCTCTAAGAACACTCAAAAACTCCGGAAATGCTTCGGAGGGGCTCTAGGAGAAGAATTTGAAGAAATGATAGAAGGAAGATTTGAAGAGTTGTCTCCAATGAAGGGGAGAGCGCCCCCCTTTTATAGGGATTTGCGCCTGTAAGGTCGAGACCGCTATCTCGCCTGGCAAGGTTGAGACCGCTGTCTCGCCAAACGGGACGACAGTCTTGCCTTTGGCAAATGGCGAGACGGTCGTCTCGCCAATTGGGACGGCGATATCGATTTGACAAATGGCGAGAAGGTCGTCTCACCAAACGGGAACGCGATCTCGCCATGGCAAGTGGCGAGACGGCTGTCTCACCAAACGAGACGGCGGTCTCGCCCTTGCTGATGGCGAGACAACGGTCTCGACCCTTCAGGTGAAATTCCTTATTTTTTTCATACAAAAAGTCTTCCTACTCTAATATGGGGCCTAATAGTCTATCCTAAGGACCTTTTAGGACTTGCCCATCTTCGAATTTAGAGGTTTTCTGCTCTTTATTTTGCGACCAGACAAGATTTGGGGTCTATAGTCGATTAGCCTTTCTAAATCTTTGTCGTCTTGAAACGTAATTATAGTGTAATACGCATCTGAGCCATAATCTCAGACAAGGTATCTGTACTTAATGGTTGAAAGTTGTTCATGGGGAGGTCGACCACATTTTTGTAGAACTATTTGTTTAAAATACTCAAATGTCATTCCTCTATGAATACGCACCATGATAACATTGTCACTACAAAATAAAAATCCTCGTTTGAGGGCAAGTAACAATGTCACCATCATCAAAGATGATTGCTCGAATAGAAGAATTCATATTAAAGAAAAAACAATAAAAATGATGAAAGTGTGGCTAGAGTGGAGATATAGGAAGTATAAAATTATGAGAAATTGGTGTGTGGAATGATGGTAAGGTAGGAACAATTGGTGTGAGAAGTGATGGTAAGGTAGACTTTATATAGTAATGAGTGGCATGAGAGTTAGTTTGTCATGTGAGTAGTAGGAGAGTTTAGGTAGGTGTGTGAGTGACATAAGAGTTAGGTGGTCAAGCGAATGGTCAGTAAGTTTAGATAGGCATGTAAGTGGCATGGGAGTTAGGTAGTCATGTGAGTGGTAAGAGAGTTTAGGTAGGTATGTGAGTGACATAAGAGTTATGTGGTCATGCGAATGGTAAGTAAGTTTAGATAGGCATGTAAGTGGAATGAAAGTTAGGTAGTCATGTGAGTGACACGAGAGCTAGGTAGTCATGTGCATGGTAGGTGAGACATAGTGACTTGACAAGTTGCTGACGACATGTCAAGTGAGACCAAGTTTGACGGTCCTCTGGCAATAATGTGGCACACGCGTGCCAAAGGAATCACATGCACTCCATTGTGCATACAGACCTAGTGACTTGACATGTCACTAAAACATGTTAGGTGAGACCTAGTTTGACTGTTTCGTGGTACAAGACAATGATGTGGCACATGTACTTTATTATGTATGCAGACCTAGTGACTTGACGAGTCAATAACGACATGTCAAGTGAAATCCATTCTGAAAGTGTTGTGTTTATTTTAGTGACTTAAACTTTTATGTTAGTGGCATGATAGCTTAAGCTTTTATGTGATAAGTCATGTTTCTTTAAGTTGATGACCATTAATAAACATTGTAAACAAGTAACGAAAACTATTGTTGAATATTAAAGGGACAATATGATTCTTTATAAAGAAAGCCAAAAGCTAAACATAAAATTGAAATGCATAATACATTTTTGTATTCATTACAACAATCACTCTAAATTTAGATAATCATTCATATTTTTTTTCCATTTCGTAAAAAGACATAGAAGAGGTTGGGTTTGGGTTTGTCGCTACCACAAAGAGCGGTCGGAGCGACGCGATGGTTTTGATGACTCGCGTTTTGTTTTAAAAAATATGGTCGTCGCTCTTAGGGTGTCTGATAACCGAACTACCTCTAAGAATGAGGTTTTCGTAAATGGGTTCTGGAGTCGCAACCAATGTTTTTACCATAAACATTGGGAAAGGAAAAAAGAAGGCGGTGGTTTAAAAAAAACCAACTTTGGCCATTATAACCAGAGTTGGGTAAAGGAGTTAGTTACATGTGGGGAAGGTATTAGCACCCCCACAACGTCCCTTTCGGGTTCCCTATGATGGAATATTCTTAAAATAAAGACAATAAAATTATGCTTCTACTCTATTTATTACACGATATTAAAAATGATTATGTAAATGATCCTATCTATATTTCATATAGGAAAGCAATAAATAAACCAATAAAAGAGAATAGTAGTGAAAAGAATCTCCGAAGCAAGCTTTATTACAAATCTTCAACTCTGAGGATGTTTTTTTGCTATCCCCTCGCACTATAGGAACTCTCCTCTCCCGAATACAAGAAAAATTTTAAACTATCGAATGCCAGATATCTCAAAAAGATATTTTCTTAACTAATTGTTACCTTATAGGAAATTAGAGATCATTCGAGTACTAGAACTATGGAGAGAAGTGGGTGTGGGAAAAAGTTGCAAATGAGGCTCCTATTTATAGCTGAGCGTTGTCAGGACGCTGGGACAACTGTCCCAACTCCTGTTAGGTGGGACGACCGTCTGGATATTTGGGACCACCATCTCAAGGTGAAAATTTGGTTAGGACGACCGTTTGGACTTTGGGACGGTCGTCCCAAGGTGCAATTTTGGATGGGACGTGCGTCTGGCTTTTGGGACGCATGTCTCAGCTTGAAAATTCACTTTGGGATGACCATCTGGAATGTGGGACAGTCATCCCAAGTGTTTCTTCATATTTTCACCTTTTATTTCTTCAGAAAATCTCTCCTTTCCTTGGACAGAAGTCGATTGATGCTGCTACACGCCCAACGGAGCTTTACCCATCTTCAGAATGGAAGTCTTCTGATCTTTGTTGAGAAGTCGGGCAAGATTTGGGGTCTACAGTTTCCCCCCTTCACCTGGCTGACTGGCTGCTGGCTCAATATGCCTGCGAGACCAATTGGTAGGTGAAGGGGTTAACCCTCTTGCCCGGTCATCTTTCGGATGCTCCTTTGTTGTAGTTGTTGATCCTCTGGACGATGAATAATTTGATAAGTACAAACCCCTATCTGGTTTGATGAGTACCAACCCCCATTAGGTCTGAACCCCCTTTCATAAGGCTATTGTGAGTACCAACTCCCACCAGGTCTGAACCCCCTTTTGTAAGGCTCTTGTGAGTACGAACCTCCACTAGGTTGTAAGCTGACGAGCACCCTTTTGTAAGACTCTGCCGGTTTGAGGAATCCCCTTTTGTAAGACCCTCATGGTTGTTAAGCCCCCTTTTGTAAGGCTCATCAAGTGTCGAATCCCCTTTTGTAAGGTTCTTGTGGTTTGAGAAGTCCTCTTTTGTAAAACTTTCATGGTTGATAAACCCCCTTCTGTAAGGCTTATCAGGTGTGAACCCCCTTTTGTAAGGTTCTATTGGTTGAGAAGTCCCCTTCTGTAAGACTCTCGTGGTTGATAATCTTGAAACCTCAAGATGCTCCTTTAGTGAGGTAGCCGATCATGTGGCTGATGAGTATGAACCCTCATCTAGTTTTGAGTCCTTTCTTCTGGACTGAAAGTGTGTTGGCGGCTTATTGCTTTTTGGTCATGCGCCGATTCCTTAGGGAGTAATTGTTTGAGAATTTTGTTTTTGACTTTTCTGGTTAATCGTCTGGCTTGTCGGAGATTCTTTGTTTTTGGACTTTTTTTTATAGCCATCCAGCTTGCCGATTGCTGGAGATTTTTGCTGTGTTTGGATTTTTCCAATGGTCGTCCAGCTTGTCGATTGCTGGGGATTCTTGATTTTTGGCTTTTTCTATAGCCATCCGACTTGTTGGTTATCGGGGATTTTTTATGATTGCCTCTTGATCTAGGCAGGAATTCATTGAGGATTTGTTGATTTCTTTTTATTGTGCCTCTTGATTAGGCAAATGCTTCAATAGTGGTGAAGAATTTATGTTTGCATTGTTTTTTTCTCTAGATAGGCTAATGTCCCTTTCTGGGGATATTGGCTCTTACTTGTCAGTTCTTGCCTATGCATTCCACTGGGAATATTCATATTGGGCGATATAGGCAAATGACTCCTTAAAGATATGAATTTGTAGGTTGCCTTTGCAATAGGCTCACTGGGAATGATTTTTCTCTTTTTGGCGATCCACCGGGGGAGTGATTATCCTTCCAGGGATCTAATTTTGATTTTCCCCCTAGGGGAATGGAGTTTTCGCCTCCTTATTGTATGCTGGTAGTATGAGCTAGCTTTGTCGACACTCTTATCTGCTTGGAGATTTTTATTTGGCCTTTTCTATTGTGGCCTTTTCTTCTTTTTGGGCATCCGTTGAGGGATAAAGGATTTTCTTCTTTTTCCTTTTTTGTTGACACTCTGCGGATATGGAATTTCGTGTAGTCCTTATTCTCCTTTGGATGTGTGATGGAGATTCTGGATGAGTGCGCTCGATGACTCATGTGATGGTGCTACTGAGTCGTGAGCTAATCTTTTGTTTTGCCTTTGGAATAGACAAGGATCCAGGGATGATCGAGCCTTTCCTTTGGCTTTTTCTTTTTTGTGCCTTCTTCTTCTTTTTTTAGTGGAAGGAGGATATGTTGGAGCTTTGGACATCCTGAAGCTCTTTATTCTGCTAGAGTGTTTTTGAAGATAACCTGCCTTTCTTTTGAGAGAAACATTTATTTGGAGATTTGATTGTGACATTTCCTGCTGTCAATCACACGTATGGAGCCTAGCCTTCTTATATGCATGATTATTATTCTTATTTAAAGAAATTTATTTTTTATTGATTTTAACAAAATCATTTTGTGCGACTATTTTTATGTATGAATGTCCTAAATGCAATATATTTGTGCATTTAGAAAAGTGACTGACCTTCTCCTGCTGGATTTTCATGAATATGCTGATGGGCTCCTCTTTTATGATTTTATTCATCTTTTGGTTTTAGCCTTATCTTTTGCCTAAATCGCCCTTTACGGGTTTTCGATCTAGTAGGCTGCCTTAATTTTTGCCTAGAATATATTAGGGGGCTTTTGCCTTATCTTTTGCCTAGACCATTCTTTTGGAGCTTTCGATCTAGCAGGCTGCCTTGATCTTTACCTAAGAATATCCTAGCATGCATTTATTCTTTTCTTATTATTTTTTATGCTTCCCCTTTTTAGATGCATGTTTGATCTTTGATTAAAGGTCTTTGCGCACATTTATGATTTATCAATAAAGAGGCATTTCCATAACATTTGGTCAAGAGAAAGGAAATGAAAAGGGAATTTATTGATATATGAGCAAAAGTTTATTTCTTTTATAGAAGGATTACAGAAGGAATATAGAAGAATGACTGGTCAGGGTTGGTTATACTGTATAGGTTCAAACAGTCATGTCTATGATATATGCCTCCCTAGTTCTCCTAATTGCTTCAGCTGAGATGCTCGAGCTCAGTGTGAAGACCATGCAGACTGCTTGCTTCTAGAAGAACGTTACATTAACTGCCTTTCGGTTTTTGACTAAGATAACCATTGCTCTTAGTTTTTTTTTTTATTAATTTTTTACTTTTACTTTTTGCCTAGGACGTGTCCTATCGAGGAATATGGACCCTATCTTTTGCCTAGGACGTGTCCTATCGAGGAATATGGACCCTATCTTTTGCCTAGGACGCCCTTTACGGGTTTTCATTCTTGACGGGTCTAGAGCAATGTCTTCAAGCATAATACTTCTTCACTGCATCAAAGTTGATTAGGTGTCGAAGTTCCTCTCCGTCAATATCGGTGAGGATAAGCGCTCCTCTTGAGAAAGCTCGTTTAACCACAAAGGGTCCTTCATAGTTCGCTGCCCATTTTTCGATCTTATCCTTCTGGGCCGGAAGCAATTTCTTTATCACTAGATCCCCTTCATGGTAAGTATGAGGGTTGACCTTTTTGTCATAAGCCGTTTTGATCTTCTTTTGATAGGCTTGTTCATGACATATAACATTTAGCCATTTTTCTTCAATTAGGTTTAGTTGATCGTATCGGCTTTGAATCCATTCAGCTTCTATCAACTTTGCTTCCGTTATAACTCGCAGGGAAGGTATTTCGACCTCTATGGGAAGTACGACCTCCATTCCGTATACGAGGAAAAATGGAGTAGCTCCTGTCCAAGTTCGTACAAACATTTGATAACCGTGAAGGGCAAAGGGCAACATTTCATGCCAATCTTTATAGGTTTTGATCATCTTTTGGACGAACTTCTTGATGTTCTTATTGGTTGCCTCTACTGCACCATTCATCTTAGGTCGAGAAGGAGAGGAATTATGATGTTGGATTTTGAATTCCCGTCATAGTTCCTCCATCATCTTGTTGTTCAGATTGGTTCCATTATCAGTAATGAGATGATGAGGGATACCGTATCTACATATAATAATCCTCTTAACGAAGGTGGTCACCACCTTTTTGATCACATATGCGTAGGATGTAGCTTCCACCCATTTAGTAAAATAATCAATGGCCACCAGAATGAAGCGATGTCCATTAGATGCTTTGGGTTCGATGGGTCCAATAACATCCATGCCCCACATAGCAAATGGCCAAGGTATTGCCATCACATTGAGATATACTGGTGGGATGTGAACATTATCAGCATATATTTGGCACTTGTGACATCTTTTAGTGTACTGATGACAATCTCCTTCCATTGTAGACCAGAAGTATCCTGCTCTGAGGATTTTCCTAGCCATGACATGCCCCAACATATGAGTCCCGAAGATTCCCTCATGGATTATGATCCACACATCTCAACAAAATGGAATCAAAATTCTTTTTATAGAGGGTTTCTCCAATCATCGTAAACCCCATGACCCTTTTCCGAATGGTCATTTTATCATTATCATTGATTCCCTCGGGATATTCACCCTTCGTGAGGTATCACTTAATGTCATGATACCAAGGGGATTTATCTTCTTCACTGTTTGCTGTCATGCAAAAGGCTTGTTTATCATACCTTCTGACATGAATAATTGGCATTTCATGTTCTTTATCTAATGCAAACATGGATGATAGAGTAGCGAGGGCATCTGCCATCTGGTTATCTTCCCGAGGGACGTACTCGAATTCAACACTTTCCATCCTTGAAGTCATATTATGAATGTATTCTAGATACAAGATTAATTTGGAATTCCTAGTTTCCCATTCACCCTTGAGTTGGTAGATGATAAGGGATGAGTCACCAAATATCTTGAGTTTGGTTAATCCGTGATCTAGAGTTGTTTGGATACCCAAAGCACAGGCTTCATATTCAGCCATATTGTTTGTGCAATCAAAGTTCAGCTTGGCTATTACCGGGATGTACTTCTTTTCAGGAGATATTAAAACAACTTCAATCCTATGTCCAAGCATGTTCGAGGCTCCGTCGAAGAACATAATCCACACATTATCTTTGAGTTCTTCATGTTGGATGTGCATTATATGCTCATCTGGAAAGTCATCTTGTAGGGATTGATACTCATTTGTTGATCTGTGTGCTAGGTAATTTGCTAAAGGACTACCTTTGATAGCTTTTTGGGTGACATGGACGATATCGAATTCCGATAAGAGTACTTGCCACCTGGCTATCCTTCCGGTCAAAATAGGTTTTTCAAATAGATATTTGATTGGATCTATTTTAGAAACCAACCAAGTCGTGTGTCTAACCATATACTGTCGAAGATGTTCAGTTGCCCACACCAATGCACAACATGTTTTTTCAAGTGGTGTATAATGGGTCTCATAGTCTAGAATTTTCTTACTAAGGTAATATATGGCTTGCTCTTTTTTTCCTGTATCATCTTGTTGACCAAGCACACATCCCATAGACTCGTCGAGTACTGATAGATAAAGGATCAGAGGTTTTCCTTCAATGGGCGGCACCAATACTGGTGGATTGGTAAAGCACTTCTTAATCTTTTCAAAAGCTTGCTGACACTCATTATTCCAAATTGTCGATTGATTCTTACGCAATAGCTTGAAAATAGGTGCACACTTATCGGTTAATTGCGCAATGAACCGTGCAATGTAATTTATCCAACCCAAAAACCCTCTGATTTCCTTTTCTGTTCTTGGTGGGGGCATTTCCAAAATCACCTTTGTTTTATCAGGGTCTACCTAGATTCCCTTTTTATTGACGATGAACCCAAGGAGTTTACCCAACCGTACTCTAAAAGTACATTTAGCCAGGTTTAGCTTAATTTGATATTTTCGAAGTTGATCGAACAACCTCCTCAAATATTGGAGGTGGTCCATCTCGTTCTTAGACTTGGTAATCATGTCATCCACATAAACTTCAATTTCTTTATGGATCATATCGTGAAACAACGTTACCATAGCCCTTTGATAGGTAGCCCTTGCATTATTGAGCCCAAAAGGCATTACTTTGTAGCAAAATGTTCCCCACGGTGTGATGAAGGAGGTTTTTTCTCTATCTTTGACAGCCTACTTTATTTGGTTGTACCCCGAATATCCATCCATGAAAGAGTATAGAGTGTTTGTGGTAGTGTGATCTACCAACATATCAATATGTGGTAAGGGAAAATCGTCTTTTAGACTTGCACGATTCAGATCCCTATAATCCATGCACACTCTAATTTTTCCATTATTCTTTATGACTGACACAATGTTTGCTAGCCATTTGGGATATTTGGATACGATTAGAAAATTGACGTCCAACTGTTTTTGCACTTCCTCCTTAATTTGTAAGGACCATTCGGGCTTTACTCTTCTGAGCTTCTGTTTTACTGGCCGAAATCTCTCTTTCAATGGTAATTTGTGTTCCACAATGCATTCATCAATTCCAGGCATGTCATGGTAAGACCATGCGAACACATCCACATATTATCTTAATAACTGTATCAACCCTTCCCTGACGTTATTATCAATTTGGGTGCTAATATTTACTTCTTTCTTATCACCTTCTTGTCCCAAATCAATAGCCTCAGTTTTTTCTTGATGGGGCTGTATCACTTGAGCTTCTTTTTCTAATAGTTGTTTGCATGTCTAGGGAAATGGTCCCCTCCTCACTGTCTAACTCAATCCATTCGCCTTCAGCTTTCAGATCATACAAAGAGTCCTCAATCACAAACATGGTTGTTTATATGGTTTTGTTTTAGGTGTAGATTTTATTAATAATGGAAAAATGATGAGAGGAAAGAATGAAAAGAGTATGAATATTATGAAGAATGCCTCATTATATTGATTAAAGGTAAATATGTACAAAGCCCTTTTTAATCACAAACCCCAGTGGCCATGGGCAGAGACCACGAGAGATACATCGGAAGTTTCTATATTATTTTATTATTATTATTTTTATCCAAAAGATGCACTAAATGAGGAGCCCTAATTAGCTAGCTTTCTTTATCCCATCCCTTCACTCTGGTTGTGATTGAGGCTTGTCATCCTCCTTGGGAGTAGGAGCATCGAAGGTGATCCACCCGACATCCAATAATTCTTGGACCTTATACTTCAAGGTCAAGCAGTTGTCCACGGAATGCCTCGGAGCACCCGAATGGTAATCACATTTCTCATTTGGTTTATACCATTCTGGGTAAGGTGGATCCGTCTTCCTTGGAGGGACACGCGCTAGTAGCTTGGCATCCAGTAACTTCGGCAGTAGATTCCCATAGGAGGTTGGGATGGGAGTAAATTTCTTTTCCTGTCTGCATGACCTAGTCTGCTGCAAAGAGAAAGAAGGAGAGGCAAGATTGATAGCATTTTTGCTTCCCTACTTCTTTTTACCAACGAATTTCTTAAATGTTGCATTAGATGAGGAAGGTTGCGCAATTCTTCCACACAATTACACATTTATCATTTTGAAGGAAAAAATATGCATTTCTGTATGGATTCCTGTACGCACCTCAATCAACAGGTTGTATTACCGTCAACCAAAACTAATAGGTGATGGTTTAACTATATATGATGTTATTAAACTATTTTCTGATATTAATGTATCTAACATGATTACTTGGAAGTCACAATTCTCTTTAGATACTATCATTAAATTATATGTTCAATATACAAGATCCATTGATGAAATAATGATGCTTTTAAAACCCCTCGTTTCTACCTCTTTCTCAAACTCAAACAACATCCTTTCCTCTGAAGTTATAATTTACTTTGGTGGGCTTGTTCAACGTGCAACCATCATGCAAAGTCAAAATGGTTTTGGTCTTACTTATACATGTTTAAACCCTAGAACAATGGTAATCCAACATACATGGTCTTTTGCTCAACTATATGAAAACATTACTCAAGCATTTCACTATGGAGATCGCAAACAAATTACTGAAATCAACTATCGTCGTCCAGTTCGGGTGCGAAACCAGAAGATCATTCATGACTTAGTACAGATTAAAATTGATGCTGATATGACCCAAATGATTAACCGCTGAAAAAAAAAACACAATCTCTACACCCAAATATGCAACGTGAACAAACATAAGAAAATATTGAATTATTTGTTCAAGCTAAGACTATACAAAGGGAAAGATCTAACGAAATCATTCATGACTAGAAGATAGTACATACTTTGACAACAAGATCTACATTTATCTCACGATTTATAATATCATTCTTCAATTATCATTTATCTTGTATTATTTCTAATTTAGTTGGATTTCACATTAATATGTATTGTTTCAATTTTGCACAATTAATCTATGATCTTTTAATATTTTATATCAAGAATATAAATATCTATAAATAAAAAAATAAATATATATTAATTAAATATAAAAATATATGACAATATATTTATAAAATCTATTCAAATATATAATTATAATTATAATTATATATATATATATATATATATTATAAATCCATATTTATTAAATTTATATAAATATCCATAATTTTGTAATTTATTTATATTTTTCTAATTTTTTACATCAAAGTTATTATTAAATAAATTATTATCTTATAAATTTATTTTTTATTTATTATTCCTATACATTATCATTTTTATCAATTTTTTTCTTCAACTAATTTATATTAAATAAAATTTAGATATTATATATATATATATGTATTTATTATATTTATAAAAATATTTTAAACATATAATTATATAAAATATTTTCATGATATATAAAAAAATATATTTATACATATTATATTTATTTTCTAAACATATTTTTATTAAATAAATACTTAAATATTATATAAAAAATATATTATCATATATATATATATATATATACTAGAAAATATAAACCTGTATTTATTATATATATATATATATATTAAATATATAAATATATATATATATATATATATATATTTTATAAAAATATATATTTATATTTATTATATATATTATATTTAATAAAGTTATAATGTATATAACAAAATATAAATATGTATTTACCATATTTATAAAAATATATACAAACATATTAAAATATAATAAAAATATTTATATATTTCTATAAAAGAAATATTATTTTTACTTATTAAAATTATTTTATATTAAAATATACTTAAATAATATATATATATATATATATATATATATATATATATATATATATATATTATTTATATTATTACGTATATAGAAAGATATAAATATATATTTATTAAATATATAGATATACATGTATTTATTATATTTATAAAAATATAAATAAATATTTAAATATTATATATATTAAATATATTTGTATTTACTATATTTATAAAAATATATTAATAATATAAATATATACATATATTTTTATGTTATATAAAAATATATATATTTATATTTATTTGATATAATTATATAAAATTTAAATATATATCTATATATATAATATTTATATATTTATTTTATATAAATGTATATATATATATATAATTTTTATTTAATAAATTCTGATCATTTAATTGAGAGTGGGTAATCCCAATCAATGCACAAAATACTATTTGTGTATATTTATGTAAAAAATTACTACATATAAAAAAAAATCGAGTATGGGTTTTCACCACCACCAATTTAAAAATATTTATGTAAAAAAATTGGTACATACGAAAAAAAAATCGAGTATGGGTTCTCTCACCAGTGTGTTACTTGGGTTTTAATTGAAGAAATAATAGTAATGTGAGAATTTTATATTGAAACTAGGCCACATATTAAAAAAAAAAAATCAATGAATAAATTTAACTTTTTCAATGACCAACGCCTTCAGACCTCCACATAAGAATTACCTTCTTTTACAATACTTCATGATTCTCTCTAACTCTTTCTCTGATCATCAGTTTCTCAATCTTCCTTTAGTAATTACTGGAACTATTAAATTAGATTTTCATCCTCATCTTTATTTAAGTAACAATGGGTTATCATGTCCACGTCACAACATGAAAAGCAATTATCAATGCGAAATCAAAAGTTACCACCAATCACTTATCTTTGCGTTCTTTACTATTCAAGGTACAACTTAACGACATAATACACAATTTGTGTATAGAAATGCATCGGTACAAGAAGCTTGGCATTCAAAATTCCTCTAGGTTTGCGAACACTACTGCCTTTGCAAGTTCTAGTGCTAACGTGCGTTGAAACAGCTTCCCCACAATAGCATTTTTTTTTTCTCATTGAAGAATATGTATATTACCTTCACGAACTAGGTAGGTGAATCTTAGTGTATAAACGATTATAAAATAGGATAATTAGATTATAAAAGATGAAAAAAAGGGACTAAACATATTATTAATCTTGTTTTAATGTTTTTATTAATAATAAATAATTTCAAATTTTTTAATTCTACACAATTCAAACGTAATGAGTCAAGTTACCTCAGAAGTTATAACTCAAATTAACATCCAATTAACCAACCAATTAATTTCTTTTGTTTTATAATATATATATATATATATATATATATATATATATATATATATATATATATATATATATATTCACCTTCTTTTAAGGGTAAATTATAGCAATAATTGATCACAAGCTATATGTTAAACATGTTTGTGCAAACTACCATCTTGATCAGCACAAATAATTGTGATTTTTTTCTTAAATAATAAAATCCTTTATATAAAAATATAAGCATGATTTAACAATTATTTAATCTTCGAAATTGCTGAATATGGAACATAAATACACTCCTACTCCAATTTAAAAATTGTCATTTCTTGTTCATAAATAGTTATCGAAATAGAAATTTTATATGAATGGATGAAAAATCATGCAAATGGACGTGATGAAAATGACAAGTAGAAAAAAACCTTAAAATAGTGAGAGTGTGGAGAACAGAAAAAGAAGTATAAATAGCATGGGCCTAAATGAAAGTTTTTGGGCTTGCTCATTTTTATTTCTGGACACGTTGTATAACGCGTACCTCAGCCCGTTATAAAGGGCCCACTATGGCCG
The DNA here is from genome assembly GCA_963425845.1 of Sphenostylis stenocarpa. Taxonomy (NCBI): domain Eukaryota; kingdom Viridiplantae; phylum Streptophyta; class Magnoliopsida; order Fabales; family Fabaceae; genus Sphenostylis; species Sphenostylis stenocarpa. Next base: position 11,757,484 of record OY731402.1, on the reverse strand, counting down.
AATAAAGTGAAAGTGAAACCCGATCGCATTTTAAAAGCTTGATATTAAAAGAACTGATAAGTGCTCGTTTATATATATATATATATATATATATATATATATATATATATATATATATATATATATATATAAAAGTAATTGCATCACCCTTCAAAATGATAGGAGAAAAAAGAAATATCAATGATACTCCTAATATAAATGATATTCAAAATCTGCATAGTCAGTTAAATTTTACAAATCAAATATTACACCAAATAGCTCAAAAAACTATTGAAGAAGAAAGTTCACAAAATAATAAAAATCCCCTAGGAATAATTGACCTACAAAAAAATTTAATAAACCCTATAAAATTATCCGACAAAGAATATAAAGAATTCAAAATAGGAAATCAATCAGATAGAATATTAGAGGAAATAAATATAAAATTAGAACAATTAAATGTAATAGACATTCCCCAAGAAGAACTAGGAGACCTAGAAAATATAAATTATGAAGAAAAGATAAATACAATAGGAAGTAAATTTAATGTCAATCCAACCACCCATAATATGTCAACTACTAGAAATTATTATAGAAGACCAACCTTACCAGATATACAATTCGAAGAATGGAATTTAGAAAGTCCATCCGTTTTTAATGGAACAGGAATAACTGAATGAAACATAGATGGACTAACTGATTATCAATTATTAAGAAAAACTAATGAAATGGTCATGGCTACCTCAGCATATAGGGCAAAAAACTCAGAAGAACAAACAATATAATTACTAATCCTAGGATTTACTGGATCCTTAAAAGGATGGTAGGAAAATTATCTATCTACAGATCAAAGAAGATTTATTTAACCAACAGTAAAACAAGATGGAAATAATCAAATACCCCTGATGGTAGAAACATTAATAATATCAATTATCCATAATTTTATGGGCAACTCTAACACCTTTGAAGAAAAAACTAGTACCCTGCTACATAATCTAAGATGTCCCACTTTAGGAGATTTCAGATGGTATGTAGACAATTTCATAATCATGGTAATGACTAGAACAGACTGTAAAGAAATATTTTGGAAAGAAAGATTTATTGCTGGACCACCCCCAGTATTTGCAACAAAAGTACGAGAAAAATTAACTCAAAAATACCCTGAACCTTTGCATGGAAAAATAATTTCAACTATTAAAAACACTGTTTTAGAAATATGTAATAATCTAAAGTTAGAAAAACAGATTAAAAGACAACAAAAAAGTGGTACAAAAGAATTAGAAGATTTCTGCTTATAATACGGGTATGAAAGATTAGACCCTCCCCTTCTAGAAAAAATAAGAAAAAAAAATAATTAAGAGAAAATTTTCTCAGAATAATAATAGAAACATTCCTAGAAACTTTAAAATAAAGATAAGAACAAACCCTTCTATAATTAATAATCAACCTAATACAAAGAAAGGAATAATTTGTTATAAATGTGGAAGATACGGACACATTAAAAAAGATTGTAGAGTCCAAGAAAGAATACAAAATCTAGATATGAGTGAAGAGACAAAAAATCAAATAACAAAAATATTGTTATATGAATCAGAAGAAGACATTAATAAGTTAGTAGAAACTAGTAGTAGTGAAGATGAACATATCAAAGTGAAAATGAAAATGAAGAAAATTGTGATCTGTATATTTAATATTAATGTTTTAACCACCGAAACTAAAATAACTTTAGAAATGGTAGATAAACTTCCAAATGAAGAAGATAAGTTAGAATATTTAACTAAATTAAAAAAATTAATATTAAGAGAAAGAGAACCAGAAACCGGATCATCAGAAGTTTAAGTCAAGTTTAATTTTAATGTTATAAATTGTGAAAACTGTATTATTATTTTTGGCTATTAAATGAAAATAATACGACTAAATCATTGAGTCTTAAATATAATTAAATCATTAAATTTTGAATTAATATTCTTACCGGTCCAATTGTAAAATTCTTGAAATAAAGATGAGTCAACATATAGGAATATTTTCCTCTTACTAAAGTTGGCTTTAATGAAGGTTGAAATTTGACTTTCATTTAATTTAAGCGGCGTATTTCATGCTCCACTTATCTTCACACACGAATTAATTTCAATAAACCTAAAATATTTTTTAGTCTTTTAACTATTTTTTTATTGAAAATAAAAATAACCACAAATTAAAATGGTTTATTTTAAAATTAGAGTGATTAAAAAGGTTATTTTTAATTTTAAAAAATTGACTTGAATTTAAAGAAATACTCATAAGTGAGAAAATATTTAAATTGCATGGTAAATTTTACTGATTAAAAGATTATAAATATTTAATGAAATATTAGATGTATTTTATTGATTTTATTTTGTCAATAACACCATTAGTATGAGATGGATCATCCCACCTTAAAATAAAATGATTTATCATACAACTTTCTTTTTACTCTATCAAAATTTACAAATGCTAATGGACAATACTATATAGTTATAAAAAAGTTTTTTTTATTAAATAATGGAAAAGTAAATTTAATTTTGTAGAAAAATAAAATATAATGATTATGTATATTTAGTTATTAAATTATATTTTGTGTTAATAATTGATTTGTCTAAAAACAAGAGTATCTCACTTATATATGTTATCATTTCATGTTAAAGTTAATTTTTTTTTGAGATATTGTTTATTTTAAAATTTTTATTTGTTACGATTTTATTTAAAAAAAAATTTGATAAATAAAAATAATATGATGTATATAAATTATCATTAATCTCTCTCGTACATTCAATGTATTCTACGGATAGAGAAATACATAGAGTTGAACGTAGTAAAATAAGAAATTGAAAGATTTCGTTGAAATTGTTTGTTTGGAAATTTCCCAAAAAGGCAATCATAGGTTTTTCTCTCCATCGGAACAATAGGGTCGTTATGCTCATTAGTAAACTTGTTGAAGAGATAAAATAGAACCAAGATATATTTTTTTATCAGAGTTGAATCAAACATCAGAAGAACAATTAGGCCAAACTCATGTTAACATTAATACGATAATTTTTTTTTTTTAAAGCACCGTACCCATATAGTTCTAACCAGCCAAACCCATATATGTTACTTTTTTTCTGGTTTGAATAATGACTGAGAAAAAAAAAATATTAAAGCACACAGCAGTGCATTGAATACACCTAATAAAACCTGGAAACAATGTGCCCTTGAATCTAATTTGTGTTATTATACTACTAAAATAATATAGGAGTTGTAATCTATGTTTGCCACTGACCAGATAATTAGGCAGAAAAGTGGTTTTATATCCAACAAAACCCTGATGTGATCTCAGGATTCAGGGCATTCATATGGTTGACTATGGTAGTCCTAATCTTTTTTAATATCCATAATCTTTTCATATTTTAATTCATTAGTTTTCGTCTTTATTTTAAATTAAATTTTAAAAGCTTATCAATGGCTAGAAATACTCTTGTGTCAAAATATAAATTAATTTCATAAATCTAATAATGCATAAAAAAAATATTTATTTAGTTATATATAATAAATGTTTCTTCTGGACATGTTGACTATGATACTAGAAACATTAATTGATTGAGCGACAATTCCAATTTAATTGCGCTTATATTATGACACTTTTTGGTACCTACAGAGTATGAACGCAAAGTGTTGTTGATTCCATTAACAAAAAAAAAACATACTGATTTAATTCTATTGGCTGAGAGAAAAAGTTTTGGAGTGATTCATGGATTATTTATGGAGAAAATTTGGAAGTGGGAAACTTTACAACCTTAAATTAATGAGTCTCATGAACATAAGTCAAAAACGTTTGGTCCGATACTCTTACTATGATTTGTCTCCGTTGGGCAGCCATTAAAAAAAAAAAAAAAAAGTCTTCTCTGTTAGGCAAGGTTGCTATCTAAGAACAAGTTAGGGTGCCATGCAATCACGTTCACTCCTAATAACCCTGTTTTTCACAAATTGTTTTCTTTCATATACGTATAAATAATTACTCTAGATTCCACACACACTTGGATCCTTATCATCGCCATGATAATAGTGTCGTCTTCTAGTCAAATTCAACCTTATTTATCTAACATCGCCATTATTGTATTTTTGCCAAATTACAGCAAGGTGGAAACTTCTATTTTAATGCATTTTGTTTCTTTAACACAAACTCTCATCGGGTATCATGTACCTTATAGCAAGCACACAAAAACAAAACTAAGATAAATGGATAAGATGTTTTTTGAAGTGGTCAAACTTAATTGAAAGAAAGAGTATATTTTATTTTTTGTAATGTATTTTTGAGGTGACAATAATGTTAAGATAGTAAAAATAATAAAATTTATAATAATAATAATAATATCAATGATAAAAATTATAATAAAAAAATTATAAAATAACAATTATTGTTATGATAATAATAGTTATGTTACGAAGATAATAAAAGTGATAATATGGGAATGTGATAGTAGTATAAGTAATTTAACGAAGTAAAAATTTGATATTTTATTGACTAAATAAAATATATTATAAATAAAAAAATTAATTATTTAAATTTTATTTATATAATTATTATAATTTCTTCAAACTTTTGTTATATTTTTTATTTTCTCACACATCTCTCATCTTTTTCTGTGTTCTTTTTCTCAATACAAACTTATCTTGAGCTTTTAGAGTGGATTAAAGATTCTTGCCTTAGTTATTATAGAGGAAGTTTCTTTTTCTCCTTTAATAGAATTTTGTATTTAGGATTATGATTCTGCATGATAGTCATAAGGGTTCTTGCATTTGTGAATTGTTCCACAAAAATAAATTTTGGCTAAGATAAGCGTATAATGGTATGTCCAATGTGTTAATTAAGATTTTCAGTCAATATGATTTGACTTCTTATAGCTTTTGAAATATATGAGAATTTTCTAGAAACAAATAAAAAGGCAAGGTAAACTAATTTTTGTCAATTCCATAATAATTTAGGTTTGTGATGGAGTAACTTGCTCACTATGATTATTTTACAAGGATTGAGTTGAAATTGTGTGTTTTATTACAACTTAAATCACTCTTTGTTTCATATGCTGATTTGAATTTATTATGTTTTTTATGAAATTATGATTCTGGGCATGAAATAGATAGATAGATGTAACTAGGATAGTAACTAATAATCAATTTTTGGGTAGAAATTACAGTTAAACGGTTAGAAATGATTGATATGCATTTGAATTGGTTGAGTAAATTATGCAAATTCTTATGTGTTATTATTAAGTGGTAAAAATTGATGTAATCATGCTCTTAATTGTTATGTAATCACTTCAATTATATTGATTTTAATCTATTTTTCTCTCAATATAGCATGAATTGGTAGAATACCTTGATACAAGAGCAAATATCATAATTGTGAAGATAATTAAAGAAAAATTGAAAGAAAGAAGATTTTCAACTGGAAATTCATTCGAGCGCCAGCTACGCTCGCTTGAGCGAAAATACGTTAAAACTCTCTAGAGTTCACTTGCTCGAGCGAACATTACTTGCTTGAGCGAAAGTTGATGTTTTCGCTCAAGCGAGTACTTGGTCGTTTGAGCGAATGACGCGAGACCTAAATTCTTCTATAAATAGATAAGATGCATTTTGAGATGCAATTTTAGGTTTTTGAATAAGAGGGGCGATGACTGTTCTATTCTTCATCAATTCTTCAATTTTTCTTCATTTGGATGCTTGTAATGGCCACCATGAGTGACTAACTTAATTATCTTAGGATTGAGTGCACTTCCTCTAAACTCTTTTGTATCTTGGTGATATTTTGATATATTAATATATGTTCTTGATGTTGTTATTCTTATCATTTGTGCCTTTGAACGTTTACTCTTGATGTTTGGGATATGATTGGAAAATATATCTTGAACCCTAGATCATGGTAAGAATATTTGTTACGTTAATTGCCAAGAATTGAATGAATGTATCAATTGCTTAACACCTTAAACCTAATGCTGGAAAATCTCTTAATTGTGTGAGGAATCAACATTTACTAGGATTTCTTATGAATGTCATGTGTGAGGAATCAACATGAATGATTTGAGTAGATGACATCAACATTGATAAGTTAATTGATGTTCTTAATTTACTTAGCCATTATACAAAAGAGGGAAAATGAATGAAATCAATCCTAAGTTCTTTTATTTGATATTTTCTAAAAACATTTTACAGTTCTTTGTCATTTATTTTCAACCCAAATCTTTATGAAAAACCCAATTTGCTTTAGTCCACTTAGTAAGCATATGATTTGGAATTTTCAGTGAAACTATTTCTCGTGGGATCGACTTTTATTTAATCGAAATACTATACTACGATTGATAATTTTGGTACGCTTGCCAAATATTCAACAAGTATTTCTGGCGCCGTTGTCGGGGAATGACGTTCTTTGGGAATTCTTTGTTTAGCTTATTAAGTATTGTGAATATTTTCTTTTTAGTTTGTCTTTTTATTTTCTTTTAGTTTTCGTTTTCTTATTTGTTGTCTTGTGTTAATCCTTGCTTGAGTTGCACTTTTGATTTATGCTTTTAAGAGGACAGGTTTCGATAGATCAACTAGAATTTAATCCTCAGATTGAAAAGACTACTCGGAGGAACCGTGGTAGAAGAAGAAGAAGAGAAACTCAAGAACAAGCAACATGAGAATCAATTAACTCTTCGCCCGCACTCAACTTACCTGATCCGATCATAGAAGACATTAAGGGTGAAGGAGTAGACCCACCTAGAAGAACACTCGGAGATTATGTTATGCAACAAGGTCCGAGACACTTCTCCAGCATTGCAATACCAGCCAACCAGTCCTTGGAGATGAAGCCAGCCTTCTTAAGCTTGATTAATGTTCATCAATTAACTGGAATGCATCATGAAGATCCCTATATTCATTTGTCTACTTTTTATGAGTTGATTGGTACCATGGGGTTTAGAGAATGAGATATTGAATCTGCATACATGAGATTATTTCCTTTTTCACTGGCTGGCAGGGCAAAGGAGTGGTTAAAAGCACATCCTAATCAAAGTTTGACCAATTGGGGGATTGTAGTGAAAGTGATGAAGATCTTATTGAATCATTCGATAAAACGAAGATCTTGTTGATTTGATGAAGTCAAATGAAGTCAAAGGCTATTATGTTGAAGTCAAAGGTTACTTGGTTAAAAGGGTAGAGTGATTAGTGAGTATAATCATTCATATCTCTCTACTGCATGTGGCTTCATCATTTAAAAGATTTTGAAAATGCCTCTAAAAGTGTTTAATTTGTTAAAAACCAAAGTAATCAGTTAAATGGTTTTTAAGTAATTGTTTTAACTGATATTATATGAGTTTTATCAATTAAAATATTCTTAACACTTACATAACAGGTTTTTAACTGATAGGTTTTCGAAATAATCGATTAAAACCTTTTAAAACATTCACTGGAACTGTTTTAATCAATATATCTTTGAATTAATCGATTGTTTTCATTAAAAGAGTTTTTGAAAACCTTCTTCCAGATATTTTAACCGATATATATTCAAAATAATCGATTAAAATGACGTAAAATGTTTTGGAAAGTGTTACTGGCAGTATTTTAATCGATAAAAACTCGAAATAATCGATTAAAATAACTTGAAGTATTTTGAAAGATGTTCTGTCAATATTTTAATCGATGTAATCTCGAATTAATCGATTAAAACCACTTGAAAAGTTTTGAAAGAAGTTCTGTCAGAATTTTCATCAATGTGTTATCAGTTAAAATCACTTAGAAAGTTTTATGAAAATATTTGGCAAGATTTTAATCGATTAAAATGCAAATTAATCGATTAAAACAACTAAGAGATTTTTTACAAAGTGTTTTAATCGATTAAAACACACTGTTATCAATTAAAATCACTTAGAAAGTTTTATGAAAATATTTGGCAGAATTTTAATCAATTAAAAGGCGAATTAATCGATTAAAACAACTTAATGGATTTTTTACAAAGTGTTTTAATCGATTGAAACGATGTCGCATCAGTTAAAACAAATCTAAAAAATGATCAAGAACATTTTAACAGATTAAAAGAAGTTTTAAAAGATTAGTTCAAGATTTTTAACAGACTAAAAGATTGTTTTAACAAATTAATTAAACTAGCAGTTGGAACAAATCTCTATATAAACAGGATTGCTTGAGTTTTTTAGAATATACCTTTGAGCAATCAATCAAGTAATCATAAGAGCTACTTTCAAGAAAGAATCACGCAAGTTTTGTGAAGTTTTTCAAAGTTCTTTCTTGAGGCAATTTCTGCATTTTTTGTGTGAAGAAACTCATTCTGCAGAGCTACATAATCTGGGTTTGAGTGTTCTAGTTTCTTCTCTTTGTTTATTTGCATTTCATTACTATATTGTGGGTGTCTGGAAGTATAGGCACTGGTTTCTGCGGCTAGAATTTGGCTGCAGGGTGGTTCAAGAACTGGAAGTTGGTTCTTGGTGAAGGTTTAGGTGCAAGGACTGGAATTTTGGTTCTTGTGGTAGATTGGGTGTGTAATTGGAATCTGTAATCTGTAAAACATTCAATCTAGTGGAACTCAGCTGGAATTTGGATGAGAACTGGACGTAGCCCTAGGATTGGTTGAACCAGTATAAATCTTGGTTGTATTTCTCTAAACCTTTCTCTCTCTAATTCTGCTGCTGTCTTTATTTTGATTGTTTGTTTTGCTTTATTCAAGAATTGTTTAGAACTCTTAATCTTTGAAATATATAATCTGTAAATTGCGAAAATATTTCAAAGATCAATTCACCTCCCCCCTCTTGATCTCAACCTCCTTTTCTAACAATTGGTATCAGAGCAAAGGTCTTGAAAAATACTCAAGACTTTCGATCCAAATCTTTCATGGCTGAAAACAAATTACCTTTATCTGAGGGAGCTTCTATTAATAGACCCCCATTGTTTTGTGGTACAAATTATCCATTTTGGAAGATTAGGATGAAGATCTTTATTGAATCCATTGATAGGAATGTTTGAGATGTAATTGTTAATGGTCCATTAATTACAGAAAAAGAATTGTCTAGTTTAAATGATGAAGAGAAAAGAAAAGTTCAAAGTGATTATACTGCTAAAAACATAATTACTTCTGCACTAAACATGGATGAGTTTTTCAGGGTTTCTCAATGCAAATCTGCCAAGGAAATGTGGGAAGTTCTCGAGGTCACTCATGAGGGAACGACTGATTTAAAGAGAGCTAGAAAGCATACTCTCATAAGAGAATATGAGTCATTTAAAATGCAAACCAGAGAAAGTATTGCAGATGTGCAGAAGCGCTTCACTCATATCATCAATCATCTAATGGGTTTAGGTAAAACTTTTGATAAAGAGGAATTAAATATAAAAGTTTTGAAATGTCTTGACAGGTCATGGCAGCCTAAGGTCACAACAATTTCAGAGTCAAAATATTTATCCATCATGACAACATCTTCCTTATTTGGCAAACTCAGAGAACATGAGATGGAAATTAACAGATTCAATGAGCAAGAAATCTCTGAAAAGAAAGGTAGAAGCATAACACTCAAAGTTGAAGAAAAAGATCAAGAATCATAGGAAGAAAGTGCAAATCTTGGACTGCTAGTCAAAAAGTTTAACAAGTTTCTCAAGAGAAAGATTCAAGATAAAGAAAAACACAAAAGGTATGAAAAGAAATCTGATTCTTTTAACTATAAATGTTATGGCTGTGGTAAGCAGGGTCATGTAATAATGGAGTGCCCAGAAAAGAATAAATACAATGATAAGAAAGAAGAAAAGATCAAAAGAAGAGCATATATAGCATGGGATGACAATGATACCTCATCAACAGAAAATTCTGATGATGAAGAAGCTAACTTGTGTCTAATGGCTAACCAGAACTATCAAACCAGTAGTGTAAGTTCTAACTCTTCTTCTAATTTTGTGAATTATAATTCATTATAAGAAGCATTTAATGAAATGCATGAAGAAACCAAGAAACTTCAAAAAGAAAATAATAGGCTAAAAGGCATGAACAATTGGCTAGAAAATAGAGTTGATTATCTTGAAAAGAAAATTCTTGAAGATGAAACTGATCTTGATTTCTTAAAATTAATCCATGATAATTCTGATTGTTTATGTAATAAACCATGTAATAATTGTCCAGATTTACAAAAGAAGATTGATTTTTTGTCACAAACTATTTCTAAATTTACACAAGGACAAACTAATCTTAATTTTCTTCTTGGGTCACAAAAACTTATTTTTGACAAATTTGGAATTGGATTTACATCTAGCAAGAAAATCAGAAAACTATTGTAAATAGGAAATCATACTCATCATCTGTTATTAAATGCTTTTATTGTATGAAAAGAGGTCATTCTGTTAAATGTTGTAGAATCAAGAAGTATGTTATACCAAGAGGTAGAATGAAGTGGTTTCCCAATAATTCATTTCAAATAACTTGATTGGACCCAATGATTATAAAAAGGGTACCAGATATATGTTAAATCTGTTTTGCAGGAACAAAATCTGGAAGTTCTTTGGTACCTAATCAACAAATATTGATTCTTGATTCATGGACTGAGTATTTTAATTGATATAAAATTGTTTTAATCGATTAATTCTACTTATAGAGAATACCAAAAAAGCTATCCGTACAATTTTAATAGATTAAAAATGATTTACATCAGTTAAAACCATTAAAGGGTCAAATTTAATCGATTATTTTTCGTTTTAATCGATTAAAATTCTACTGGCATTTTATTAATTTTTTTTTACAAAAAATAATCGATTCTTTTATGTTTTAATCGATTATTTCACTGTTGCTTTTTCAAAAATAATATTCAAGATCAAATTAATTGGTTAATTCGTTGATTAATCGATTAATTCGTTCTTAGAAATCATTTTAATTACAGTCAATTGAAAAATTCTTAGCTAATCAAGGACTAATTTCCAAGATTTATTGCTTATTAAATTCTGCAAGTGCATTTACTGTATCATTTTGACCAAGTCAATACTTATCCAAGAACACTTTAGTTGATGTACCCACTGCCCAAAAGAATGTGATTCTGCACTCAGTCAAGGGAACACGACCAATTAAGACTAAAATATTGCAGGTTTATCATTCGGACTTCAAAAATTTGGAATATGAACTTCTATTCATCAAAGAGAAATGAGGTTCTGCATTTTCAAGTTCTCCTCTTCTTCTCTTCTCTCTTCTCTTGCTCTCACATACTGTACCTATCAAATTTCTTCTCAAATCTCTGCTACAAGATGCTTAAAAGATCAAAATCAAGAAAGAAACATAAGGGGGAATCTTCCTCTGTTGCTGGCCAAGCTGGAGGACATGTTGAAGCACGGTTCAATGGAGACATTGACAAAATGAACAACTTCATTTCCAACTTCAGCCAAAAGCAACTGGTGATTCCTAAATATATTAAGTTTGCTTGGTTGGATGAAGAAGGCTTTACCTTATTGAGAAGAAAATTGAAAAGACAAAAGTTAAAGACTTTTCTGGAGCACACTGGCAACATTCAACCTAATCTAGTAAGGGTATTCTATGCCAACCTTACAGTTAGCGGCTCCACTCTAAAGTCTCAAGTCAAAGGTATAAATTTGGTGATCACTCCTGAAGTGTGGGAAGAAGTGGCTGGTCTTCATGATGTTGGTGTAAAGGTATCCAGAGGTAACATTGCAGAGTTACCTGATTTTAACAAAATTCAATTTTTCCGCAGCTGTCTCAAAAATCAAAATGATTTTGTAAGAACTCTTAACGCTGGGAAAATGGAGCTTGAACCAAGAATTCTTACCTTTATCATTTGACGACACTCGAGTAGAAGGGAAACAATTTAGGGTTAGGTTTTAAGAGTTGATTTGACTGGAAATAGAAAACAGAAAAACATAAAAGATATCGTAGGCGTCACAAATAGGAATATTTGATAAACCAAGAAGGATCGCCACAAGAATTGGATAATTCTTGATAAGATCAAGTGATGCAAGGAAGAACCCTAGCAGAGCAACAACTCACAAACTGATTCTGAATATTACGTCAGTTCATTCTCAATTTCCAAATGTTTAATACAACTTAAGTTTATGAGTTTGTCTCATTGCAGGAAATAAAGATAAATTAAAATCCTAATATCCCAAGCAAAGTTAAGTTGCCATGATGGTTCAGTGAAGACATTATAAGCTTTGGGTCTTGGGTTCAAATCCCCACTGTAGCAAATAATAATAAAAATAATAACTACTAAATCTTCTAGTTGGGCTTTCTAGCTCTCCAAACATTTTATGCATGTGATAGGGCTAGACTCCTCCATGTTTGGAGCTTTTAATAGTTGGGCCTTTAGCAATTTGGTGACTTTGTGTTGCATTGCCTCTTGTGCTTTTCTGAGCCTACGTCTTGTCATAGGTCCACTTAAGTCTTGGATTGGATCTTGGTCTTGATCCTTCTCGTTATGGGCTTGGGCCTTAATGTCCACATCATCATTGCATGGATGCTTACTCCAAGAGGGAGTAATCATGTTTTACTTAATAAGGGTGATTTAGCTCTTATGTACTGCATTGAAAATAATATCCGTGTAAATTGGAGATTTGTTATCAAGGATCACATGATAAAAGCAAAAAGATTGACTGATTATAAACTGCCATATGCTATGCTGATTAATTAATTTTTTAGATACTTTGAAGTAGATCTTGCAGGAGAATATGTGGAAACTCCAAAGGCCTCCAATAATATTGATGATTCCACTTTGCAGAAGATGGGATTTATCAAAATTGATGGAGAGTGGATCTCTAAGATTGATGTTGGGATGTCTGAAGATGAGGAAGAAGATGAAGAAGAAGCTGATCAAGGTCAAATTCCTTCTTCTCCGGCTGCTGCTGAGGTTCCTGAATCAACTGGTGGTCAAACTTCCTATGAGAACATGGAGATCATTCCTTACATGGAGCAACCTGACTATGGAACTCCTTTCTCCCAGTTTGAAAGAACCATGCTTTCTCAAATGGCTTCACTGCAAGAAAATAAAAGAAAACACATGCAAATGATCTACCAGCACTTCCAACAGACCAACACACAATTCTCCAACCTAGGAAATCAAATTGCTGACATTTATACAAGATTGGAGGATATGCAGCTAAACCAGGGAAATTGGGATGATTGAGTATCATCAAGAAGGGTTCTTTCTATCTTTCTATATTTTTGTTTCATGCTTTTCTTATTTTCCGTCACTTTTATTCTCTATTATGGTCTGTAATATTGACTGATCTTCGATCAACTATCTTTTATATGATATCAGCTGTTTAGTTTTAAATTAGAGACCCTAGATTGAAATCAATAACATAAATCTGATAGTTTTAACTGATACAAAATCGATTTAATCGATTAAATTCATTTACAGAAACATTTATATAGAAAATTCGTACTGCTTTAATTGATTAATTCACGAATTAACCGATTAAAAATCATAAATCATGAATCTGTATCAACTAAAATTGATTTACATCAATTAAATTCACTTGATAAGATGCTTTAATTTGATTTTTTTCTATCTTTTGGTTAAAACTTAATCAAATTAGTTGACTTTGATACTAAACATCTTGTAATAACCATTTTTATTAAAATTCAAAATAAATTAGGAATCCTAGAAGCATCAAAACTCACTTAGTTTCCAAATCTGGTTGTTTTAATTGATATAAACAAGCTTTAATCGATTAAAATTACTTTACAAACTTTTTCATACTATTTTAATCGATTTAATCTATTAAATGAACTCAAGTTTTTAAACTTCATCTTTCATTACTGGTTTTAATCGATTAAAACATTATTTGTATCAATTAAAATCAGTAACAAGAACAATTAAATCGATTATGTCCTGTTTTTAATCGATTATTACTCTAGAAAGAAAATTAAAGGCTTTAGTTAATAGTTATTCTTGTAACATGCTACTAAAGCATGGTTCCCTTATCTTTACACGTGTCTATTATATTCATTACAAACATGTTAATGAAGATAAGTTTGAATCACCTTTAATTGGTCTTTAAATGAGTAATACATCTCGATGGTATCATGATTTTTTTTTAAAATGTTGTTTTAAAAAAAAAAAATTGTTACATGCCATGCATATTGTTTGTTTTGCTCCTCTCTTCCCTATTTTTGATGAAGTCAAAGGGGGATAAATGATTGATTTTGATATACTCTATACTCACTATTTTAGGGGGAGAAATGATTAATTTTGAATACTCACTAATCTATATATTCAAGTGAATTCTTCTATAGAATCGTTCAAAGAGATATTATTCAAAGAGGTGTTTGTCTTCATCAAATAGGGGGAGACTGAAAGTGATGAAGATCTTATTGAATCATTCGATAAAACGAAGATCTTGTTGATTTGATGAAGTCAAAGGCTATTATGTTGAAGTCAAAGGTTACTTGGTTAAAAGGGTAGAGTGATTAGTGAGTCTGCATCTATACATAGGTATAATCATTCATATCTCTCTACTGCATGTGGTTTCATCATTTAAAAGATTTTGAAAATGCCTCTAAACGTGTTTAATCTGTTAAAAACCAAAGTAATCAGTTAAATGGTTTTTAAGTAATTGTTTTAACTGATATTATATGAGCTTTATCAGTTAAAATGTTCTTAACACTTACATAACAGGTTTTTAACTTATAGGTTTCCGAAATAATCGATTAAAACCTTTTAAAACATTCACTGGAACTGTTTTAATCAATATATCTTCGAATTAATCGATTGTTTTCATTAAAAGAGTTTTTGAAAACCTTTTGTCAGTATTTTAACTGATATAGATTCAAAATAATCGATTAAAATAACGTAAAATGTTTTGGAAAGTGTTCTGGCAGTATTTTAATTGATATAAACTCGAAATAATTGATTAAAATAACTTGAAGTGTTTTGAAAGATGTTATGTCAGTATTTTAATCGATGCAATCTCGAATTAATCGATTAAAACCACTTGAAAGGTTTTGAAAGAATTCTGTCAGAATTTTAATCAATGTGTTATCAGTTAAAATCACTTAGAAAGTTTTATGAAAATATTTGGTAGGATTTTAATCGATTAAAATGCAACTTAATCGATTAAAACAACTAAGAGATTTTTTACAAAGTGTTTTAATCGATAAAAACAGACTGTTATCAGTTAAAATCACTTAGAAAGTTTTATGAAAATATTTGGCAGAATTTTAATCGATTAAAAGGAGAATTAATCGATTAAAACAACTTAAGGGGTTTTTTACAAAGTGTTTTAATCGATTGAAACGATGTCGCATCAGTTACAACAAATCTAGAAAATGATCAAGAACATTTTAACAGATTAAAAGAAGTTTTAACAGATTAATTCAAGACTTTTAACAAATTAAAAGATTGTTTTAACAGATTAATTAAACCAACAGTTAGAACAAATCTCTATATAAACCGGATTGCTTGAGTTTTTTAAAATATACCTTTGAGGAATCAATCAAGCAATCATAAGAGTTACTTTCAAGAAATAATCATGCAAGTTTTGTGAAGTTTTTCAAAGTTCTTTCTTGAGGCAATTTATGCATTTCTTTTGTGAAGAAACTCATTTTGCAGAGTTGCATAATCCGGGTTTGAGTGTTCTAGTTTCTTCTCTTTGTTTCTTTACATTTCATTACTGTATTGTGGGTGTCTGGAAGTGTATGCACTAGTTTCTGTGGTTGGAATTTGGTTGCAGGGTGGTTCAAGAACTAGAAGTTGGTTCTTGGTGAAGGTTTAGGTGCAAGGAATGAAATTTTGGTTCTTGTGGTAGATTTGGTGTGTAATTGGAATTTGTAATCTGTAAAACATTTAATCTAGTGGAACTCAACTGGAATTTGGCTGAGAACTGGATGTAGCCCTGGGATTGGGTGAACCAATATAAATATTGGTTGTATTTCTCTAAACCTTTCTCTCTCTAATTTTGCTGTTGTCTTTATTTTGATTGTTTGTTTTGCTTGATTCAAGAATTGGTCAGAACTCTTAATCTTTGAAATAAATAATCTGTAAATTGTGAAAATCTTTCAAAGATCAATTCACCCCCCCTTCTTGATCTCAACCTCCTTTTCTAACATGTAGAAGATAAGTTCTTGAATAGATTTTTTCCACCATCCCGCTACATTCAAGCAAAGTCCGACATTTCTACTTTCAGACAAGGAGTGAATGAACCCTTTTGTGAAGCATGGGAGAGATTCAAATCATTGTTAAGGAGGTGCCCAAATCATGGATTTGAAGACATTGCCCAGTTGAACATATTCTGCACTGGCCTGAGGCCTGACACAAAGATGCTCTTAGATGCTGCAGCAAGAGGAACCATGATGTTTGTGGATGTTGAACATGCCACAAGAATTATTGATGCACTAGCCTATACAGACCAGCAAACCCAACATGATTGACATCCAATTCAGAGGAAAGGAGTACTTGAGCTTAGCACCTCAGATGCTATCTTAGCTCAAAATAAAATTCTAACCCAACAGATTGAGGTATTGACCCAGCAGATGGCGAAACTACCTCAACAATTACGTGTTGTCCAATCTTCTCCTAGCCAGCAACAATTCATGAAATGTGACTTTTATGGAGGTCACCATTCAAATGGAAATTGTTCTTACCAAGGCAACTTACAAGCAGAAGAAGTTCATTATATGGGTGCTCAAGGTAGTAGTGGCCAAGGACGACAAGGAAATTTCCCTAATTCTAACAATTATCTGAACAATTTTGCAAAAGGATGGAGAGGGAATCAGAATCAGAATCAGAATCAGAACTTTGGGTGGAAACAAGGTGCTGATCCATCTAATAGACAACCTTTATATCAATAATAGTCATATCAGCAACCTTCATATCAACAATAGTCATATCAGCAACCTCCATATCAACAACAACAATATTATCCTCCAGTGCATGAGAGAATAGGCAAATTGGAGGACAATCTGGAGATATTCATGCAAACTTCCGTGTGTAATCAAAAAAATACGGAGGCTTCGATCAGAAATATAGAGACCCAAGTGGGCTAATTGGCT
Organism: Sphenostylis stenocarpa; assembly: GCA_963425845.1. Lineage (NCBI taxonomy): Eukaryota > Viridiplantae > Streptophyta > Magnoliopsida > Fabales > Fabaceae > Sphenostylis > Sphenostylis stenocarpa. The sequence continues at coordinate 11,740,494 of OY731402.1, read as the reverse complement.
AAATAGTTATCTGAGCATCAAGGAAGATAGTTTTCATCCAACACACAAACCAACCCCAGGAGCAATGCAATTCAATAACTACAAGGAGTGGAAAAGTTGTAGGTAAGGGGATTAGTGATAATCTAGCTATTGAAGAAGAGGTTTTGAGAAAAGAAGATGAAGAAGGAGAAATTTAAGGTGGAGAAGAAGAGAAGAATAGTAAAGAAAGACATATCCCTAATAAGAAGAACGAAGAGGGAAAGGAAAAACAAAAGATAGAAAAAGGAGGGAGTCAAAAACCATTTGTAAAGAAGTTACCATATCCCAAGGTTCCCTCACAGATAGACAAAGAAAGACAATTCATCAGGTTTATGGACATATTTAAAAGGATGCAGATCAATATACCTTTTGTGGAAGCTATGGAGCAAATGCCAACATACGCCAAATTCATGAAAGAGCTCTTAACTAAGAAAAGAAGATTTACTGATGAAACAGTGGAGTTAGAGGCATGGTGCAGTTCTATATTCCAGAAATCATTGTCTCAAAAGTCCAAGGACCCTGAAAGTTTCATTATACCAGTCACAATTGGTGCATTACAGGTGAAAAAAGCATTACTTGATTTAGGGGCCAGCATAAACCTCATGCCATTATGTATGCTCAAAAGAATAGGAGATTTGGATGTTAGACCAACTAGAATGACTCTGCAACTGGCTGACCGATCAACAAAGACTCCTTATGGAGTAGTAGAAGATGTTTTAGTTAGAGTGGATAAATTCATATTTCCTGTTGATTTTGTGATTATGGACATGGAGGAAAATGTGGAAGTCCCATTGATCCTGGGAAGGCCATTTATGAAGATTGTTAAAGTAATTATAGATGCTGACAAGGGCAAGTTGAAAATTAGAAGTGGAGATAATTGCTGCAAATTTTCTCCTTATTTCATGACACTTCCTAAGTATTGGGGGTGAGGTGGTTGCTGGTGGATTTTTTAGATGTAGGTAGTTAGGGTTTGAGCCCAATCTACACCTATGTATAGAGGCTACTTCGCACTCTTCCAAAACACACCTCTCTCATTTTCTCTTCTCTATTTTCTTCTTTTTCTACTATTGTCCTGGGTTTATTTACTCTTTTAAGAGTTTCTTGCTAGTTTCTGAGACCCTTGGAAATTTCGAGAAGTTCTTGTTGTATCCTGGGGGACTTGCGCAATACACCATGGATAAGTTCTTAAGGGCAGTGTTTATACACGTCTCAGGAATAAAGTTTATTCGTGTCTCTGTCAGCTTTTACAACAACTTTATACCCTTGGATAAAAGAAGGGTAAATGTTAGTCTTATTATTATGATTCATGTATCTTATTATGTGAGAATCTGCAAATTAGGAAAACTGCAAATTAACTTACATGTGGACCAGAGTCATAGTTATTAGATTTATGATTTTCCTCTTATGATAATTTTTCCCAAATTAAGATAAACCTTAATTATGAATTTAGGGATTTCTCTATAAGATTAGAATGAACCCTAATTAATTCCCAAATTTGTTTTCCCAAAATTGAATAAAGGAATAAATCCTAATGTATGTTTTAAGTTGCATTCAATTTCAAATTGAAATCAATCTCATAGCCCCTGTGTGTAAATGACCATGTAATTCTTATTGAAATGTGAATGACCCCGTAATAAATTTTAATTGAAAAGGAAAATTACGTGATTGGGTTAAAAGTGAATCATGTATGAAATTTATTACTGCATGTTATAATCATGATGGAAGAAAGGTAAAATTTTAGATCGTGCTATCAGCATGCAGCGTGTCAAACACATGTTCCTTTTTCGGATTTATTACACCAATGCAATTGGGAAAATGAATTATGTATGAGTATTATATTTTGTGAGAGATTTTTTTTGGTAGTGCACAATTAACAGTTACGATCTACACGTGTAGATATTATTTTGTCCACATATTATTTTGTACATACTTATAAGAAAGGGTTTGAAAATAATGGATCTAACCCCACCTTACCATCAACAAGAAGGGAAATTGCTTTGTTTGTGGAAAACCAAGTCATCATGCACTTCAATGCAGACATAGAATAAGAAAAGACAATCCTCCTAAGGCAAATTTAGCCAAAGGAGAAGATAAAATTATTACGGTCGTTTCCCAAATAAACATTGTGACAAATGTGAGCAAATGAGTGGTAGACTCTAGTGCTACCAGGCACTAATGCAAACAGAAGTATTTTTACCTCGGTGATTCCAAGACAACTCCTGTCTTAGGAAAAAAAAAAGTTCTTCTTAAAGCTCACGTCTGGAAAGACTCTGGCCTTGAGTGATGAGCTACATGTGCCATTAATCAGAGCTAATCTAATCTCTGTAGCACTGTTGGGAAAAGTTGGGGTTAAAGTCTCATTCAAATTTGATAAGATTATTATGACAACAAATAATGTGTTTATAGGGAAGGGATATTGTGATCAAGGTCTTTTTTGTACTTAATATCTCTTATGTTGTTAATGAAATTTGTTCTTCTGCTTATATTATTGATTCATATGATCTGTGGCATGCTAGACTAGGACACGTGAGTTCTTTGTATGTTATGAAATTGCAATGATTAAGATTAGTTAATATTCATGATAAACAAAATAAGAAATGTGATATATATGTAGAATCTAAAATAACCAAGAAAAGTTGTCAATTTGTAGAACGTCAAATTGAACTTTTAGGATTAATTCATACTGATATAGCTAATCTAAAACAAACCACGTCAAGAGGTGGTAAAAATTATTTTGTGACATTTATAGATGACTACTCTAGATACACCAAAGTATACTTAATCAAACAACTCTAGTGCACCTAATAACCTTTGGGAGAAACTCTACTTACAGTGTGCTCTTTTTTTTTTTTTTTAAGAAAACTGGTAAAACTCTCTATATGTTATGAAGAGGTTATTAACCTAATCTTAAATATCTACAAGTGTGGGGGTGCCTAGCTAAGGTAATGTTACCCAATCCTAAGAAAAGGAATATAGACTCTAAAATTTCTAATTATATGTTCTTAAGCTATGCAGAACATAGTGCTGCATATAGGTTTTTTGTCGTCAAGAGTAATACTATACCACTAAAGGTTAGTGAGACACCTAAACAATCTATATATATTAATAGTGATAAAGTATATGCGGATTTGAGGAGAAGTAAAAGACAGAGTAAGGAAACCTCCTTTGGAGATGATTTCTACACTTATCTAGTTAAAAATTATCCAATGAGTTTTTTAGAGGCTACTAAGGCTCGTGATGCAATACATTGGGATAAGGCCATTAAGACTGAAATTTATTCAATTAAGAAAAATAATACTTGCCTAAAGGAATAAAACCTATTGGTTGTAGGTGGATCTTTAAGAAAAAGTATCATCCTGATGGATCCGTAGATACATATAAGGCAAGATTAATAGCAAAGGGTTTTACTCAAAAATCCAACATTGATTATTTTGACACCTTTGCCCCTGTGACTAGGATTTCCTCTATTCGAGTTTGTTAGCTCTAGCAGCTATCCATAAGCTGGTTATACACCAAATGGATGTTAAGACAATTTTTTTTAATGGTGAATTAGAGGAGGAAATTTATATGACTCAACCTGAAGGGTGTGTTGTTCCTGGTCAAGAGAACAAAGTGTGCAAACTTTTAAAATCTTTGTATGGATTAAAACAAACGCCAAAATAGTGTCATGAAAAACTTGATAGTGTTCTACTTTGTAATGACTTTTTAACTAATGATGTTGATAGATGTGTGTACTCTAAATTTGAAAGTGATGAATGTGTCATTATATGTTTATATGTAGATGACATCGTACATGCATTGACATTGTCTCTAGAACTAAGTTGTTTCTGGGATCTAAATTTGAAATGAAAGACATGGGTGAAACCAATGTGATTTTGGGACTTAAAGTCATAAGGAAGAGAGATAGTATTTTACTATCCCAAGAACAATACATTGAGAAACTCCTTAGGAAGTTTGGGCATTATAACGTCAAACCAGTTAATACCCTTTATGACGCTAACTCTAAGTTAAAGAAAAATAGAGAACACTCAATCTCTCAACCTCAGTATGCCCAAATAATTGAGAGTTTACTGCATTTAATGAGCTTTTCTAGACTTGACATTGCTTATGCAGTAGGTAGACTGAGTAAGTACACTCAATATCTTAATTAGGAACATTGGAATGCACTTGCAAGACTTATGACATACTTAAGAGGTTCAATAGATTATGCCATTGAATATAGTAGATTTCCCGCTGTACTAGAAGGGTACAGTGATGCTAACTGATTCTCTGATTCATATGAGACAAAATCCACTAGTGGTTATGTATTCACACTTGGGAATGATGCGATTACATGGAAATCAGCTAGACAAACAATTATTGCAAGATCAACAATGGAATCTGAATTTGTTGCTCTCGAAATGGCTGGTAGTGAAGCTGAGTGGTTGAAAAACTTCTTAACAAACATTCCATTAGGAATGAAACCGATTCCGTCTGTATCAATTCACTGTGATTACCAATTGGCAATAACTATAACTAAAAATAAGAACTACAATGAAAAAAATAGACATATATATTGAGACATAATTTAGTGGAGCAGCTGCTAAAGAATTGAACAATTTCCATTGACTATGTGAAGTCAGAACAGAATCTAGTAGATCCTCTGACAAAACTCTCAACGAGAAATATGATTTTAGAAACATTGAGGGGAATGAGACTTAAGCCACTTGCAAACAAATAGGTAATAGTAACTCAACCTTTTTTATTAGAGATCCCATGAATAAGATTCATATGGGTAAAAACAAGTCACTTGTTAGTTCTGCTAGCATTAAAATTAATTAAAATCAATTATGTTCATTCCTATGGTGTATATGTGAAAGTGCTAGATACTGCATCTTTGAGAAGTTAAACTTTGTAATTAAAATTCTATGTGGTGTACGAATTTTAGTCTAAACAAAGTTTTTAATGATTTCATATCCCTTACGGGTGGTGTATGATTTGCAGCATACGCTTGATGAAATCACCTATATGAGTGTCTAATGGGGCCGCTTGTATGAGATCTTTGCAAGATTTATAGAGCACTCATGAATATCGGGTATGACCTACTAAGCACAACACATCGATAACAACAAGAATTGTGCGGGTGTATTGTGATGGTTAAACCACTAACACACACTAAGTGTTTTGGTTCATATAACTTGTTACACCAACTACACTGTGTGTTAAGTTTTTCAGTCTAAGACTGGTTCATATAGTTTGTTATACCAGCTCTGATGCATTACATCTTATATGAGACTCAGGATTTTCTTCTTTTATTCTTTATCTCTCTTGTTTTTGCAATATGTGGGGGATTGTTATGAAACTGTATTGCAGAAAAATAAGTAACCCACTCTCACACGTTGCAGAGAACGTTACATAGAACGTTGCAGACCCACTCCCAAGTCTTCCTCTAACTGCTGCAAATTTTCTCCTTATCTCATGACACTTCCTAAATATTGGGGGTGAGGTGGTTGCTGGTGGATTTTTTGGATGTAGATAGTTAGGGTTTGAGCCCAATCTACACCTATAAATAGATATCACTTCACACTCTTCCAAAACACACATCTCTCATATTCTCTTTCTCTATTTTCTTCTGTTTTACTATTGTCCTGAGTTTATTTACTTTTCTAAGAGTTTTTTCCTAGTTTCTGAAATCCTTGTAAATCCTGATAAGTTCCTGTTATATCTGGGGGACTTGCACAATATACAGTAGATAAATCCTTAAGGACAATATTTATACACACCTCAAAAATAGAGTTTATTCGTGTTTCTTTAGCTTTTACAACAAACAATACATCACTCTAAACAAACACAACATTAAAATTGAAAGTAACCACACACCAATCTTATGACAGAAAAACAATCAATTTTAGTCATTATAAATAAAATATTTTTTTTATCCTCGACAAAAGTTATTTATCCTTAACTCATGAATAAAAGGCATTATAAACAAACTGATTTTGATATCAACAAAGTGTTGATTATTTATAGAAACAAATTTTGAAACTTAAACCACTTAGTTAAAAGAAATAAGTTACTAATATACTGAATTAGAATTTGTATTATAATGAGTTTCAACATAGTCCTATTTTCAGAAACTCTAAGTTATGCCACCCCAGTCAAGCTTATATAAAAAGGTAATGCAATTTTGTTTCTACAAACCCTACAAAATATACAATTTTTTATTACCTTCAGCGTCATAATATATTTGCAGTACCACGACCTCTCGTCGTCCGAACACGAGAACCTATCACCCCGATGACCATGCTGACACGTTGAAGATTACATGATGAGATAAAAAATTAAGATTAGTGTTTTATTTATAAAAAAGGATGTTAATAAAGTAAGAGATAATAATAGTGATTTATATAATTAAGACGATAGATAATAAATAATTCAAGGTAAAAATTTAGATATTTAAAAGTCTCTCTGGTCTAATTTTTCCATTTATAGTATTTTATTCCAAAAATGTTTCAAAGCCGGTCTATTTTATATTTTGGTTGAAAAATTGAGAACAGAAAACGATTGGGACATAACAGCGTCGGTGGGTGGGTGTGGTCTACTACTACTAGTTGCTTGTTGGATGGTGCCAAACGTCAACATAAGCACCAAGGTGGTGCGCTCTTGGTAGTGTTATGGGTGCCAACCAGCCACGATTACGCGCAATCGCTTTTGTTCATTGCCGCGTTGCTCTCCATTTTTGGGACCCACTTGCTTCCCTTTCTTAAACACTCTCTCTCAACCCCACCATTTTAACTTTTACTTTAATATGCAACAAAATTTCAGTCTGCACCATAGCCTCTTTTTGAATCACAAATGTCACTCACTACATTTGAGATTCATCAAGCTGCTTTGCTTAAACTGAAAAAATTAAAAAGATAAAATGTGCTACTGAGAGACTCATTCTTTCACTCAAATCCAATAAACTCCGTCATTATGCATATGATATTATCTTTAAATATAAATTTAATTATATTTTAATCAATATAAAATTTTGATGATATTATATGTAAATAATATCTCTTTTATACAAATTTTTTATGACTGAATATTTTGAATATAAAATTGAATATTTGTGAAAAATGTAATATTCTATTCATATCCAAATAGGAGTATTTTCAATGTCGAATTAACATTTGATGTAGAAGTTATTATACATAATGTTAAAAGATGAATTTAGATGTTTTACACCTGATTCGAATTATATATATTATTTTAATGGATTATAGTAAATTTTATTTTGTTTATAATCTGTTTAGAGAAATGTTTTATATATTTTGTAATTTGACATTTTCATTTTCTTATAATTTGACTTGAAAATTGTACTTTCTCATGAGTTAAAGTAAAATCAGCATATACATGCCTGTATATTGCTGTTGAAGGAAGTGCTTAATCATTTAAGACAATAAAATAAAAGAATAAAGGTAAAACAATTATCATAATTGAAACATAATTACATGATTACACTTTCTTGTTAGTATGTTTACTATTTCTATTTGAATAACATTTTATGTTGCTTTGAGGAAAAAACAAGAAGCAAACACCTCAATTTTTTACAATCATTATTTTTCAACTTATGTCCCTTAGCTTTATTTTATTAGATCTGAGAGCATTTGAACAACTTTATCTTTTAACTAAGTTCATTTGACTCAATTTAAATTAATCAAAATTTAAAACTATTTCTAATACAAAACTAGAGTCTCAAACATAAAAGATTCAACCCTTCTGCCAGCTCATAATATATATATTAAAGGTTTTCTACGTTTCTTCATGGCAGTATGTCATAGTTTTTACATGGTATCAGTACACTTCTTTAATCACGTGGATTCTTATCAATGGAATTTTTTTTTTTTTTACTGCATTTTATCCAATTTATCTGACAAGTAACTTAAATGTACCATTAAATTAAATGTAAAACTGGTTAAATGATTGAAGCATCTGCAGAAACTGAATAGTATAATTGGAAATGGGGACCAATAGAAGAGGACAAGTTCATTCATGGGAATTGGTTAGATTATTATTTAATTAAAGTAATAACCGCGTTGACATGTAAAGTAATGGGATTAATAAAGAACTGAAAAACAAAAATATAATATTTGAAAAAAAAAATCCTAATTCCAATGGAAATAGAGAAATAAAAGTCAAGTGTAGTTGGTGGCCAACTCACCTCATTGTGGTGCGGAACGGCAGTGGCATTTTAGCAATAAAGCCACAAACCAGGGACTTTTGTTATTCCTGTAAGGGTTTGGCCTAACTTTTGAAGTCGCTTCTTTTTATATGAATATAAGTATTTTCTTTATTATTGATAATTAATTAAGTCGATAATATTTTGCTAATTATATTTAATAAAAATATTTTTTTAATCACATTTTTTCTTTTACAAAATTGTAAAAGTGAACTTCTGTAACAAAACCAAATTCCTTTAGTTAATGGGAAATTATAGAAAAAATAAATAAAATCTCAGTAATTTATTGTTATTGCTTGACCCGTGTGATTTTGATGCTGGCCTAGTCAAGGTTCGACCGAATTTTTTATATAACCATTTCCCCTAATACCATTCATTAATTGTATATTTATTTCCTTTTATGAATTGTGATCCTCTCTTTATGACAAGAGACTCTTGATTAATTAATTTGTTATCTTAATAATATTAATGATAAACAAAAAACTGAAAATGAATTAACGATTATAAGATTAATTTTATAAAACTGTTTTTTTTTTTTAATTCAACTACTAGATTTTTAAGTCTTTGTAAAAAATTTGGAAAAACTATTACTGAATAGAAGAAATAATATATAACATATAAATTTAGAAACCAATTTTCAGTTTTTTTTATAGGAATTAATTCAAATAATCACTAAATTAAAAAGTAAATTAACAGTTTATTCTTAATCATATGTAATAATAATAAATTTTATTTGTTTATTTATATTATCTCTACTCGTACACTTAGATCGTAGAATATAAGACGGTTGTTTAAAAATAAGTGAGGGAGTGTGACAAGTGAGAGGTGAAAATAATATTTAGATGATTATTTAGTAGGATATATCTAGATTAGCTTTTTTACAATATTTTTAAAATAAAAATAAATTTAAATTTAAATTAACTTATACACAAATAATTTATTTATTATTTGTATTTACGCATAGACCAATTTTATTTAAAAAAAATATTTCATTTTGTTAATTTTTCAATGAAAACTAATTTATTAATAGAAAAAGTTGTGAAAACTAAAATGAGAAAAAAGGGAGTAATATTTACAATGATAATTAAGATTTAATTACAAAATGTATGAATCTTTTTATGGATATTTGATAGAAAAATTTTCTGAAATGTAAGGGTTTATTCTAAATTATTTTAATTTTTTAAAATTTTGAAAACTAAATTTTTTATTTGATAATAATTTTGTCAAGATAATTTTTAAATTTTTTAAAATTTAAAAATGAAAATCATCATATATGTTTTAATACTTTATTATTATCATTTATCCACTAATATTTGTATTATATAGCTCGTCTTTATCATTGTAAAAATATAAAGTCTCGCAGTCTTTCATTATTATCAACATCGTCTTTCTTCATTTTAAAAAATTAAAAATTAAAGTTATTAAATAAGTTTTTTAATTTATTTTTAAAATTAATTATTAAAAATGTATTTAAAACTTAAAATATAAAAATAAAATTAAAGTACTAATATATAAGAAATAATTTATTTTTAGAAAATAATATTTCTTTATGTTTTCCAAACAAATACAGTGCAATAGAGAGGTGAAAATCAACTTTTCCAAATTGAAATAAAAATTTCAATAAAAAAATCCTGTTATTATTATTAAAACATTTAATACGATAATAAATTAAGATCTTTAGTAAAATATCGCATTACGTTTTTAATTCTAAAAAAACTTATATAAATATTTTTAATAATTTTTACTCATAAAATAAAATTTATAAGAACTATATTCATCAGGAATTGTGATTACAATGAATGAAAATATTTTTTTGGCATCAAATGTTATCATAGTTAAAAAACTATATATATCTTTTTAAGTGATAATTTAAAGTTTCATGATGAGAATACTAATCTTTTATTTTTTTTGTCAGAATTAAACACTCACATCTTAATATTTATATATTTTTTTCCATGTACGATTTATACAAGATGAATCTATAAAAATTGCAAACGCAATGTTAATGAACTAATTTTTGTGTTTAAGGTGTTTAACCATTTTCTTAGAAAAAACAATAAGTTAAAATTATATGACTTATTTTTTCTTATTATCTAAGTATGATCCATCCACTGTTTTTAATTTTTTTTTAACCCTAAAACAAAACCACTGGTATATATGCAATTATTACATTAATCATAAAGTGATAAAAACTAAGTGCGAAAATGATGAGGGTTTATAATTTTTATTTGCTGTTTCTGAGCTGTGCAATGTTAGAGCATACTGCCTCCCTCACGCAGAGTATGGCGAAAGAAAGGTACCTAATCATGTTTAACATGGATGGTTATCTCAACTACTAGGTTTTTTTTTTCTAAATTTGTTTTCAAATTTATCATGTATGATTATTTTATTTATTTATTTATTTATTATTATTTTATAAGTTAGTATCATTATCATTAATTATTATTTTTTATATTTATTATCTTATATATTATTATATAAAAATATTTAATTGAAAAACTCACATTATTACTTATTCTCAAATACCTAAAAGTTGATTGGGTGTGTGAGTGCTATTATATATAACTTCTCTATAATTTTAAATCAGAACTATTTTCACATTCTCAAAATTTAAACATGAAATTCGATCACCAATTTTTTTACACTTTCTTATTAATCTTTATTACACCGGTAAAAACAATTAATTTTATAATAATTAATTTAGACATTACGTTGGATATTATTTATAATAACAATATACAAAGGATTAAACTATAAGATAAATTTTATTTTTATGTGTTAATGTTGGTTGAACCGAAATGTTTATGAGTAACTTATACTATTTTAAAATTGCTTGGACAATATATAAAGAATTAAAAAAAAAAAACTCAATTAAGAAATGCTACACCGACTTTTTCCAGACTAATGCATAAAAACACTATTTCACCACTTTTTTATTTTTGTTAGTAGTAATTACACAAACAATAATCACTCAATGGTGCATTAGTTTGAAAAATCACTCAATGAATTATTACGAATGTATTCTATTAATTTTATTTGTACAACAACTTGAGTCAAGACAATTTTGTCACCAAATGAAAAAGAAAGTATAGTTAGACACAGGTTTTGACGTGAGGATTTTCGTTTTCCATTTTCCTCTAAGAACAATGCATTCGGTAGTCTCTGTTCCAAAGTTTACTATGCAATCCTTTTATTCATAGAAAACAAATTATGTAGAGTAAAATTTGGGATTTCGTATGGATTTTATGTTTCCAGGTTACGTAATTATATAATATTGTACATTGAATATTAATTTAACCAAAATTGCACTGTCGATTGTGTTTAGTCATCAACTTTGGAAGTGGACGGACATAATACATCGTGTTTCAACATGGCTAAACGACTTATATTTATCAGAATATTCTTGTGAAAAAGGAGAGAATAAGAAAAAGGAAAAGTGTGATTTGCAAACTGTGATGCTTGAATAAAGGACACTGTATGGCATCTTTGTCGCTCTAGATCATTTCAGTGGTAGAAAAATCTTTAAAGTGGGTTATGTGTTCATACTTGTTTTGAATTTCAAGCAAATAACAGTATGTCATGAAAGTTGAAGAACTTTGACACCATAAATAGATAAAAAAAAAAAAAATACCATTTGAGTTTAATTGAATATTGATTTTTTTTTTTTTGTATATGAAAAACTATCAAGATTGTCAATTAATTCAACCAACTTAGAGTGAATTTGAGACAGCAGTTATAAACTTAATTTTTTGAGTCAGCATCTAAGAATTTCAACTAATGACTCCACCTGATTCTTCTCCTATTCATAGTTTCCCACCTAAGCTAACCCTACGTGATACTCTTGTAAAAAGAAAAATACATGAACAATTTTTAAAAATAATTATGTTCAAATATAAAATAATCTAATAATTATTTTTAAATAATTCAAAATATTTATAAGAATATATTTAATGTATTGATGCTGCCATGAATTAATATGAAGTACAGTACAAAATAAGAGTGCATCACTAGAGTGGTTAGTTAAAAAATCATGAGGCGAAAGCAACCTACCCCAATACATTACCACAAATCACTATAGTCTAGTTAAAGCCCCAAAACTAGTTATATTATATCAAAGCGTCAATTAAAGCTAACTTGGTAGGATAAAGATTTTTAATTAATTGGAAGTACAAAATTATTACTTGTGAAAATTAGATATCCCAATTTAGTACGATAAACTAGTTATCATCATGATTTAAATGCAAAATAATCTCTTACGGAAATTGGTTTTAAAAATCTGAAAATCACATTCAAATTGGAAAGAAATGTGCAATGATTATTGTCTTATTCTGTCTTCATTATCTTGATCGCGTTAGGACATGCATATAAAATAAAGAAAATGGTTGATCAAGAATTGTGCAACAAATTAAAACTAACCATCGTGAAGGGATCGTGTCATAAAAGTGGTAATAATAATGTGATTAAGGAAATCTTCACCATTTGAGTATAACAAGAAAAACAAAAAGGAATATATTGTGCAGTTTACGCATTTATTATTATATATTTTTTTATTAGTGGGGGCAGGCACATTTCGCCAAACTTGTTACCTGTTAATTAGGTAAATTTGCAATTGGCTCCAATTTTTCGCAGAATTAACACATTGAAAAATAGTTTTTGAGAGGAAGTGAGTAAACGGTCACGTGCTAATAATTTTGATAAGAAATTCTCCATAAATAAGCACACAGAAAGGATGGTAATATTGTTGAATTAAGAACCAAAAGTAACAACGAATTTACCACCCAATAAATGTCATGCTTCCAAAGGAAAGTGTGAGTTTTACTTTCTTTCTCCACACAGAAGGGAAAAAGTCCAAATATATGAGACTGAAAATTATTGGCATTAATTAGAGTTTTACCAAGATCTCAGAGGCTGTGCTGTAAACGAGTGACCGAACCAAACGTTACAAGGACCCGATCAAAACAGTTTCCTTCATTCCTACTTTTAAAACACGAAAACGGAAAAAAGTGACTCAGTAGCGAGAAGCAAGTTGGCAACCACCTAAGCCGGTGAGCCGGTAAACTCTTCAAAGGGTCTTCATCACCGTACACACTATATAAGTATTTCTTGACTAATCACAACCAACAAGAAGGTCCCATCCCATTGGCATTCATAACAATATTTCACTCCTCTTTCGCCACTCTTGAAATCCGTGCACTGCTAGTCCCAACCAGACACACGAAGATGAGAGAGAGAGACTGAAACGCAGAACAGCGTTGCCGTTTCGAAGGACGCAAAACGACGAAGCAAAACGCGTTTGGAAGACAACCGTAACTGACAACTATACCAGTGGAAAATCATCGACGGTATGGTCGTCACTGTCACTACTGCATCGTTATTTTGTTTCATTTCACCGCCAAGAAATTGGATCTGACTCACTCACTCTCAAAACCTTCAAATGATTTTCTCTCGTAGGAGACACATTCAAACCATTCACACACTTTTTATATTTCGCAATGAAAACCAAAACGATATGCACGTTTTCTAAAACAAGCCTCACTCTGAATTATTGCAGATTGTATTCAGCAACTCGCTGAAGCAGTGAACCGAGGCGCGAGGAGAAGCTTTTTAGAAGCGAATGGGAAAATCGACGAACGGTAACAGAGACTGGACGCAGATGTACGCGATCTATGGAATGGAGCAGCGCCAAACCCTAATTTTCCTCATCTGCCAGGCTATGCTCTTCTCTGTGTTGTCTGTTTTGTATCTTCTTTATTTTGATCTCGTTTGCAACTTTTTCGAGCGAATCTTTTCCGGCGCCGGCGGAACCGCGCGATTCGCCGCCGGAATCACTGGCTCCGTTACGGCGCTTTCTGCACTGTGCCTCTTCTTCGCGGCGGCGAACTTTTTCTACTCCTCCGTGCCGCTGCACTTCGACATGGCGCAGCGCATCGTCTCCGCTGTGCACGACTGGTCCTCCGTGAAGCTCGCGCTGGACCTCGGCTGCTGCGGCCGCGGCATCCTCCTGAACGCGGTAGCGACGCAGATGAAGAAGGAAGGGAGCTCCGGACGTGTAGTCGGCCTCGACCGGTCGAAGCGCACGACGCTGTCGACGCTCCGCGCGGCGAAGATGGAAGGAGTCGGCGAGTACGTGACGTGCCGCGAGGGTGACGCGCGTAGGCTGCCCTTTCCAGATAACTACTTCGACGTGGTGGTGTCCGGCGTGTTCGTGCACACGGTCGGGAGGGAGTACGGCGCGCGCACGGCTGAGGCCGCGGCTGAGAGGATGCGCGCGGTGGCGGAGTTGGTGAGAGTGATGAAGCCTGGTGGAGTGGGAGTGGTGTGGGACCTATTGCACGTGCCGGAGTACGTGCTTAGGTTGCAGGAGTTGAATATGGAAGATGTGAGAGTCTCCGAGCGTGTAACAGCCTTCATGGTGAGCAGCCACATCGTATCATTCCGGAAGCCCAGTCAGCACGTGCATGGCCCCGCGGAGGTCCGCTTGGATTGGAGATTATGCTGACGGTGGAATTTTTGACACTATATAGAAAAATATTAAATACATATATACTGAGAAATGTTTTGTTAAATGTATTTTTTTTTTAAAAAAGAAAGATATGAGTGAATATCTTAAGGTCAAGTTATGGCTGGGGAGGCGAAGTCGACCCAGATTAAAAAAACCTTTTTTAAAAAATGGATGGTGTAATAATGTGATGACAGATCTGGAACCGAATTTTTGTATATGTTGTTTATATAGATAGCAATGAAATTTAGCACTTCTGATGAATTTTTTTTTAATTTTCGTGAAATTGACTATGCCTGACTGATAAATTGATCTTTTAGGTTAAATGGGTTAAATTGGTACATATTAGCAAAACTCTTTGGTGCGTTTTTTCTGACTTTGCTATGGTTGCAACTTGTTCAAAAGAGTTTAATTATCACCAGCGGAAAAGCCGGTAATTGTGGGTTGAATAGATGAACAGTGAGGACAAGGAGTTAGATGAGTAACTTTTGAATTTTTTTTTTTTAGCATGAAGATGTCGTTGTCCTTATTTAATTTTTGGGGTTTCGGGTTTCTTTCCTCCATGTGAGGTTGGATTCTATTAGAAAAGGTTGAAAACTAATTGACGATGAATGGATGGGAAAAAGAAAATAGTGATATTTCTTTCTAGTACAGTTCAACTTTGTGGAGGCTGTGGGTTGAAATGATGGCGTGGATTGGTGACCCCGTTGGGGAGTCACAATCACAGATTTTTTTTCGATGGTGAAGCTTTAACAAAATGCTGGAGCGAGTTTGTTGGAAGTTTACATCTCATGCTTAGGAGTGTTAGTTAGTGGTAGAGAACTGATATGATATGGTTTGCCAAATATTTAATCTAACCTTATACAGATTTGGTCGATGCAGTCATTTTACTTTGTTTTGTTCTACCAAATTGGGCGTGATGTTCAAAATTACTGGTATTGGGTTCACTAGTAATTATGCTCAATTAATTGACCTATGGCTTGCATTGTCTTTGTAGGGTTGTTGCTTCACTGCCAGTTGCTACTTGCTAAAAAAAACTTGAAAGACATTAAGTGCTTAAGTGGATTTACAGCAGACATTATGCTTCCTTTATACTGGTCTTTTTTGTTTTTTGGTGATTTTTTTTTTCCAATGATGAGAGAGGTGTAGTGTGTTTTATATAGCGTGGAAGAGAGGACATGGAAATGAGAATATAGGAAGGGCAACGAGAAAAATCTAACTCGCAATTACAATTCATGTCCCGCGTAACCAATTGAATTTATTAGGGGGAAGTATCGTTGTCACTGTTACTGATTTGTATTGCTTACTCTCAAATCAAAACCAGTAAGTGAAAATTATATGGTTAAGTTTTTTCCTCATTGACGTTACAAGGACTTACATTATCTATAATAATGGGCTCTCAAAGGACCACAAGGTGCATGTGCTCCTCTAATCTAACACCAGACGAGTATGGGGCCAGTCTACCTATCCCATAACAAATGACCACTAGGGACTTGACATCAGTGAGGCCATGATTTCCTTTCTTAGGTTCAATGTAGATATCTCATTTTAATGGAAGATCACAGTTTCAGAAATATCCATAGCATATAGTCTGAATCCTTTCCATTGTAATTAAAAGTAGCGATAAGGATTCAGATATGACTGCATCTTGCTTCCATAATAGTCTGAAGTTGTGATCCTTCCTGATTTGAAAATCGGAAGGATAAACAAATACCTTGATAACATGTCACTTTAGAGGGAGTCAGAAGTCAGAACCAAACTAAACAAGGATTTGTCGTTAAGCTTTTGTCGGCTGCGCTAAAGAAAATATATCTTTTAATTCGTTCACTTGTTGTAAAACCTAAGTTAGAAAAATTAATCGCTAATTTGATAGAAAAACATAGCGTAGAGATCGTTGCCCGGAACCACATATCCTTTATGATTCGAAAATTGAATTCCATTGAAAATTGACGTGATGATCTTTTATCCATAGCCTTCAAGTAGGTGTAAAGTGGGATGTGATGTGAATAAGAAAGGGTAGATGCTTGTTTCTACTTAATAGCAAACAATAACATGATCAACATAGAAGGCAAGCATCAGCATTGATTAAGGTTAATTGAAGATGATAATCTTGCCTTCCAGTATTTATTTTTCTTTTGGGGACTAGAGACACATCTTTCAAATAACCTATGTAATATAAGTCTATATAACGTAGAGAGAAAAACGTTCTTCCAAAGTTCAATACAAGGCCCACAAGGCCCACAAATGCCTTAGACACGATCAATTCTGCAAGTCTGAGATAATTTTTTTTACTTCTTGAAAAGTGATCAATGGTTGATTTTTTTAATGAAAAAAAGAAGAAGGAAAGGTACAAAAAAGAAGCTTCTTATACATTTCATATACATATATCTACACGGTTTACAAACCTTGGCCCTTTTTGAAACAGTCCCGGTCAGCTACAAGAGCAAGTTTCAAGCAATCTATTTGGAAACAATCAAAAGTGCAAAACAGTTGTACAGGTATAACTATTAACTAGAAATCAATACATTCTCTTTTATAACATATTATTTATTATGTCACAATAATATATGTTGAAGATAATATTCACATATTCTCTGTCTACTTCAACGGAACAAAAACAACTATACGATATGTCGTGCTTTTTCTTCTTTTAATTCTGATGCACTTTGGTCAATTTGTGCCCTGGGCACAATAGTCTTGGAGTACATGTTAACACAATTTCAGTCCAAGTCTTTTACTAAAGAAAGATGAAAAGCAAAACCAAATTGGATAAATTTGGCAATTTGATATCACAAAGACGCCAAAGATGAGACGTGAACAAGTTAATTTAGCGAACAGGGAGCTTGCAGTGTCATGTGATCAATGCCAAACTGAACCAAACCACGATCCCAGTCCTCCCACGTGGATATTTTACTCGTGCTTATATTTTGGGCGAAAAATAAATAAAAGAGCACCAAATTAATGAATCACATTACTTGCATCCATGTGTCTCCTATCTCTGTTACAGCATCTCGAGAAAAATTAAATAACATGTTAAGTTGTTATTTGAAAATTAGTTGATTTGTTTGGGATTGTGCTCATTCTCTGAAGTTGGGTGGTGCATCTCATCTCAGAATTTGCACCCTGACCAATTTGTTTGAATGATTCTACGCAATCAGCAATGCAGCATGTGACAGCCAATGACATTTTTTGTTTGACATATTTATTAACAAGATTCATCAGCGTTAGGAAAAGGCAATCAAATATAATGTGGACTGCGATATTTAGTTGGAATTTTTTGGGCTAGTAGGGAATTAAAATATTATTAAACTAGTTTTCCCACTTTGATCAGGAGAGTCATATCGCTGTTTGCTGTTTGTACTCTATCAGTTTATGCAAATCCAGAATACCAGGACTTACAAACTTATTTTTATTGTTGAAATAAATGAATTTACGTAAAAAAAGTAAAATCCTACCTAATAATATAAATTATGAATTTATTATTAATATTTTTATAATCTAATAATTAACATGAGTTACTATTTTAAATTAAATCCGAAAACCCCTGCCTTGTATTGAATATGATAGCACAATATATACATGAAATACAGAAACATTCTAGGCTATAATTACGCTAACCATTATAGTCGGTATCCTAAATTTGTCTATTAACAGATATGAAATTAATGTGCATCGCTGTCATGCCAAGCTAAATATGGAAAGAAATAATCATGTAGAATCATGGCATGATACGGTATTTGTAATCGTATATTCTATGTATATTCTATGTTTATCACCCTCCCTCAAGATGGAGCATGAAGGTTATGAATGCCCAACTTGCCTAATAAAGAACCAAATTTAGTGGCGCCAAGAGATTTGGTGAAGAGATCGACCGAGTTGATGATGAGTGGACACATAGGAGGGTTGGATATGATTGTGTTGTATTTCATCACGAATAAGATGACAATCCACTTCAATATGTTTTGTCCGTTCATGAAACACGGGATTCTTGGCAATGTGAAGGGCGGCTTGGTTGTCACGGTAGAGAGTCATAGGGTCGGTGTGAGTAATGCCTAGGCTCGAAAGAAGGCCTTGAAGCCATTTCAACTCACATGTCGTGTTGGCCATAGAACGATATTACGCCTCGGCGGATGATCAAGAAACCGTATGTTGCTTCTTGGTTTTCCGAGAAACGGGGGATTGACCAAGGAAAATAAACCAACCGGTGAGAGATCTTCGAGTGAGAGGACAACTTGCCCAATCCGAGTCACACCAACCATAAAGACGAAGGTCACTCTCTCTTTTTAAAAGCACACCACGACCCGGACTGCCCTTTAAATAGCGTACCACGCGGAGTGCAGCCCGCCAATGCTCCTGACGCGGTTGGTGCATGAATTGAGATAAGACATGAACAACTGTAAGATAATTCGGGTCGTGTAAAACACAAGTAAATAAGGCGGCCAGACGAGACGTCGATATTGACTCGGGTCGAGAAAGTAGTTCGCCATCGGCCAATGCTAAACGATAATTTTCTTCGATTGGCGTGGACACGGGTTTCCCTCCAAGCAATCCTGCTTCGGCTATGATGTCCAACGCATACTTCAGTTGACACAAGAAAATTCCTGTAGGAGATCCGGCAACCTCCACCCCAAGAAAGTATTTTAATTTCCCTAAGTCCTTCATATGAAAACATTGATGAAGATAATCTTTGAATTGCGCAATGTCTTCATGATGATTGCCAGCAATGACTAGGTCATCCACGTAAACTAACACAACCGGTTCGACATCTCCTTTGCGAAAGATGAACAAGGAGTGATCGGACGAAGAACGTTGAAATCCATATTGAACAAGAGCGAGTTGAGAGCTTGGCAAACCAACAGAAGAGCTTGACGAAGACCATAAAGGGACTTGTGGAGACGACACACCATACCCTTTTGAGACACCAAGAACCCTGGCGGCATTTTCATGTACACGGCTTCCTCAAGATCGCCAGTGCGAGAAAAGCATTATGGACATCCATTTGATGGAGTTCCCAGTCTTTGGCTGCTGCCACTTGCCAACACTTGTCCAGAATGGTGACCATCTTTGCCATCGGGGCAAAGGTCTCGTCATAGTCAATCCCCTCAACTTGGTGATTTCCCAAGACAACTAATCGGGCTTTGAAGCGTTCAACGCTCCCATCGGAATGATATTTGATTTTATAAATCCACTTGCAACCCGAGAGGCTTCTTCCCTGCTAGGTAGAGGAGTAATGTCCCATGTTTCATTACTTTGGAGGGCCCGAATTTCACTAGCCATGGCATCTCTCCATCTAACATCCCGAACGGCTTCAAAGAAATGCACGGGTTCTCACTCGCATGAAGGGCTGCAAGAAAGGTTCGGTGGGGGAAGGAGAATTTAGCACAATTTAAGTACTTTGTCAAGCTGTAAGGCATACACGAGGAAGGCTGAATGTGGAGTGCGAATTGAGGGACCGAGTTGTAAAGTGGTGTTAGTCACATAATCACGAAGCTTCACGAGATGGCTTTCGTACACGAAGACCTTTCCCCGGGGATGCGGGGACGGTATGCTCCTCGAGGAACCTCTAGTTCTGTCATCATAGAGTCGGTTTGTTCGGTGGGAGAACGATCTGGGTGGGAGGCTCTTATTCATGGCTTTCGGCGTGACCCTCCCTGAACTCGGTTGTGGGCACATCTTACGTTGTGGGGTTAACGTCATCGGTCTCCACAACGTGTTACGCATTGTTCATTGCACCAAGTCCAGGCAATGCTTCCTCGACAATGCCAACATCAACGGTAGGCAATCCTACCTCCGAATGTCTACTGTGGGCAAGAGAGACAAACGGGAATTCATGTTCTACAAACTTAACATCTCTCGAAGTCCGGAAGACTTCTCTTTCCGAGATCAAACAATTTCCAGCCCTTTTGTCCGATTGAATATCCAACAAATACATTCTTGCGACTTCTACTTGCAAATTTGTCACCTTTCCTATCTTGGTTATGTGCATAACACAAGCATCCAAATACTCGTAGATGGTCATAAGTGGGTGGCTTCCCATTCAATATTTCATATGGAGTTTTTCCATGGAGAACGGTTGAGGGTGTACGATTGATCAAGTATCCTGCGGTCAAAATGCATTCTCCCAGAATTGAAGTGGAAGTTCTCCACGAAATCGTAGAGCACGAGCTACATTTAGGATGTGTCGATGTTTTCGTTCGGCTCTCCCATTTTGCTGAGGTGTTCCGAGTGCATGAGGTTTGATGGAGTATCCCATGTTGCTTGAAAATATCGTTGAAGACACATAAACTCAGTTCCATTGTCACTTCGTAATATTTTGACTTGTTTCTCGTATTGTCGTTCTATTAAAGCGATGAAATGCATTAAGGTTTGTGACACATCTTTCTTATTATTCAAGAGATATATCCACACGGCTCGAGAACAATCATCAACCAAAGTGAGAAAGTAAGATGCACCACAAGACGAGGGAGTTCTATATGGACCCCATAAATCACAATGTATTAAATCAAATATATTGGATGCTTGAAAATCACTTAAAGGAAATGTGTTTCTACATTGCTTTGATCTCTCACACACTTCACACACCCGAGTTGTATCCGTATTTCTATTCACGGCTGTTCGAGATGCGGAATTTTTCTAACAATCCGGTAGGCGGGATGTCCCATTCGCTTGTGCCAAATCTCTAGTTGATTTTTTGCATTGGTACGATACGCCTTTATGCCACTCACACCACGATACCAATAGAGTCCCTCTTTTCGTTCACCCGCTCCAATCGGCATCCTCGAAGTGTGGTCCTGCATTGCACAAAATCTATCGATAAAATGTCTTGTACATTTTACTTCATTCGATCAATTGTGAGACTGAAATCAAATTGCAATTCAATTTCGGAACATATAGAACATGTTTAAGTTTCGAGTCCTCCATCAAGGAAAACTGATCCTTCTTTGTTTGCCAGCACCAATTCACCATTTGGTAGTCCCACTGGGCACCCTTCCAAGGCTCGACTCTCCCTCAAGTTTTCTAGTGTTCCTGTCATATGATTAGAGGCGCCACTATCAATAATCCACAAGTCACATGCTTTCTTACCAGTCATCTTTTCAGTTTCATTTGCCTTGCGAGAATTCAACATTGCTGTCAAGATCTGCCATTGCTCATTACTCAGTCCTGCTACTTCTGGTTTTTCGGTTGAACCAACGTTATCTGCACCAGTGTGCGCCATATTGACGCGAGCCGTTCCTCCTTTCCCTCGGAAGGTTCCTGTTCTTTGTTGATTTTTTCCATCGTTTCTATCGGTTCGTGGTCTCTCTCCCCACCATTCTGGGTAACCAATGATCTCGAAGCAATTGCCTTTGTCATGTCCCTTCCTTCCACACTGCATGCAAACAACTGATTTTTCTTTCGCTTCATTGCGCAACTTGTTCCTGGTTTCCGCTCGCATAGCCATTCCCACGATCATTCCTCGCTCTTCTTTAGACCTGGTGATTGTTCTCACCCTTTCTTCTTGCACCATGGTGGCATACACCCGATTCAATGAGGGTAATGGATCTGTTGCCAAAACATTTGACCGTGCAGTTCCATAGCCCTCATCATCTAGCCCCATCAAGAACTGATGAATTTTTTTCTTCTTCTCTTCGTTTCTCAAGTTGCGTCATAATATTACAATTGCATCCCCCACATCTACATTGTGGGATTTGCTCGTAATTTGCCAGTTCATCCCACAACGTTTTCAACTTCTCATAATAGGAAACCATAGTCATTCCTTGTTGTTTGCATTCTGCCAACTCTGACTTTAGCTGCTGGATTCTTGGTCCGTTCACGATCGAGAATCGTTCCTTGATGTCATCCCATAGGTCCTTTGCGTTTTCCATGTATGCAACAGTGGAACACAAACTAGGTTCTATAGTGTTTAGTATCCAAGATACAAGCATCGATTGAATTGTCCACCAATCTTCTATCTCAGATGTGTCTTCTTCAGGTTCCTTATGAGTTCCATCTATGAAACCCCATTTCCTTCGAGCCCGCAGAGATATCTTCACGGCCCTTGCCCATTCCTCGTAATTCTCTCCTCGTAATTGTACCTGTGTAATTACATTTCCGGGATTATCATCGGCACTCGGATCGTATGGAGATGGTGTTTTCTTCACCGCCTCTCCTCTCTCTGCCATTTTAGAAGTACGATCGTGTTCTCGAGCTGTTGGATATCGAGTTTGGTTCGCTTCGATACCATGATAAAAATATTTCCGAAAACCCCTGCCTTGTATTGAATATGATAGCACAATATATACATGAAATACAGAAACATTCTAGGCTATAATTACGCTAACCATTATAGTCGGTATCCTAAATTTGTCTATTAACAGATATGAAATTAATGTGCATCGCTGTCATGCCAAGCTAAATATGGAAAGAAATAATCATGTAGAATCATGGCATGATACGGTATTTGTAATCGTATATTCTATGTATATTCTATGTTTATCATTATTAAACTAGTTTTCCCACTTTGATCGGGAGAGTCATATCATTGTTTCTTGTTTGTACTCTATCGGTTTATGCAAATCCGAATACCAGGACTTACAAACTTATTTTTATTGTTAAAATAAATGAATTTACGTAAAAAAAGTAAAATCCTACCTAATAATATAAATTATGAATTTATTATTAATATTTTTATAATCTAATAATTAACATGAGTTACTATTTTAAATTAAAAAAATAAATATAAAGAATATTTTTTAGATTAACTAAATCTTATATCTCTATATATATAATAGGCAGAGTCAATCTCGAAAATCAATATTAAAATATTATATATATATATATATATATATACTATTGGAAAAACAATAATAATAATAATAATAATAATAATAATAATAATAATAATAATAATAATAATAATAATCCCGATTTTGATTCTAACTATCAAACATAAACATAATCCCATACTTGATAAACATGTCTGTAAACTGAATGCGAAAGCGTACTCGAATTAACCATAATGATGATGTCTTTGTAGAGCACTGTATTGATCTTATGGTCTTCCACCTGAAGAACACCTGTATTTCCCTCTTGATTTTCTCTCTTGATGGGGATAGAAAGAAAGGAATAGGAATGAAACTTACGTTCTGTCTACGTGCTCCCAGAAGGGGACCATGACCTTTTAGATAACCAGAATTAGGTTAATTACTTAAGTTTTAGTATTTCCAATTTGGCCCCTCATCAAATTAAAAATTGCTCTATGGTCTCTACACAATTTTATTTTCATGACATATGCCTTTAGCCAAAACTTTAATTTAGTCAGATCACTTTATTATTTGGCTTAATAAATAATGGCCCTAACACATTTAAATTATGTATCATATATATACATGACCCAAATTTTTTCCAACAATCTCCCACTGGTCACAAATATATATGTCCTTACAACCTTACAAATGTGTTAGACTTTATGAGCTCAAAATTGCCATTATATTCCTTTAGCATACTCCAAAAGTCCTGTCCATTAATCATATCAGGATATAGAACCAAACCAGCTTTTCATTGCATCATCGCAACTAAAACCAACAATGATTACTCATCCTAACATAACCAAATGACATGGATTCATCATGAAATGTGTAGCATGAAAAATAACGTGAAGGTGATCTGTACACGTCTATTTTCAACTGGTCCAAACTTTAACTTATTGAGATCGATATAATATCCTTAATGTACAAAGTGTAATGAATGAACGAAAAAACCGCATATCTATAGATAACCAAATATGTCCAAAAAATAATGTATACATATATGAAATTAAACATAGAACATAAAATATATGAAAGTGACTAACTCCCACTAAACCACAAATTCCTCAAACTGTAAAACACCCGTGTGAGCAAAATGCTCATGAAAGACCTTGGGCGGAAGTCCTTTAGTCAGAGGATCTGGTATCATGGAGTTTGTCCTTAAGTGTTCTATGAAAATCTGTCCACTTTGTACTCTTTCCTTAACAATACAACTGATTTATTGTCACAATATAACTTAAGTGGTCTTTCAATGTCTTTCACAATTTGCAGCCCTGTGACAAAATTTATCAGCCATATTCCATGATTTGATGCCACATAGCAAGTTACAAATTCTTGACATCCTACAAAATCCGAGTCGAGAAAACCCAGCGATCTCCAATCGGTCGACCTCCTATATGTGAGCATATAATCTTTTGTTCTCTTTAAATATCTTATGACCCTTTTTGCTGCTTTTCAATGGTCTATTCCTGGATTGCTTAAATATCTGCCTAGAACCCCAACTATATATGCTATGTCTGGATGCGTACATACTTGGGCATAGATCAAACTCCCTACAACTGATGCATAGGGAATCTTTTGCATTTCCTCAATTTCCAAATTCCCTTTGGGCACTGATTGAGACTAAACTTGTCTCCCTTTAAACTTGTGATACATACAATCATCAACAATATTCATCTTGAAGCCAAATAAGTTTCATACCTTCTGGTAATGGGACAAGTTCCCAAACCTTATTGTCTTGCATGGACTTATACTTATCCTATTGCTTCAATCCACTTTTGAGAGTTAGAACCTTGTATAACTTGACGGAAGTTAACTGGATCATCTTCCATTATATCATTATTTTGTTAGAATCGCGCAGCGGAATGTTCGCGTGGTCGGACAAAAACCAAGAGGGGGGGTGAATTGGTTTCTTAATAAAAATTAGGTTTTCAAAATTTTCCCCAAATTTTACCGATTAAAAACTGTGTAAATGTAAATAGAGAAGAGAAGAGAATCTTACACAGGAGATTTATACTGGTTCGGATCAAAAGACCCTACGTCCAGTTGCTAATCACTCAAATAGAGGATTAACGCTGTCACTATGATCAAAGTTGTTACAACCAAATTACAATGAAAAGATAAAGATAAAGATAACACCTCTCTTGAAACCCACAAGAGATGAAGAACAGCTTTCCCCAGAGATGGCACAGCACACAATCCACTAAGAACTCCACTTAGTGATTCTTATCGCTTCTAGCCCACACCAGGTTCAGAAAGCCCCCTTTCCTTGCAACAAACAGTTCTTTGGCACTCACGACACTTAACTTTTGTATGGAAAAGGTTGTTCTCATTTTACGAGTGCCAAAGGAGAGTTTAAGTAGGGAAATTAGGGTTTAGGATTTGGGGATTTCGAAACTAGGGTTCTTGGTAATTGGGTTTTCGAAAATAGGGTTTGTTTGAAGTTTAAAATCGAAAGCAGATTGGAATAATCGATTATTTGGAGTAATAATCGATTAAAACGAAGCCAAATACGTCAGAACCCAATACTCTCTGGTTTAATCGATTATTTGGTGAAATAATCGATTATCTGTACTGAATCATACGGAATAATCGATTATTTTGCTTGTTTAATCGATTAAAGCGATGAGTTTGTACGAGAAAATGGTTTTCTCACTTGTTTTAATCGATTATTTACCTATTTAATCGATTAAAGCCGAAGTCTGAATGATAAATTTGAGCTTTTTGAAGCTTCTAAGTTACGAGACTATGTACCGGCTATCTTAGATTCTATAATTACGGACTCAATCAAACTAAAACAGAGTTATTACAATACAGAAATCATCAATCTTCAATCTTCAATACTCTAAGTCTTTAAGCTCTTGGATCATCATCAAAATCAACATTCTTCATGATCATTATTTGCAACATCAAGTCCTTGAATGTTCAACAATCTCCCCCTTTTTGATGATGATCAAAATTATCTTTTTAAAGCCCTTGTAATAACCTATTTTATCTCGTCATACTAACAAACACATTAAACATACCGAGATAAAATTTAAAATTGAATATAGGCTTTAAATTTTTCTCCCCTATTTTGATTATAATAAAAAGAACTCTGAAAGAACAAACATTAGATCTCCCCCTCAAAATATGCATAATTTAGAGAAAGCTCCCCCTTAATCATAGCATGAAAGAAGCATCATATTTTATTTCATAATCATTCATCCATTACAACATCAAGACAATAACAAAAGAAAATACATAACAGAATTTAAAATTCTTCACTATCATGATCATTAAAGTGTGCATCAAATCTATTCTCTAAACAACACACTTTATTATCTACATCCGATATACGGCGAATTAACTCCTCATGCCGTACACCAGAAAGAGTGAAGAACGATTGCATCCTTTGATTCATGTCAGATAACATATCTTCCATGGATTGTCTTGTTTCTTGATGCGAAGAGGATGTTCCAACACTTTGGATTTGGGTAGAGGAAACTTCAGTGCTTGGAGGCATATCTTCATCGAGTCTTCAATTGCATCACCTTGATTTTGGACGTCATCTTTGTGAACATAGATGTCATTTACCCGCACCATTTGGAGATGAATCAATGTGCTTGTCTAGCATGCGGTTCAAGTTATTAGTTCGGACAACTTGTTCACCTTCGACATTGACTCCTTTATATTCAAGAATTCGGGATACAAGAAGAGCATATGGAATTTTGAATGTTGGATGACGTTTGGCCTTTAACATTGTCATTGACAAGAACACCCCAATCTAAAGGTTCATTATTCATTATGGCATGAATAATGCGAAGATCAATAGAAGAGCATTGGGCATGATTTGTGGCCCGGGGACATAAAATCCGGACAAGCAAATGAAGAATCATGCGTTCTTCCTTCTTCAAAGGTCCAGCATGAAGAATACGCCCAATCTCCATAGAGGGATTCCGAGAAAAGATCGATAAGCTAAGAACCTATCAAAGTCATCTAGCTCACCATAAACGTTAATAGCATCTTCTCTAATGGGGAAGTGGACAACGTTTTCCCAAATATCATCATCTAGAATTATGGTAACCCCTTTTACACGGGATGTAGCAATTTGATCCCTAAACTTAAATCTAGAATAGAATACCCTAACTAAGTCAGGATAGTATGTACCTTGCATTTGGATAAATGGGAGAACTCCTTGAAATTCAAGAAGATTAGGAAAGTTAAATCCTCTATGAATGAATTGCTCACTAATTAGGAATTTAGGAGAAATGACGGCACGTTCCTTCCAGTACATCAGAAATTCCTGTTGACCTTCCGTATCAGAAATCCATCCTTCAACAGAATTAGGACGAGAATGAGAAGAAGGTGCAGATCTTCTTCTTGTAGGAATCTTAGGGCGAGAGGATGAGGCCATTTGAAAGAATAGATGAAGTATGAAGAAGATTTGGAGACAAGTGAGGGAATAATGAGGCAAAGAGAGTATAGATTGCAAGAAAAACTTGATTGCAAGAGTTAGAAGTGAGTATAACTGAACTAGAGGTCTCTATATATAGGGAAAATACTTCCAACGGTCATATAGAAGAGATTCCATGGAAAAATATCCATTGGCAACGGCTAGGAGGCAA
The DNA here is from genome assembly GCA_963425845.1 of Sphenostylis stenocarpa. NCBI lineage: Eukaryota > Viridiplantae > Streptophyta > Magnoliopsida > Fabales > Fabaceae > Sphenostylis > Sphenostylis stenocarpa. The sequence continues at coordinate 11,712,381 of OY731402.1, read as the reverse complement.
GACTGGTCGCATTTAATCGATTATATCTCAAAATAATCGATTATCTCTATATCAGACAACTTTAATCGATTATTTCTAGCAAATAATCGATTATCTGAGGCATTTAATCGATTATTTCACGAAATAATCGATTATTCCGAAGGAGAATACCCTATTTTGGACGTTTTGAGGGAAAATAATCGATTATCACTTCCGATAATCGATTATTCCAGAGGCTATATCAAGTTTTTGAGATTTATATGCATAATAACCTATGAACATGCTACACCACGAATTTTAACATAACAATCATCCGAAACAGATCAAATTAAGCGATTTTAAGCTATTTCTAATATCCCTAAGTCTCTTCTAAGATCATAGAATCTATCCTTGGGTAGAGGCTTAGTAAATATATCTGCTAATTGACGTTTAGTGTCTACATACTCTATTTTGCGGTTTCCTTTCGTTGATATGATCTCTTAAAAAGTGATGTCTAATCTCAATATGTTTAGTCCTAGAGTGCATTATTGGATTCTTAGTTAGATTGATTGCACTCGTATTATCACACATTAATGGAATGTCATTTAAATATATACTATAATCCTCTAATTGTTGTTTCATCCACGGAATTTGAGCACAACAACTACCAGTTGCAATATATTCGACTTCAGTGGTAGATAAAGCAACACATGCCTGTTTCTTGGAATGCCAAGATATTAAGGATGAACCTAACAAATGACATGTCCCACTAGTGCTTTTCCTATCAATTTTACATCCACCATAATCGGCATCGGAATATCCTAATAAACTAATACAAGCATCGAGACGGATACCACAAGCCAAACCCGAGTAGTTCCTTTTAAGTATTTTAAAATATGTTTTACTGCAATTAGGTGAGATTCTTTAGGACAAGCCCGAAATCTAGCACACACACGGACAAAATGCATAATATCAGGTCTACTAGCAGTTAAGTATAATAGTGATCCTATCATACCTCTATACATAGTTTGATTAACTTCCAAACCTGATTCATCCTTGTTTAAATAGCATGAAGTTCCCATGGGTGTGTTGGCTTCTTTTGAGGTGTCCATACCAAACTTTTTGAGAATCTCCTTGCAGTATTTAGTTTGAGAGATGAAATTGCCATCTTTAAGTTGCTTGATTTGTAGTCCAAGGAAGAATGTCAATTCTCCCATCATAGACATTTCAAGCTCTCCCTTGCAGAATGTACTTCTAACTTCAAATATAGTTTGGTATAAAAAAATAATTGCAATATGTAAATCAATATTGTTAAAGATAAATTTTTAATGTTGTGAAATTAATTTTAACTTTGTTACATAAAAAATCTCTCTTTATCTTTTGTTATAACGTAACAATATCACAATGTGGAATTGAACGAAAATGTAACTGCTATGATAATAGTATTTATGAATCTTTTCTAGGATTCGGTTCTTATACAAAATATAATAATACCCTTTTCAATGCAACAGAAGATGACATATGCAGAGAAGAAAGGAAGACACAAAAAGAAAAGAAGAATTTGGATAAAACAAAGTAATGACAAAATATCCCCCTCCTCTCTCCTCTAATGAAATTTTATTTAATACGCTTCTGCCCAATTATAATCCTTGAGCCTCACATTATTTCTCCTCATGCGCCTGTCTCCACGTGCTTCTTCCCCCCTGACGTTTTCTGACGTGCTTTCAAGAGCTTTTCTCTCCCTTTCATGACCTTCACTCGTTACAATTCCTCATCCTTTAAAATTAACCTTGTCCTCAAGGTTGAAGTTTGGATAGGCTTTGCATAAGGCAAACTCATCTTCCCACGTAGGAGGTGATTCTTCTAATCCTTTCCATTGAATCAAGAACTATTTTACTGTTCGATTCCCTTGTATAATTCTACGAACTTGGAGCATAGCAACAAGATAGATAATAAGGGGAGTCTCAGAATCGATAGTGATTGCTGGAACATATTGTTTGGTATGATTTTCTCTGCAAGGTTTTAGTTAAGAACAATGGAAAACTGGATGACTTTTTATTATTGGTGGCAAAAGCAGCTTATAAGCAACAGGGTCAATTCTTTCAATGACAGGAAACGACTGTCGCTATCGAAATCGCGACTGGACGACAAAATTAAGTTTCTAAATGAAAGAAAAACAATGGAGTCGCCACCAATATTTATTTTAAGGAAAAAATATCGAAAAAAAACCTTCAAAAAAGAAAAAGAAAAAAGAAGAGAGCCTACAAAATAAAGATTGGGTTCGGGAGTCGATTATGTGTAAGGAAGGTATTAACACCTTACAACATCCGTTCTAAAAGAACGAGTTACCTTTAATTAGATGTAAAAATTTAAGTATCTTAAATTTATCTATTTTATCTCTCAAATTTATATGTCGATTAGATATTACTACTAAATAAAAGATTATATATTTTTATATTATTAGCTCGACAGAGATCATTTATCTGCTCCTACGTATCCCCAGGTGCAATGGAGAATAAGAATAACGTAGTTCTCTGTTAAAAACTGTATTTGTGAGTAATTTATTTATTAGTGTTGATAAATTAAGAATATACTTAGGATAATTATAAAATAAACAAATTAGAAGTGCATCTAAAGTGATTATTGTATTTTTTTATAATTTGAACAATAATGAAATCGGAAGTACATCCAAAGTAATTATTAATATTCAAATATTTTTAATTATTAAATTTATCATCTCTTTTCAGTGGGTTTAAGATATTTTAAAAATTAGTATTTATCATAATCAAATCAAAAGGACATTTGAAGTGATTATTATAAATTTATGATAATCAAATTGAAAGTACATCCAAAGTGATTAATTAATTTTTACATAATTTTAAGTAATAACTAGTTTAAAAAATGTGTTTTAAACAATTACTACCATAATTAAACCCTTTTGAAATTTATTGTACTAAAAATTTAACATTTTAAATTAATTTTATAATGATCAAATTAAAATCTGTTCAAAATAACCATAAATTTTAATCTTATAATAATTAAATCAAAATTGTAATTATATTTGAATAAATAACTTTGTAAATTTATTAATTCTAATAAAAAGGGCTATAACATACAAAAAAAAAAATTATCACTAGTGTAAAATATTATTCATCTACTTATTTGTTGATTTTAAATAAAGAGAAAAAGAAAACAATAATAATAGTAATAATAATGATAATAGTAATAATAAGATAATAATAATAATAATAATAATAATAATAATAATAATAATAATAATAATAATAATAATAATAATAATAATAATTATATTTTTTTTGTAATTTATTTTGTTATATTGTTCATATTAAAATAGAAAAGAGAAAACATTAAGCCCATTAACTCATAAAAATGAATTTTAGATTGCTATTTGAAACATTTTATATTATTTTCACCTCCCTTCGATTTGGGCCACGCGTATTTTGAGCCCACTTATCCGTCTCTGCCCATTTTGCTTGAGTCTCTTAACCTAAACCTAATGGGAGTCACAGGAGACAGGATTCGCAGAGGGGCTAGGGCTGCTGGGTGAGTAGCACACGGATAGGGTTCAACTGAGGGAGATGAGAGTGTTACGGTAATTTTCGGTGAGGGGAGACAATGCATGGTGGAGCTGGCTGCACTGTGGCTCGCGGTCGTTGGCGAGAAGTGATTCGCAGGTTCAAGTGGTGATGATGGTCAGAAATAAAGGGTGAGGTGCGAAGGAAACAACCATAAGGGTGGCACACGGTGAGCGGTGGATGTGGTTCAATGGCAATGAGTGAATCGCAGCTGAAGGCATCTATTAGGATTGGTGGATGAGAATGATCAGCTAGGGTTTTGGTGAAGGAGATGGATTTTTTGTTAGAATTGCGCAGCGGAATGTTCGCGTGGTCGGACAAAAACCAAGAGGGGGGGTGAATTGGTTTCTTAATAAAAATTAGGTTTTCAAAATTTTCCCCAAATTTTACCGATTAAAAACTGTGTAAATGTAAATAGAGAAGAGAAGAGAATCTTACACAGGAGATTTATACTGGTTCAGATCAAAAGACCCTACGTCCAGTTGCTAATCACTCAAACAGAGGATTAACGCTGTCACTATAATCAAGTTGTTACAAGCAAATTACAATTGAAAAGATAAAGATAAGAAAACACCTCTCTTGAAATCCACAAGAGATGATGAACAACTTTTCCTAGAGACGGCACAACACACAATCCACTAAGAACTCCACTTAGTGATTCTTATCGCTTCTAGCCCACACCAGGTTCCAAAAGCCCCCTTTCCTTGCAACAAACAGTTCTCTGGCACTCACAGTACTTAACTTTTGTATGGAAAATGTTGTTCTTAATTTCTGAGTGCCATAGAAGAGTTTAAGTAGAGAAATTAGGGTTTGGGAATTGGGATTTTCGGAATTAGGGTTCTTGGGAAAATGGTTTTCGAAAATAGGTTTGATTTGAAGTTAAAACTCAAAATCTGACTAGTTTAATAGATTAAAAGAAGTGTTAATCGATTAAACCAGAGCCAAAAATCAACAGAACCCAAATCTCTCTGTTTTAATCGATTAAAAGGAGGTTTAATCGATTAAACTGCCTGATAATCGATTAAAAGTTGGTTTAATCGATTAAACCAGTGAGTTTTTACAGAAAATGGTTTTTCTCACTGTTTTAATCGATTATTTCCCTATTTAATCGATTAAAGCTGAGCCTGGATGATAAACTTGAGCTTTTTGAAGCTTCTAAGGTTCAGACTATGTACCGGCTATCTCATACACTAAAATTACAGACTCAATCTAATTAAAACAGAGTTATTACACTACAAAACAAGTCTTCAACTCTCTAAGTTATTGAGTTCTTGAATCATCATCAAAATCAACAATCATCATGTCCATTAAGTGCAACATCAAGTCCTTGAATGTTCAACAATCTCCCCCTTTTTGATGATGATCAAAATTATCTTTTAAAGCCTTGTAATAACCTGTTTTATCTGTCATACTAACAAACACATTAAACATACCTGATAATATTTAAATGCAATTCATGAGAGGCTTTAAATATTTCTCCCCCTATTTTGATTATAATAAAAAATAACTCTACAAATAACAATCATAAGGGCTCCCCCTCAAAATATGCATAAGTTGGAGATAACTCCCCCTCAATCAAAGCATCAAGGAAACATCATATTTTATTGCAGAACCAATCATTCATTACAATAACAAGAGAAAATGACAAAAAGAAAATAATCAACAAAATTTAAAATTCTGCACTATCATCATCATTAAAGTGTGCATCAAATCTATTTTCTAAATGGCACATTTTATCATCTACATCAGATATACGACGAATTAATTCCTCATGTCGTACTCCAGAAAGAGTAAAGAATGATTGCATCCTCTGATTCATGTCAGATAACATGTCTTCCATGGATTGTCGGGTTTCATGATGAGTAGAGGAAGTTCCAACACTTTGGATTTGGTCAGAGGGAAACTCAGCAGCTGGAGACATATCTTCATCAGAATCTTCATTAGCATCACCTTGATTAGGAACGTCATCTTTGTGAACATAAATATCATTGACACGCACCATTTGGAGTTGAATCAATGTGCTGTCCAGCATGCGGTTCAAGTTATTTGTTTTAACTGCTTGTTCACCTTCAACATTCACTCCTTTATATTCAAGAATACAAGAGACAAGTAAAGCATATGTAATTTTGAATGTGGGATGACGTTTTGCTTTTAACATGGTCATTGTGACAAGAACGCCCCAATCTAAAGGTTCATTATGCATTATGGCATGAATAATTCTAAGATCAATTGAAGAACATTGGGCATGATTTGTAGCCCGAGGACATAGGATCCAGACAATTAGATGTAGAATCATGCGTTCCTCCTTCTTTAAAGGTCCAGCAAGAAGGAGACGTCCAATCTCCATGGAGGGATTTCGCAGAAAAGAATGGTAAGCTAAGAACCTGTCAAAATCATCTAACTCACCATAAATGTTAATAGCATCGTCTCTAATTGGAAAGTGAGCGACGTTTTCCCAAATATCATCGTCAAGAATAATTGTGACACCCTTTACTCTAGAAGTAGCAATTTGATCTCTAAATTTAAATCTAGAGTAAAATACCCTAACCAAGTCCGGATAATAAGTACCTTGCATTTGGATGAAGGGAAGAACTCCTTGAATTTCAAGAAGGTTGGGAAAATTGAATCCCCTATTGATGAATTGCTCACCAATAAGAAACTTGGGAGAAATAATAGCCCTTTCCTTCCAGTAGGTCAGAAATTCTTGTTGGCCATACGTATCGGAAATCCATCCTTCTACGGAATTAGGACGGGTTCAAGATGAGGGTGCGAGATCTTCTTCTAGTAGGGATCTTAGCACGAGAAGATGAGGCCATTTGAAGGATTAAGAGAATAACAAGAAGATTTAGGAGGGCAAGGTAAGTTAGAAGTAAGCAAGATTGCAAGAATAAGGCAAGATAGCTTGATTTCAAGAGATAGAAGTGAGTGGAAGTAAAATAGAGATCCCTATATATAGTCAAGCATGTCTAACGGTCATATGGAAGTGAATAGAGGCCAAAAGAGCCGTTGGCAACGGCTAGAACCCATACTTGCCAGGTTTAATCAATTAAAACTCAGAATAATCGATTAAACCAGTTCCAGTCACATTTAATCGATTATTTCGAGCTGATAATCGATTATCAGACACTTTTAATCGATTAATTAACGAATTAATCGATTATTCTAGAGAGGAATACCCTGTTTTAAGTGTTTTGGATGCAAATAATCGATTATTACTCCAATTAATCGATTATTCCATAGAGGAATGCCCTGTTTTGAGTGTTTTAACACATGATAACCTATGAACATCCTACAAAATGAATTATAACATTACAACCATCCAAAAACAGTCAAATTAAGCAGAATTTAAGCTATTTCTAATATCCCTAAGTCTCTTCTAAGATCATAGAATCTATCCTTGGGTAGAGGCTTAGTAAAAATATTTGCTAATTGACGTTTGGTATCTACATACTCTATTTTACAGTTTCCTTTGCTGATATGATCTCTCAAAAAGTGATGTCTTATTTCTATATGTTTAGTCCTAGAGTGCATTAATGGATTCTTAGTAAGATTTATTGCACTTGTATTATCACACATCAAAGGAATGTCATTTAAAAATATACTATAATCTTCTAACTGTTGTTTCATCCACAGAATTTGAGCACAACAACTACCAGCTGCAATATATTCAGCTTCAGTGGTAGATAAAGCAACACATGCCTGTTTCTTAGAATGCCAAGATATTAAGGATGAACCTAACAAATGACATGTCCCACTAGTACTTTTCCTATCAATTTTACATCCACCATAATCGACATCAGAATATCCTATTAAACTCATACAAGCATCGAGACGGATACCACAAACCAAAACCGAGTAGTTCCTTTTAAGTATTTTAAAATATGTTTCACTTGCAATTAGATGAGATTCTTTAGGACAATCCTGAAATCTAGCACACACATAGACAAAATGCATAATATCGAGTCTACTTGCGGTTAAGTATAACAGTGATCCTATCATACCTCTATACATAGTTTGATTAACTTCCAAACCTGATTCATCCTTGTCTAGATAGCATGAAGTTCCCATGGGTGTGTTAGCTTCCTTTGAGGTGTCCATTCCAAACTTTTTAAGGATTTCTTTGCAGTATTTGGTTTGAGAGATGAAAATGCCATCTTTAAGTTGCTTGATTTGTAGTCCAAGGAAGAATGTCAATTCTCCCATCATAGACATTTCAAACTCTCCCTGCATTATCTTAGCAAATTCTACACATAATGAATTATCAGTTGATCCAAAAATAATATCATCAACATACACCTGGACCAATAAGATATGTTCTTTAACTTTTTTTATAAACAGTGTAGAATCAATTTTTCCTCTAGTAAAATCATTTGAAGTTAGGAAACTACTTAGCCTCTCATACCAAGATCTAGGAGCTTGTTTCAACCCATATAATGCTTTCTTTAATTTAAAAACATGATTAGGAAAACTAAAATCCTCAAAACCAGGGGGTTGCTCCACATAAACTTCTTCTTTAATAAAACCATTTAAAAATGCACTCTTAACATCCATTTGATATAATTTAAATTTCATCAAAGATGCATAAGCAAGAAGTAGGCATATAGCCTCTAACCTGGCAACAGGAGCATAAGTTTCATCATAACCTATACCTTCCTCCTGACAATAGCCTTTTGCAACAAGTCTGGCTTTATTCCTTGTTATGTTCCCATCTTCATCAAGTTTATTTCTAAACACCCATTTGGTTCCAATAACTTGATATGATTCTTCCCTTGGGATTAATTCCCAGACTTGATTTCTTTCAAATTGGTTAAGTTCTTCTTGCATGGTTATGCACCATTGTTCATCTTTAAGTGCTTCCTCAATATTCTTGGGTTCAATCTGAGACACAAAAGCTACAGACATACAAAAATTAGTCATATTTCTTGTTCTTACCCCTTTTGAGATGTCTCCTATGATATTGTCCATTGAGAGTCCTCTAGGTGATTGCCATTCTTTTGCTAATTCAGGCGTTAATGCTCATTTTCTTCCAAATATAATTCATCAAGAGCCTCTCTTATATATTCATCATCACATGCAATTTCTTTATTTGACTCAAGAGGATTTCCCCCAAGGTCTACAATCTCATCAAAGGTAACATGTATAGATTCTTCTATATTCAAAGTTCTCCTATTAAACACCCTATAAGCCTTGCTAGTTAATGAATAACCTAAGAAAATGCCCTCATCAGCTTTAGAGTCAAATTTTCCTAAGTTATCCTTTCCATTATTTAACACAAAACATTTACATCCAAAGATTTTCAAATGAGCAACATTAGGCTTTCTACCATTAAACAATTCATATGGAGTAGATTTAATTATTGACCTAATGAGCATTCTATTTAAAACATAACATGCAGTACTAACCACATCAGCCCAAAAATATTTAGGAACATTAGATTCATTTAACATAGTTCTAGCAAGTTCTTCTAATGACCTATTTTTCCTTTCAACTACACCATTTTGTTGGGGAGTCCTATGAGCAGAAAAGTTATGTAAAATTCCATTTTCTTCACAATAATTTTCAAACTTTTCATTTTGAAACTCACCACCATGGTCACTTCTGAAAACTTTAATTCTTAAGTCTTTCTCATTTTGAATTTGTTTTGCAAATTTTCTAAAGACCTTAAAAGCTTCACTTTTCGTAGTAAGGAAAAATGTCCATGTATACCTAGAGTAATCATCAACAATCACAAGTCCATAATAATTTCCACCAAAGCTTTTTATCCTAGAAGGTCCAAATAAATCTAAATGTAATAATTCTAGGGGTTTTGAAGTGGAAATAACATTCTTTGATTTAAATGATGATTTTTCTTGTTTACCCTTTTGGCATGCATCACACAATCTATCTTTTTCAAATTTTAACTTAGGCAAACCAATAACTAAGTCTTTTGATATCAATTTATTCAAATGATGCATATTTATATGAGCCGCTCTTTTATGCCATAACCAAGGGTTCTCTTCCTTAGCAACTAAACATGTTATGCTAGACTCATGTAAACAATCCAAATCAATCAAATATATGTTGTTATGCCTAATGCCTTTCAATGCTACATTTTCGGAATCAATCAAGTGTATGGTGCAAAATTTACTTTCAAAAATTACCTTGAAGCCTTTGTCACATAATTGACTTATACTAAGGAGATTATGCTTAAGTCCATCAACAAGTAGCACATCCTTGATCTCTAATGTGTTTGCACCACCTATGTTTCCAATTCCAAGGATCTTCCCTTTGTTGTTGTCCCCATAAGTTACATATCCTTGTTCCTTAGCCTTGAAACTCACAAATTTAGATTTATCTCCGGTCATATGTTTTGAGCATCCGCTATCAAGATACCACATAGACTTCTTTGATTTGGAAGTTTCCTACAAAACAAGAATATAGTAAACTTAGGTCCCCACAACTTTTGGATCCTTGGGGTTAGAGACATAACAAACTATTTAACTATAGGAACCCAAATGTATTTACCTTTAGGTACACCAAAATGTTTAATTTTACATCTATTTGATGTGTGACCTTGTCTCATGCAATAAAAACATACTTTTGATGTGGTATTTGAAAATGATGCATTTCTAACTTTTGACATTTTAGTTCCTTTCTCAACCCATACTCTTTTCTTTTTAGTTTTAGACTTTTTCATAGAAACTTGATGATTTACATTATTTTGAGCAAAAACAGTTTTATCCTTCTTAAGATCACTTATTTCCATTTCGGCTTTATCAAGTAGATGATTTAGGATATCTATTTCATATTCATGCTCTTTACAAGTTTCACATGCTAAATTCTTATCCTCATCTAAACATACAATTTTCGTGTCTAATACCTCTTTTTCTTCTAAACATGTAATTTTCATTTTTAAAGAGTCAATTTCCTTTTCGGATCTACTTAAATTCTTCTTTACAACTTTATATTCATTCTTCAAGTTCTTAAAAGCACTAAACAATTCATTATAAGCATTTTGCAATTCATCATAGTTATTATCCTCATCACTAGAAGATGTGTCGGAATCACTTACCTCAAAATCGGATGATATGTTGTCATTTGCCATTAAGCAAATGTTTGCTTCTATTTCCGAAGTCACTTGATTCCGAACTTGAGTCACTCGTTGTCCCAAGCAATGTAAGCTTTCTTCTTGAATTGCTTTTTGCCTTTAACTTCATCATTCTTCTTATTTGGACATTCGGTCTTTACATGTCCTGCTTCACCACAACCATAGCATTTTATATTTACGGAAGAATTTTCCCTTACCTTTCCTTTACCTTTGAAGGGATGTCTTCCTTTTGCTTTCATGAATTTGGTGAACTTCTTTATCATTAGACTCAATTCTTCTTCTTCATCGTTTGAGTCTTCTTCTTCCCTTTTATTTTTACCTTTTGAGATTTCGGTTTTGAAGGCTAGATTTTTCTTTTGATATTGGCCTTCTTCTTCGTTTAACCTTCCAAGCTCTAACTCATGTTCTCTAAGTTTTCCAAAGAGCGCCGCCATAGACATAGTGGCAAGATTTTGTGACTCCGAGATGGTCGTCACCTTAGGTTGCCATTTCCTATCCAACGATTTCAAAATTTTAACATTTAATTCATCAACGTCAAAAATTTTACCTAATCCGGTGAGATGATTCACGATATGAGTGAAACGCTTTTGAACGTCAAATATCGTTTCGCCTTGTTGCATCCGGAACATCTCGTATTCTTGGATTAAAGAATTTTTACGTGCTCTTTTAACGTCGTCAGTTCCTTCGTGGGTCACTCTAAGCATTTCCCACATTTCTTGTGCACTTTTACAAACAGAAATTTTATAAAACTCGTCAAGGGTTAGAGCAGATGAAATAATATTTCTAGCCCTAACGTCAAATTGGGCTTTCCTATTTTCTTCTGCAGTCCATCTAGAAAAAGGTTTTGGTACTTCTACTCCATTTTCAAAAACTTTAGGAATAAAAGGACCGTTTAAAATAGCGTCACAAACGCCTCTATCAACAGACTCTAAAAAGATTTGCATTCTTACCTTCCAAAAAGGATAATTTTGACCCGCAAAAAGTGGGGGTCTGTTGATAGACGCACCTTCGGCAAAAGTTTGATTTTGTCCGGCCATTTACGAAAATTTGAATGACTATCAAAGCAAGCTCTGATACCACTTGTTAGAATCGTGCAACGGAATGTTCGCGTGGTCGGACAAAAACCAAGAGGGGGGGGGTGAATTGGTTTCTTAATAAAAATTAGGTTTTCAAAATTTTCCCCAAATTTTACCGATTAAAAACTGTGTAAATGTAAATAGAGAAGAGAAGAGAATCTTACACAGGAGATTTATACTGGTTCGGATCAAAAGACCCTACGTCCAGTTGCTAATCACTCAAACAGAGGATTAACGCTGTCACTATAATCAAGTTGTTACAAGCAAATTACAATTGAAAAGATAAAGATAAGAAAACACCTCTCTTGAAATCCACAAGAGATGATGAACAACTTTCCCTAGAGACGGCATAACACACAATCCACTAAGAACTCCACTTAGTGATTCTTATCGCTTCTAGCCCACACTAGGTTCCAAAAGCCCCCTTTCCTTACAACAAACAGTTCTCTGGCACTCACAACACTTAACTTTTGTATGGAAAAGGTTGTTCTTAATTTCTGAGTGCCATAGAAGAGTTTAAGTAGAGAAATTAGGGTTTGGGAATTGGGATTTTCGGAATTAGGGTTCTTGGGAAAAGGGTTTTCGAAAATAGGTTTGATTTGAAGTTAAAACTCAAAATCTGACTGGTTTAATCGATTAAAAGAAGTGTTAATCGATTAAACCAGAGCCAAAAATCAACAGAACCCAAATCTCTGTTTTAATCGATTATAAGGACGTTTAATCGATTAAACCGCCTGATAATCGATTAAAAGTTGGTTTAATCGATTAAACCAGTGAGTTTTTACAGAAAATGGTTTTTCTCACTGTTTTAATCGGTTATTTCCCTATTTAATCGATTAAAGCTGAGCCTGGATGATAAACTTGAGCTTTTTGAAGCTTCTAAGGTTCAAACTATGTACCGGCTATCTCATACACTAAAATTACAGACTCAATCTAATTAAAACATAGTTATTACACTACAAAACAAGTCTTCAACTCTCTAAGTTCTTGAGTTTTTGAATCATCATCAAAATCAACAATCTTCATGTCCATTAAGTGCAACATCAAGTCCTTGAATGTTCAACATTTTTCTATCGGAAAAAAAAGGATGGATGAGGTAGAAATCACGAGTTGCGTTGGGCTATGGTGGTCATTGATGGTGCAGTGGCGGCCGCTGGTGGTATGATGGGTTTATTGGCGGGCGTTGATGGTATGGTGGGTTTACTGTGGTGGCTGGCCGCTGGTGAGATAGTAAGTAAGTTTTTTTTATTTAATTATTATAATTTTTATTAATTGTTATAAAATATACACACAATTAACAGGATACAAAATACTATTACAATTGGTAACTATTACAATTGGTAACCTGTTGCCTCTGTTGCCTTTGCCTCTGTTGATTGTTGTGGTTGAGTGAGATATTGTTATGGCTGTATTAACTGAGGGTTTTCTGATGGTGGGGTGATAGTGGGTGCATGATGATGATCTCTTTTTTTCTTTTTCTTTTTTCGTCCTCCCGTTTTTTGAAATCTCCGTCTTAATTTATACAGGCTTGCTGGAGCTGGAGATGCGGGTGGCTAGAGGATGGCTGAGAGGAGACTGTAGGGTGGCTTAGGGTGGCTTAGGGTGACTTAGGGTGGCTGACTGTCTGGTGGTAGCTAGTGGCTTAGGGTAGCTGGTGACTTTTTTTTTATTATTATTTTTTATTATCTGTTTGGTGTTTACAACGACCCAAAGTACTTAATTCCTAACCTGACCAACATCATATCACCAAGCTTAAAGTCCATGTCTTTTCGTTTTGGATTCGCATATTTCTTCATGTGTTGTTGAGATCTTATTAAGTTCTGTTTCAGTTTATTGATCATTGTCTGTGTCTTTCTAAGCTCTTCTTGGACTGTTAGAGGATCATGAGAATTAGCATTGTACTTAATTAATTGTGGAGAATCTCTGCCATAAACTACCTTAAATGGATTCATACCACTGCTGTGATATTAAGTAGTGTTGTACCAAAACTCAGCCCAAGGTAAAAATTTGACCCACTCCTTAGGAGACTCATAGGTATAGCACCTTAAATACATCTCCAAACATTTATTGAGAGCTTCTGACTAACCACCCAACTGAGGATGATAAGTTGTTGTCGCCGTCGGTAAAAGAGGCGGTTGGAACGACGTGATGGTTTTTGTTTGACTCGCATTTTAAAAAGTGTGGTCATCACCCTTAGGATGTTCGATAACCGAACTATTCTAAGGGTGAGGTTTTCATAAGTGGGTTCTAGAGTCGCCACCAATATTTTAACCAAAAAACATTGGAAAAGGAAAAAAGAAGGCAATGGTTTTAAGAAAAACCAACTTTGGTCATTACAACTAGAGTTAGGTAAGAGAGTTAGTTACGTGCAAGGAAGATATTAGCTTCCCCACGACGCCCCTTTCGGGTTCCCTATGATGGACTGTTTATTGTAAAAAAATAAGAACATTGAATTCATGCTTTTACCCTTATTTATTCATTGCAAAATTTAAATAATTGACTACATGACCCTAATATCTAATGCACAGAGAGGTTAATAAAAGCGATAAAAGAAAGAGAATAAGGGATGTAAAAACCTCCGAAGTAAGCTTTTAGATATATTCTTGTAAAGGGCGCTTTTTAGCAAACCCCACGCTCTACAATGCTACTCACTCTTCTACCGAAAGACTCTAGAATGTCTAAAAAGAACCCTAGGACTCTGGAAATGCTTCAGAGAGATTTGAGAAGAGTATAGGAGGATCAAGGTAGTTTAAAAGGTTGTGGAAAACGAGAAAAGGAGCCCCCCATTTATAGAAATTCATGTCCGTCAGACTGGGACGACCGTCTCGTCTGACAAAGGTTGAGACGACCGTCTTGCCAAGTGACGAGAATGTAGTCTCGACCTATAAGTGGCAAGACGGTCATCTCGATCTTTTAGGCATAATTTTCTTATTTTTGTGTACAGAAAGCTTTCCTATTCTAATATGGAGCCTAGTAAGCATGCCTAGGGACCTTTGAGGCCTTGTCCATCTTTGAACGGAAGTCTTTTGCTCTTTATTGTGAGGCCGGGCAAGATTTGGGGTCGACAGCTGCCCCCCCTTTACCCGACCAATTGATTATGGGTTGGTGTGCCATAAGGTCGATTGACGGGTAAAGGAGTTAACCCTCTTGCCCGGTTGTCCTTCGGTTGCTTCCCTCGTCGTGGTAGCTGACCTTCTAGACGCTGAATATGATCCTCCGGGATGTTCCTTTGATGCGGTAGCTGACCCCTTCGGTTGTAAAATCTAGTTTAAGCCCCCTTTTGTAAGGCTTGATGAGTACGCACCCTCATATGGTTTTGATGAGTATGAACTTCCGTTTGGTTGTTGTAGAACTTGCAACCCACTTTGTAGGATTGGATGAGTACGCATCCTCATCTGGTTTGGTGAGTACGAACCCTCGTCTGGTTGTTGTAGCCTTGGGATGCTCCTTTGATGCGGTAGTTGACCCCTTGGTTGATGAGTGCGAACCTTTATCTGGTTTGATGAGTACGAACCCTTGTCTGGTTTGAAGAACTTGCAGCCCACTTCGTAGGACTGGATGAGTACGCACCCTTATCTGGTTTGGCGAGTACGAACCCCCGTCTGGTTTAGAAGTCCACTTTGTAGGACTGGTATGACTTACTGATTTTGTTCATGTGCACATATTTGGATCTCTGTCTTTCGGATACACCTTTTGTTGTGGTGGCCAACCCTTTTGGCAGAGAAGGTGGTGTTGGTTTACTTCTCTTGCTCATGCACTAACTCCGTGGATTTTTGCTTTCTGATTGTTTTTGACTTTTCTGATGAAGTCTTCCAGTTTGCCAGAGATTTTTGTCTTTCTTCCAGTTGGTTGAGTGTTGAGGATTCTTGGTGAACGCCTCTTACGTAGGCGGGAATCCACTGGGGATTTGTTGATCTTTGGTGATGTCTCTGAGCAGGCGAATGTTTTATGTAGAGATTTCTGGTTGATGGTTGCCTCCCCCCTTTGATGGGAAGCTTTTTATTTCAGCCTTTTTCCGCAGTTTATTCTTTTTTCTCGCAATTTTGAACTTTTGGCTTTTTTCGGAATAAAGCATATGCCTTTTTACTTTTTAGTCTTTTTTGGTATGCTGACTTTTTTTGAAAAAGAGAGTAAAGGAAAAGAACTCCTCCTGACTCTAGATCATGCCAAGCACGTGCTGGCTGATCGCATCCAAGCTCTGGATGACCCCCTCCTGCCTCTGGCTGACAGTCTCCAGTCGCAGCTCGAAGGTGTCCTGCCTCAGGAACAACTGGTCCAGCTGCTGGCACAAGACCTGGGACTCCGCATCTATGTGACGGTGGATGTCGATGATATCGTCCCCATACTGCTGCTGTTGCTCAAATCCTGGAGGCATCGGGATATCATCCAACTCATCTAGGTCCCGGATGTCCAAGGTCATGACGAGCGCCGAGTGTAATACCAACTCGGATCCTTGCCTAATGAGCATGCCCATGTTGACAAGCATGGACCCACTAATAGGCTCGGGTCGAAGGGTAGAAGGTATATCCTCCCCATTGGCGCATCCCCATCTCTCAGCCAGTAGGGTGATGAGGGGAGCCACGAGGATGACTCCCGTAGGTCGGCTCCTAAAATCCTTCAGCGCCCTCAAGAAGAAGTAGTCTGGGTTACATATGCGCCCGTGGAGCATGTAGTGGAGGACGAAGAGATCAGGCTGGGTGATCTTACCCTGACTCTCCTTCCATCCGTGCATCGTCCCTACCAACAGCTTGTGGCATATGCGGAGAGGAGGACTGAGGGCCGACCCCTTCATCTGGGCCGACAGGATCTGTGACCCGGTGAGATCCTCCTAAATCTCACCGGTTGTGAGGGTGGTTGGCCTTTCACACAAAGCACCCTGGTACTCCAGAGTCAGGGTGTCAGCGGGCTGATTAAAGCCCATGATGACGTTGAACTCATCCAACATCATCGTCCTGTAGGTATCGTTCATGAAATACGAGACCATCCTCGCCAGAGGGACACCCGGGTACATGGTCGACATGTCCACCATCGTAACTGAAGCCAGAAACTCCATCGTGGCCTCTCGGAAGATACAGGTAGGAGGATCCTGAAGGAGGAAGTCCCACTCGATGTTGTGGATGTAGTCTCTCACATCCTCGTCCCAACCGAACGCGGTCAGGATGCTAAAATCTAGTCGTAGCAGGGGGTACCAGGTGTAGCTCCTGATATGATCGAGCTTGGCCTGGTGCTGCGGCATAAGTTGAGCGGGGTCTGGTTGGGCCTGCGGAGCCAGAGCACCTTGGTCGTGCCCCCGATCGCGTTTTCTAGGCCTGAAAGACTCTCCTTGTTGCATTTTGCTCATAAACACTCAGATATGTAGGAAGATGTATGAGGGATGAAGAGAGGATGCAGAAATGAGATGCTTTGGAAATGACCCGGGGGCCCTTATATATAGAAAATTTTTCCAGGGCCAGGACGACCGTCTCGCTTTTATGGTGCTCGGGACGACCGTCTGGGATATCGAGACGACCGTCTCACATTTAGTAAATGGCCAGACGGAGGTCTCGATTCTGGCGAATGGCAAGATGGCTGTCTCGCCAAACGAGACGACCGTCTATGTTTTTCCAGTTTTTTTTTTTTTAAAAGATATAAGACCTTGTTCATGAACATCTATGCATGCAATGTTTTTATGATATGCGTCCTATAATGCTATTTTAGTTAATTCTTTGGAAAGGTTGACTAATGTGTCTTTTGATGACGAGACTTTACTGTATTTTTAGCTGTACCATTTGTACCATCCCGGACTTGCCATGACCGAAGAGTAATTTGTTGACTAGGGAGAAAACTTGTCATGTTTGTGCGATTTTTCCTTTCTCTGGAGGTTTCAATCCTTTTGTTGATTCTATGCCTCCAAATTCCCCCATTAATTATTAGAATGTTGTGATAAGGGTCAAGAGAAGAGAAGTAAGAGGATAATTTGTTCAAGGGCTTGTGTTTTAAAATGATTTTGTTTTGAAGGGGATTTTGTAAGAATGGCTGGCCAGGATTGGTCAGAGTGTCCAAGCTAATGTTAAACAAACGTCTTATTTTGGGATTTGCGTCTAGCCGATTTTCGTTGCTTTCCTATGGTTGATTGACTTCCCCAGACCGCCCTTTGGGTGTTCAGGCTAGGATGTTGTGTTTTGTCCTAACTCTTGTCTAGGTTTCTTTTTTCTTACTTTGGGAAACCTAGCGGACTTTATTTTGTAGCCCTAATTTTTGCCTAGGCTACCCTTTATTGTTGTTTGGGTTTCCTAGCGGGTTGACCCTAATTTTTGTGTAGCCCCCTTGGTGGGTTTCCTATCGGGTATTTTGCCCTTTCTTTTTTGGCCTTTGGCTTCTATGGGCTTCTTTTAATTTTTTGTTTTGTTTTCACAACATTGGCGAAACACGACTTTATTATGATGAGGTAAAATCTTATTTTGTATTTCTAGTTAATCAGTTTGATTATGATGGCGCATTTTGCTTATTTTGATGCATTTTTTTTGAAAACGTTCGCTTAAACATGGTTATTATGAGGTTTAGACATGAATAGCATGAAGATAGACAAATAATAAGAATTGTATTCTTATTAATTAAGAGGGGAATATGTGCCCTTAAGATGCTCGGGGGTCAGGCTAGCCCCGAGGAGTAATCTCTAAAATCACTGGGTTTACATCCCTTAAGAAAGGAAAAAGGATTCCTAATGACTAGAGTTGCTCTTGACGCTTGTATCCCTCCACTTCGAAAGATCTGCTTCAATGTGCGGAGGGGAGACTTCCCTTTTCTTCTTATAGCTTGACCACTTGTAGGGTCGTATCCTAGGCCATGCTTCAGAGAATTGTCCTTAAATTTCGGGGGCTCCTTTATTCCTTGGGAGTTGTCATCGAGCCCTTGGCCAGGATGATAACCGTACTTCATCATCATGCGGGCTACCTTCATGTTGCTGGGAAGTCTCTCTACACTGGCGACTTCAAGCACTTGAAAAGAAGTTTCAAGGGTCTCTTCGGTCGCATCCACATAAGGTTGGGTAAACGGTCTACTAATCAAGATGTCATCTTCAGCTTGGACCGTGACCAGTTTTTCATTTACTATAAACTTGACTTTTTGGTGGAGCGTCGAAGGTACTACCTTAGCGTCATGAATCCAAGACCTGCCGAGGAGACAACTGTATGCTGAAGTAATATCCATCACATGGAAATCGACGTTGAAGATAGTGAGATCAATTTGGATTGGTAGATTGATCTCTCCCACTACTTCTCTATTCGACCCGTCGAAGGCTCGAACGATAATTAGGCATGGCAACGGGGTGGGACGGGGGCGGGTTTGGCCTCCCCGATCCCCGCCGCCGACTTTTTTAACCATCCTCGCCCCCGCCCCCGATCCCCGGTGGGGTTATAAATTAAGTCCCCATCCCCGTCCCCGCTGGGTTTCGGGTTACCCACACCCGCCCCGTCCCCGATCTATATTATTTTTAAAAAGATAATTACACTTATAATAAATTAATTTTACTATCTAATTTTTATATATAAATAAATATTTATAATTTTATAATTATTATTAATTAATATATACATTTTAATTTATTATATTTATATTAAAATATGTATGTAAAAGAAATATTTAATCATTTTTTATTTTTTACATTATTATTATTATTATAACATCTGCATTCAAATATTTGAATACTTATAATATTATTATTATAATACTGTATTCAAACATTTGATTATATATATATAAGTTAATTCATTTTTAAGTTGTCATTTAAAAATATGAAATATATAGTTTATAAGGAAATATTTAATAAGTTAATTCTTATTTAATTAGTTCGAAGTAATAAAAGTTTAAATTATCAATTCCTTTTATTCCTTTAAAATACAATTATTTTATTAAGATAAAGTTTGATATATGATAAATAATAATAATAAGATAAAAAATAGGACATAATAAAAACTAATAAATATAAATTATAAATAAAATAATATTAGTTACTACTAAGATTTATATAAAATATTTAGAAAAAAATAAAGAAGAAAAAAAATTAACTGTGTTCATCAAATTGGTTGAAAAGATTGAAAAAAAAAACAAATTCATGGGAGAAATTAAGGAAATGTGAAAAACTGAAAGATAAGAGAGAGAATGATATGTAAGAATTAATGGTTGAGTTAAAGAGGGGGGGTGAATTGAACTTTAGAATTCTTTTTCAAAAAACACTCTTTCTATGTGGAAGAATGGTTAATCTTTATCCAATCTTTTATTAGGCAGATTTGGTTTTAAACAAGGCAAGAATATAAACCAGAAATGAAAAGAGATAAAAGCAGAAATACAACACAAGAGTTTATACTGGTTCACTCTTCCCAAGAGCTACATCCAGTTCTTGACAAATCTGCCAAGTTCCACTAATATCAAGTGAAAATACAAACCAGTAGATATACACCAATCTACCCCAAGAACTACCTTACAACACCACAAGATAGACTCTTGAAAAACCTCCTAGCAACCAAACCCAGTTACTGTAACCAATGCAAATTCAAACCCAATCTACACAATTAGAATTCGTACAAGTATATGAAAAGAATAAACCTGGACTGCAACTTTTAAAATATAGAAGTCCAGAAGCTATTTTTCTAACTCAGAACTTTCTCTTTTGAAGATCTTTCAACAATCTTGATCAAAATGCCTTATGATATGAAATGTTTATGAATGCTCAGATAAAAACACGAATATGAGAGCTCCAAGATTGCTTTCAATCATTTTCCAAATTGTATGTTTGAAAGAGAAATCAAAACTGTATTTATAGAGTAAAAGAGAGGGACTGATAGATTCAATCGATTTAAAATGATGTTTCAATCGATTGATTTCATTTAAAACTCATTCAATCGGTTAATTTGAGCTTTCAATGGATTGAAACAGTTAGAGGAAAAATGGTAGCTCTCTGTTTCAACAGATTAAAATATATTTCAACAGGTTGAAATTTTGAGATACCTTATAATGAAAAATGATATCTCTCTGTTTCAACAGATTAAAATTTATTTCAACAGATTGAAATTCTGAGATACTTTAAAATGAAAAATGACATCTCTTTGTTTCAACAGATTGAACTTGATTTCAACAGATTAAAATTCTGAGATACTTTTGAAATGAAAAATGACTAGAACATTTTAATATATTGATTTCTCAATTCAACATATTAATACTGCGAACCCTTTAATATGGAAAAACCATCAAGAACATTTTAACTTATTGATAATCAATTAAAATTTTGGTTGTATATATACATTTCCTATTTTAAGTGATTTTAACATATTGAAACTGCTTTTTAACAGATTAAAAAAAACTCAGTTTGTTCTTTCAAGGCTTAAAGATTGGTTTTTCATGCAGTAAGATAAATTCCATGAAATGCAACATTTATAGGCGCTTATCACAAGATATACTGAAATTATCAAGAGATTAAATTCTAAACCTATAACCTATCTACCTACACACCCACAAAATAAACTTTATAAACTCTATATGTCTTCATCAAATCCAACAAGTGCTTCAATCTCCCCCTATTTGATGGAGACAAATAACCACTGCACGTGCATAAAAGAAACAATAACAGAGACATATGATTTTGTGATGTGTGTGTAATGTCAGTATAAGCGGATACTTCTCCCCCTATTTGACTTCATCAAAAAGTGTTCAATTACAAGCCATAAGTACCATGTAGGTACCCAAAATTAAGACAAATAAAAAAAAAACACAAGTGAAAGGAAGCATAAGAAATTTCACTCATCACCATCCTAGGGACCCTGATTGAATTGGAGGTCTCCAATTCTGTTGAAGATATCCTCCAGTTGATTATCAATGTGCTGAAATATGGCAATGGAGTCTTCATAAAGCCGATGCTGGTGAGCTTGCAGAGCATATGTCATCTCCATGTGCCTCCTTTGATTTGTTTGCATTTCAGTCATTTGATGCAGCATATTCTGTTTGAACTGTGAAAGAGGCGTGCCACGGTCAGGTTGTGCCACATAAGGAATCATTTCTAATGGAGACTGCTGAGCCATGTCATCTTCCATAGGGTCTATTTGTTTTGCTTCAGCAGCACTTGGAGCACCAATATTCTCATCATCTTCCTCTTCTTCTTCTTCTTCTTCTCCTTCTTCTCTCCAACTTCTTCTTTTGAAATCCAATCACCATCAATCTTAATGAATCCCATTTTATGAAGGATGGAGTTGTTAATCTCATTTGTGGGGCGATTGATTTCAACCAATTCTCCTTCTAAGTCAACACCAAAATGAGTTAGAAATTTAGAACTTAAGATTGCATAGGGATACCTAAAATCACTTAGCCTTTTTGCTTTGATCATATGGTCCTTCATGACAAATACCCAGTTTACTCTGATTCTGTGGTGGATACAATACATCAATATCAAGTCTCCTTCATTCAGTACTGCATGATTGCTCCCCCTGGGAGTAAGCTGCCAGGCCACTATGAACGCAATAATTCTTTCTTCAAGGTTAAGCTTTCCAGTGTTGAAGGAACTCACAGAGTCATGCTTATTTCTCAAACAAGAACGAAAGTATTGGACTTTGTTGAATTCTTCTACATCAGAGGTATATCCTTTAGTGACTTTTACTCCTTCATCCTTGAGTCCAACAACATTTTTCCAGACAGTGGGAGTAATCTGAATTTCCACTCCTTTAACTTGAGTTTTGAGTGTAGAACCTTCAAATGACAGATTAGTAAAGAAAACTTTGATAAGGTCAAGATATATTCTACCATTGAGCTCAAGGAATTTTTGAAGTTTCTGGTGTTGCAGCAGCTTTCGAACCCCTTTGAACCCTTCAGCATCCAACCACGAGAATTTCAGAACCTTGGGAATATTAATATGTTTTCTGCTCATTTCGTGAATGAATAACCCCATCTTCTCTTGATTCCCATTGAACCAGGTTTCAATGCGCCCTCCTCCTGATGTTTCTTGGACAGTAGCTGAGGATTCTCCTCTGCTGAACTTTCTCCTTCCAGTTTTGGTGCACTTGAACATGTTGTTTGAGAGATGAATCAAATATAGAAAAGAGAGAATATTTTTCCAAGAAGGAGTACACGATTTTCGAATCAACTATTGCATACTAAAAGGAATGAAAGAAACCGGACCCTTCATCTACTTTGAATAGTCAATTTTGTCTTTTAGTAAATTACCTCAATTCTGCTCCGTGTGTCAGAGATGGAAAAGACAGAGAGAGAGAGAGAGAGAGAGAGAGAGAGAATGGGTACTGTAACACTCGATTACTTGCATTTCTTCACATCTGATTTCCAATCACAGTCTTTCAGCTTTTATTGGATAACCATTACATTTAAGAGAGTAGCCGAAGTTGTTTATAGTTGCAAAGACACTTAACTCAATCTGCAGTAAATAATCAGAAGCAAAGCATACACTACTAGCCCTAGAAAAAAAATTAACCATTTGATTTTCCATAAAATCAATTGATTTTCAATTAATGATATATACACAGATTATCGAAAGTAAAATAAATCGATTGAATCGAAGATTTAATCGATTAATTCAAAAAAGAAAAACATGCAGAGCTAAGAGTTATTGAAATAAATCGATTAAAAACTTATTTAATCGATTAATCTGGCAATAAATCATGAACAGAGATTGAGAATCAGGAAATCAACAGATTATTTCGCAATTTCAATCGATTAAAACACATAGTTTGACAAATATTTCAAAATTTTCAGAAAACTTAATCGATTTAACATATTATCAACTTGTTAAAAAGCACAGAACCATAATAAAGGATCAATTATACAATACTAGATAGATCCAAAATTCCTAATTCAGTTCTAAGCATATTAAGTCTATCTCTAGGTAGTGGTTTGGTGAACAAGTCAGCTAATTGTTTCTCAGTATCAATGAATAAAATTTCACAATCACCCCTAGATACATGTTCTCCAATAAAGTGATGTCTAATTTCAATATGCTTAGTTCTAGAGTGTTGAATATGATTCTTAGTTAGATTAATTGTACTAGTATTATCACAAACCAGAGGTACCGTGTTGAGAAACACCCCATAATCTTTCTGTTGAACATACAAGGATTTGATGTTGAACTTACATGGACAAGAAGCTTGTTGATTTTGATGATGATTCAAGAACGAAGAACTTAGAGAGTTGAAAACTTGTATTATTGTGTAATAACTCTGTTTTGATGAGTTTGAGTCTGTAATATTAGAGTCTAAGATAGTCGGTACATAGTATACTCTTTAGAAGCTTCAAAAACTCATATTTATCAAAAAGTCTCGGATTTAATCGATTAAAACACCAAATAATCGATTATCACAATGAGAAAAATCATTTTCTGTATCAGATCATTGTGTTAATCGATTAACTCACCTGTTAATCGATTAACAGGCCAGTTAATCAATTAACAGGGCATTTAATCGATTAAACCAGTGCGTGTTAGGGTTCTGTTGATTTTGGCTCTGTAATAATCGAATAACACTTCATTTAATCGATTATTTCAGTCATATTTTGATTTTTAACTTCAAATTAAACCTATTTTCGAAAACCCTAATCCGAATACTCCAAGTTCCGAAAATCCCCAATTCCCAAACCCTAATTCATCTACTTAAGGTTCTCTAAAGCTCTCAGAAAATTGAACAACCTTTTTCAAACAAAAGTTAAGTGTTGTGAGTGCCAGAGAACTGTTTGTTGGAGGAAAAAGGGGCTTTTGGAACCTGGTGTGGGCTAGAAGCGATAAGAATCACTAAGTGGGGTTCTTAGTGGATTGTGTGTTGTGCCGTCTCTAGGGAAAGCTGTTCTTCATCTCTTGTGGGTTTCAAGAGAGGTGTTTTCTTTACTTTATCTTTTCCATTGTTATCTGTTTGTAACAACTTTGATTATAGTGACAGTGTTAATCCTCTGTTTGAGTGATTAGCAATTGGACGTAGGGTCTTTTGATTCGAACCAGTATAAATCTCCTGTGTAAGACTCTATCTCTATTCTATTTACGTTTACACAGTATTTTAATCGGTAAAATTTGGGAAAAATTTTTAAAACTTAATTTTTGTTAAGAAACCAATTCACCCCCCTCTTGGTTTTTGTCCGACAACGCGAACATTCCGCTGCGCGATTCTAACAAGTGGTATCAGAGCTTGCTTTGATAGTCATTCAAACTTTTCAAAAATGGCTGACAAAATCAAACTTTTACCGAAGGTGCGTCTATCAACAGACCCCCACTTTTTGCGGGTCAAAATTATCCTTTCTGGAAAGTAAGAATACAAATCTTTTTAGAGTCTATTGATAGAGGCGTTTGGGATGCTATTTTAAACGGTCCCTATATTCCTAAAGTTACTGAGAACGGTGTAGACGTTTCTAAACCTTTTTCTAGATGGACAACAGAGGAAAATAGAAAAACACAATTTGACGTTAGGGCTAGAAATATTATTTCATCTCCTTTAACCCTTGACGAGTTTTACAGGATCTCTGTTTGTAAAAGTGCTCAAGAGATGTGGGAAATGCTAAGAGTGACCAATGAAGGTACCGATGACGTTAAGAAAGCACGGAAAAATTCCCTAATCCAAGAATACGAGATGTTCCGGATGCAACAAGGCGAAACGATATTTGACGTTCAAAAGCGTTTCACTCATATTGTGAACCATCTGACCGGATTAAGTAAAATATTTGACGTTGATGAATTGAGTGTTAAAATCTTAAAATCTTTGGATAGGAAATGACAACCGAAGGTGACGACCATCTCAGAGTCACAAAACCTTGTCACAATGTCTATGGCGGCGCTCTGTGGAAAGTTGAGAGAGCATGAGCTAGAGCTAGGAAGGCTAAATGATGAGGAAGGACAATATCAAAAGAAGAACTTAGCCTTCAAAACTGAAATTTCCAAAGGTAAAAATAAAAAGGAAGAAGAAGACTCGGAGAACGAAGAAGAAGACTCGGAGAACGAAGAAGAAGAATTGAGTCTTATGATAAAGAAGTTTACAAAATTTATGAAAGCCAAAGGAAGACATCCCTTCAAAGGTAAAGGAAAGGTAATGGAAAATTATTCTGTAAATATCAAATGTTATGGTTGTGGTGAAGCAGGACATATGATGACCGAATGTCCA
Organism: Sphenostylis stenocarpa; assembly: GCA_963425845.1. Lineage (NCBI taxonomy): Eukaryota > Viridiplantae > Streptophyta > Magnoliopsida > Fabales > Fabaceae > Sphenostylis > Sphenostylis stenocarpa. The sequence continues at coordinate 11,686,553 of OY731402.1, read as the reverse complement.
AACAAGAAAAACGAAGAAATCAAATGCAACAAGTTCTTCAAGAAGAAAGCCTACATTGCTTGGGACAACAGTGATTCAAGTTCAGAATCAAGTGACTCGAAAGTTGAAGCCAATATTTGCTTAATGGCAAATGACAACATATCTTCCGACTTTGAGGTAAGTGATTCCGACTCATCTTCAAGTGATGATGAAAATAATTATGATGAACTGCAAAAAATGCATATAATGAGTTGTTTAGTGCCTTTAAGGACTTGAAAAATGAATATAAAGTTGTGAAAAAGAGTTTAAGTAGATCCGAAAAGGAGGTTGACTCATTTAAAACGAAAATCACATGCTTAGAGGAAATGGAAACCTTAGAAACGAAAATTGTATGTTTATATGAGAATGATGATAAGAACTTAGCATGTGCATCATGTAAAAAGTATGAATATGACATGGATATACTTAACCATTTGCTAGATAAAGCCGAAAAGGAGATAAGTGACTTTAAGAAGGATAAAATTGTTTTAGCTCAAAATAGTGTAAATCATCAAGTTCCTTTGAAAAAGTCTAAAATGAAAAATAAAAGAGTATGGGTAGAAAAAGGAACTAGATCATCTATTGTTAGAAATACATCATATTCAAAAGCTACATCTAAAGCATGTTTTTATTGTATGAAACAAGGTCACACTTCAAATAGATGTAAAATAAAATATTTTGGTATTCCTAAAGGTAAATACATTTGGGTTCCTATTGTTAAATAATTTGTTTGTCTCTAACCCCAAGGACCCAAAAGTTATGGGGACCTAAGTTTACTATGTTCTTGTTTTGTAGGAAACTTCCAAATCAAAGAAGTCTATGTGGTATCTTGATAGCGGATGCTCAAAGCATATGACCGGTGATAAAACGAAATTTGTGAGTTTCAAAGCTAAAGAACAAGGATATGTAACTTATGGGGACAACAAAAAAGGGAAAATTCTTGGAATTGGAAATATATGTGGTGCAAACACTTTGAAGAGTAAGGATGTGCTTCTTGTTGATGGGCTAAAGCATAATCTCCTTAGTATAAGTCAACTATGTGACAAAGGATTTAAGTTAATATTTGAAAGTAAATTTTGCACAATACATTTGATAGATTCCGAAAATGTAGCATTAAAAGGCATTAGGCATAATAACATATACTTGATTGATTTAGATTGTTTACATGATTCTAGTATAACATGCTTAGTTGCTAAGGAAGAGAACCCTTGGTTATGGCATAAGAGAGCAACTCATATAAATATGCATCATTTAAATAAATTGATATCAAAAGACTTAGTTATTGGTTTGCCTAAGTTAAAGTTTGAAAAAGATAGATTATGTGATGCATGTCAAAAAGGTAAATAAGTGAAATCATCATTAAATCAAAGAGTATCATTTCCACATCAAAACCTTTAGAATTATTACATTTAGACTTATTTGGTCCTTCTAGGATAAAAAGCTTTGGTGGAAATTATTATGGACTTGTGATTGTTGATGACTTTTCTAGATATACTTGGACATTTTTCTTAACAATGAAAAGTGAAGCTTTTAAGGTCTTTAGAAAGTTTGCAAAGCAAATTCAAAATGAGAAAGACTTAACAATTAAAGTTTTAAGAAGTGACCATGGTGGTGAGTTTCAAAATGAAAAATTTGAAAATTATTGTGAGGAAAATGGAATATTGCATAACTTTTCTGCTCCTAGGACTCCCCAAACAAAATGGTGTAGTTGAAAGGAAAAATAGGTCACTAGAGGAACTTGCTAGAACAATGTTAAATGAATCAAATGTTCCTAAATATTTTTGGGCTGATGCGGTTAGTACTGCTTGTTATGTTTTAAATGGAATGCTCATTAGGTTAATTATAAAATCAACTCCCTATGAATTATTAAATGGTAGAAAGCCTAATGTTGCTCATTTGAAAAAAATTTGATGTAAGTGCTTTGTATTAAATAATGGAAAGGACAACTTAGGAAAATTTGACTCAAAAGCCAATGAGGGCATTTTCTTAGGTTATTCATTAACTAGCAAGGCTTACAAGGTGTTTAATAGAAGAACCTTAAATATTGAAAAATCTATTCATGTTACTTTTGATGAAATTGTAGACCTTGGGGGAAATCCTCTTGAGTCAAATAAAGAACTTGCAGGTGATGATTAGTATATAAGAGAGGCTCTTGATGAATTGTATTTGGAAGAAAATGAGTCTTCTCAAACACCTGAATTAGCAAAAGAATGACAATCACCAAGAGGACTCTCAATGGACAATATCATTGGTGATATCTCAAAAGGGGTAAAAACTAGAAATATGACTAATTTCTGCATGTCTGTAGCTTTTGTGTCACAGATAGAACCCAAAAATGTTGAGGAAGCGCTTAAAGATGACCAATGGTGCATAGCTATGCAAGAGGAACTTAACCAATTTGAAAGGAATCAAGTCTGGGAATTAATCCCAAGAGAAGAATCACATCAAGTAATTGGAACTAAATGGGTATTTAGAAATAAACTTGATGAAGATGGAAACATAACAAAGAATAAAGCCAGACTTGTTGCCAAAGGCTACTGTCAGGAGGAAGGTATTGATTATGATGAAACTTATGCTCCTGTTGCCAGGTTAGAGGCTATACGCCTACTTCTTGCTTATGCATCTTTGATGAAATTTAAATTATATCAAATGGATGTTAAAAGTGCATTTTTGAATGGTTTTATTAAAGAAGTATATGTGGAGCAACCCCCTGGATTTGAAGATTTTAGTTATCCTAATCATATTCTTAAATTAAAGAAAGCATTATATGGGTTGAAACAAGCTCCTAGGTCTTGGTATGAAAGACTAAGTAGTTTTCTAACTTCAAATGTTTTTTCTAGAGGAAAAATTGATTCTACTTTGTTTATAAAGAAAGTAAAAGAACATATCTTATTGGTCCAGGTATATGTTGATGATATTATTTTTGGATCAGCTGATAATTCTTTGTGTGTAGAATTTGCTAAGATAATGCAGGGAGAGTTTGAAATGTCTATGATGGGAGAATTAACATTCTTCCTTGGACTTCAAATCAAGCAACTTAAAGATGGTATTTTTGTCTCTCAAACCAAATACTGCAAAGAGATACTTAAAAAGTTTGGAATGGACACTTCAAAGGAAGCTAACACACCCATGGGAACTTCATGCTATTTAGACAAGGATGAATCAGGTTTGGAAATTAATCAATCTATGTATAGAGGTATGATAGGTTCATTGTTATACTTAACTGCAAGTAGACCTGATATTATGCATTCTGTCTGTGTGTGTGCTAGATTTCAAGCATGTCCAAAAGAATCTCACCTAACTGCAGTAAAATGTATTTTAAAATATTTAAAAGGAACTACTGGTTTTGGTTTATGGTATCCATCTGAAGCTTGTACTAGTTTAATAGGTTATTCTGATGCTGATTATGGTGGATGCAAAATAGATAGAAAGAGTACTAGTGTGATGTGGACATAAAGGCCCAAGCCCATAACGAGAAGGATCAAGACCAAGATCCAATCCAAGACTTAGGTGGACCTATGACAAGAGGCAGGCTCAGAAAAGCACAAGAGGCATTGCAATACAAAGTGAGCAATTTGCTAAAGGCCCAACTATTAAAAGATCCAAACATGGAGGAGGCTAGACCTATCACATGCATAGAATGTTTAGAGAGCTAGGAGGCCCAACTAAAATAGAATGTTTGGAGAGCTAGGAGGCCCAACTAAAAGATTAAGTTTTTATTATTATTACTATTTTATTTGCTACAGTGGGGATTTGAACCCAAGACCCAAAGCTTATAATGCCTTCACTGAACCATTTGGGTAACTTAACTTTGCTTGGGATATTAGGATTTTAATTTATCTTTATTTCCTGCAATGAGACAAACTCATAAACTTAAGTTGTATTAAACATTTGGGAATTCAGAATGAACGGACGTAATATTCAGATTACTTTGTGAGTTGTTGCTCTGCTAGGGTTCTTCCTTGCATCATATGATCTTATCAAGAATTATTCGATTCTTGTGGCGATCCTTCTTGCCTTATCAAATATTCTTATTTATGGTGCCTACGGTATCTTTTATGTTTTTATGTTTTCTATTTCTAATCAAATCAATTCTTAAAACCTAACCCTAAATTGTTTCCCTTACATTCGAGTGTCGTCATTTGGTATTCAGAGCAGGGTTCAAAAGCGGTACTGTTCATTGCACTGTTCACCGACACTATTCACGGTACTGTTCATTGTCACTGTTCACGTACTATTCATTATTACTGTTCACGGGGGTACTGTTCATTGTCACTTTTCACGTACTGTTCATTATACTGTTCACGTGTACTGTTCATGAATGTTCCATATACTGTTCAAAAAAAGAAAAGAATAAAAAAAAAGAATAAAAAAAAAGAATCAAAAAAGGAAAAGAATCAAAAGAAGAAAAGAATCAGAAAAAAAAAATTATATATATATGTGGCAGTTGTTCTTTCTTTAAATTTCAGTGCATATTAGCTGCTTGATAAAATTCCTAAGTGTCAAACGTCTTTGTCTAATCTTTGTTTTTCCATAGTTTAAATTTGTCTTGCTTGTTATTAGTAGTAAAATTTTTCTTTGCTACTTGTCCTTTGTTGGTACTACAATTCTATTTTATTCCTTGTGATTGCTACAGTTGAAAGTGATTCTTGAACTATAGATTGTTTGATTCTTGTAAGAACCATAAGTCAGAGAACGAGTGGAAAAAGGCAAGAGTGCATATTATACAAAAGCCAAATTGAGAGTAAACACGAGTGGTACATCTTTGAGTGCAAACACGTGAGAGGAGTGGTGAGGTCCTATTACTTCATTTGTTTGGTCCTTTCTTCTTTTTACTTGAAAGATGGAAGGTGCAGGTGGTGGTACCCCTCCTCTAGGGGGTGACAATAGATTATTGATTGATGCCATTACAACCCAAATGCAAAGAATGTTGACAGAACATACTGAGGAGTTGTATGGGAGAATTGAACAACTAGAAAATCAAGGAAATGATGATGATGGTGGAGGTAGAAGGAGGAGAAGGAGAAATAATGAAGGTGATGTTAGAGATAACAGAATTGAAGGAGTAAAGCTGAGCATACCCTCTTTTGAAGGAAAGAGTGATCCAGAAGCATATTTGGAGTGGGAGATAAAAATTGAGCAACTGTTTGCATGCCATAATTACATAGAAGATAAAAAGATGAGGGTGACAGCCATGGAATTCACTGATTATGCTCTCATTTGGTGGAACCAATTACAAAGGGAAAGGGTGAGATATGAAGAACCCTTGGTGGAAAGTTGGGAAGAAATGAAGAGGTTGATGAGAAGAAGATTTGTTCCTTCTCATTATCAAAGAGATATTCACAACAAACTCCAAAGACTCATACAAGGTAGTAGAGGTGTTGATGAATATTACAAAGAGATGGAGGTTTCCATGATTAGGGCTAATGTTATGGAGGCACGGGAGGCTACTATGGCTCGATTCCTACATGGGCTAAATAGTGATATAAGGGATGTTGTGGAGCTGCAAAATTATGTTGAGTTGGAGGATTTAGTACATCAAGCTTCCAAGGTGGAACAACAATTGAAGAGAAAGAGTGCCATGAGGAGGAGTTCATCTAATTTTCACTCTCCTAGTTGGAAGGACAAAAATAAGAAGGAGGGTGGATCATCAACAAGCAATTCCAATGTTATAGCTCATAGAAATCAAAATAAGTCTGATGAGGCACTTAAGAAAACAAGGAGTAGTGAGGTTAAGTGTTTCAAATGTTTGGGAAGAGGTCACATAGCTTCTCAATGTCCTACTAAGAAGACTATGTTACTTAAGGAGGATGGAGAAATAATTAGTGAATCTTCTTCGATTCTTCATCTAGTGATGAAAATGAGCATGAAGATGAAAGAGAGTTAGAAGGAGATTTGTTCATGATTAGAAGGATGTTGGGTAGTCAATCGGTTGAATTGGATGATTGTCAAAGAGAAAATATTTTTCACGCAAGGTGCCTCATTCAAGGGAAGTTGTGCTCTTTGATCATTGATGGTGGGAGTTGCACTAACGTGGCTAGTGCACGGTTGGTTTCAAAAATGAATTTGGAGACTAAGCCACACCCGCGACCTTACAAACTTCAATGGCTTAGTGAAGATGGTGAGATGACCGTGAATAGGCAAGTTGAAGTGGGTTTTTCCATAGGAAAATATAAAGATTCTGTTTTGTGTGATGTGGTGCCTATGGAGGCTTGTCATTTACTTCTTGGGAGACCATGGCAGTATGATAGGAGAGTTATGCATGATGGTTTCACTAATAAGTTCTCTTTTATGCATAAAGACTGCAAAACTACTCTTGCACCTTTGGTTCCAAGAGAAGTTAGTGAGGATCAACTGAAAATGAGAAAGAAAAGAAAAGAAGAAAGAAAAGAAGAAAGAAAAGAAAAAGAGAGAGAAAAGAGAAAAGAAAAGAGAGTGAAAAGAAAAAGGAAAAAGAGGAAGAAAAAGAGAAAGAGAGAAAAAATCAAGTCTCGTTTATAAAAGAAAAAGAAGTCAAAAGAGCTATGCAATTGAGAAAGCCAATACTTTTACTTTTGAGTAAAGAAAGTAAATCAAACAGTCCATGTTTTACTAACTCTCTTCCAAAAGAGGTTTCTTCTTTGTTGCAGGATTTTGAAGATGTTTTTCCCAAAGAAGTGCCTATAGGTCTACCCCCTCTTAGGGGTATTGAGCATCAAATTGACCTTATTCCAGGAGCTTCATTGCCTAATAGACCAGCCTATCGAAGCAATCCCCAAGAAACCAAGGAGATTCAAAAGCAAGTTGAAGACTTAATGCAAAAGGGGTGGGTTAAAGAAAGCTTGAGTCCATGTGTAGTCCCAGTCATTCTAGTCCCTAAGAAAGATGGAACTTGGAGGATGTGCACAGATTATAGAGCTATCAATAACATCACGGTAAAGTATAGACATCCCATTCCTAGGTTAGATGACTTGTTGGATGAATTATATGGTGCTTGTATCTTCTCTAAAATTGACTTGAAAAGTGGATATCATCAAATCAGAATTAGAGAAGGAGATGAGTGGAAAACAACTTTTAAAACTAAATATGGGTTGTATGAGTGGCTAGTTATGCCCTTTGGGTTAACTAATGCTCCAAGCACTTTTATGAGATTGATGAACCATGTCTTGAAAGAGTTTTTAGGCAAATGTTTAGTGGTGTATTTTGATGATATTCTGATATATAGCACTAACTTTGATTTGCATGTTGAACATTTGCGTGCTGTCATGAATGTACTTAGGAAGGAAAAATTATTTGTTAATCTTGAAAAATGTACCTTTTGCACTGATCATGTTGTATTCTTGGGATTTGTTGTGAGTTCTAAAGGGGTACAAGTTGATGAGGAAAAGATTAGAGCCATCCAAGAGTGGCCTACCCCTAAGAATGTGAGTGAAGTGAGAAGCTTTCATGGGTTAGCTAGTTTCTATAGGAGGTTTGTTAAAAATTTTAGTACTTTGGCTGCACCTCTTAATGAAATAGTCAAAAAGCATGTTGGGTTTAAATGGGGTGAAAAACAAGAAAATGCATTTTTTGAACTTAAGCACAAACTATCTAATGCCCCCATTCTTGCATTACCAAATTTTGCAAAATCTTTTGAAATTGAATGTGATGCATCTAATGTGGGTATTGGGGCTGTTTTGCTACAAGAAGGTCATCCAATTGCTTATTTTAGTGAGAAGTTGAATGGGGGTGCCCTAAACTATCTCACCTATGATAAGGAATTGTATGCCTTAGTGCGTGCTTTACAAACTTGGCAGCATTACCTTTTACCAAAAGAGTTTGTAATTCATAGTGATCATGAATCTTTGAAATACTTAAAGGGACAAGGTAAGTTAAACAAGAGGCATGTCAAATGGGTTGAGTTCTTGGAGCAATTTCCATATGTCATCAAGCATAAAAAGGGAAAAGGGAATGTAGTAGGCTGATGCACTTTCTAGGAGATATGCATTACTTTCTATGCTTGAAACTAAATTGTTTGGTCTTGAATCTTTGAAAGACATGTATGTGAATGATGTGGATTTTGCTTGAAACTTTTGCTGCATGTGAAAGGTTTTCTAAAAATGGTTACTTTAGGCATAATGGATTCTTGTTTAAAGCAAATAAATTGTGTGTGCCTAAGTGTTCCATTAGAGAGTTGCTTGTGAGTGAATCACATGAAGGGGGTTTGATGGGTCATTTTGGAGTTCAAAAGACTTTAGAAATTTTGCAAGAGCATTTCTTTTGGCCTCATATGAAACATGATGTGAATAAGTTTTGTGATCACCGCATTGTGTGTAAAAAGGCTAAATCTAAGGTTAAGTCTCATGGGTTGTATACTCCTTTACCCGTTCTCGAATATCCTTGGATCGACATTTCTATGGACTTTATTTTAGGGCTGCCTAAAACAAAGAATGGAAATGATTTTGTGTTTGTTGTTGTTGATAGGTTTTCTAAGATGGCACATTTCATACCTTGCAAGAAGGTAGATGATGCTTGTCATGTGGCTGATTTGTTTTTCAAGGAAGTAGTAAGGCTACATGGGTTGCCGAAGAGCATTGTGAGTGATAGGGATTCAAAATTCCTTAGTCACTTTTGGAGGACCTTGTGGGGTAAGATTGGTACTAAATTATTGTTTTCTACTACTTGTCACCCACAAGCTGATGGTCAAACCGAGGTAGTCAACGGGACTTTGGGCACATTGCTTAGGACTATTTTAAAGAAAAATCTTAAGACTTGGGAAGCATGTTTACCGCATGTTGAGTTTGCTTATAATAGGGTTATCCATAGCACCACTAATTGTTCACCATTTGAGATTGTGTATGGATTTAATCCTTTGACTCCTCTTGATTTGTTGCCTTTGCCTAACATTTCTATGTTTAAGCATAAGGAAGCACAGGCTAAAGCAGAATATGTGAAGAAGCTGCATGAGCAAGTAAAAACTCAAATTGAAAAGAAGAATGAGAGCTACGCGAGGCAAGCTAACAAGGGTAGGAAAAAGGTGGTGTTCCAACCTGGTGATTGGGTTTGGGTACACATGAGAAAGGAAAGGTTTCCTGAACAAAGAAAGTCTAAACTTCAACCTAGAGGAGATGGGCCATTCCAAGTCTTAGAGAAGATCAATGATAATGCTTATAAGATTGATCTACCAAAAGAGTATAATATAAGTTCTTCTTTTAATGTTGCTGACTTGACTCCTTTTGATGCAAGAGATGAATTCATAGATTTGAGGACAAATGCTGCCCAAGAAGGAGGGAATGATGTGGACATAAAGGCCCAAACCCATAACGAGAAGGATCAAGACCAAGATCCAATCCAAGACTTAGGTGGACCTATGACAAGAGGCAGGCTCAGAAAAGCACAAGAGGCATTGCAATACAAAGTGAGCAATTTGCTAAAGGCCCAACTATTAAAAGATCCAAACATGGAGGAGGCTAGACCTATCACATGCATAGAATGTTTGGAGAGCTAGGAGGCCCAACTAAAAGATTAAGTTTTTATTATTATTACTATTTTATTTGCTACAGTGGGGATTTGAACCCAAGACCCAAAGCTTATAATGCCTTCACTGAACCATTTGGGTAACTTAACTTTGCTTGGGATATTAGGATTTTAATTTATCTTTATTTCCTGCAATGAGACAAACTCATAAACTTAAGTTGTATTAAACATTTGGGAATTCAGAATGAACGGACGTAATATTCAGATTACTTTGTGAGTTGTTGCTCTGCTAGGGTTCTTCCTTGCATCACTTGATCTTATCAAGAATTATTCGATTCTTGTGGCGATCCTTCTTGGCTTATCAAATATTCTTATTTGTGGCGCCTACAGTATCTTTTATGTTTTTCTGTTTTCTATTTCTAATCAAATCAATTCTTAAAACCTAACCCTAAATTGTTTCCCTTCCATTCGAGTGTCGTCATAGTGGGACATGCCATTTGTTAGGTTCATCTTTAGTATCTTGGCATTCTAAGAAACAGACATGTGTTGCTTTATCCACACCACTGAAGCTGAATATATTGCAGCTAGTAATTGTTGTGCTCAAATTTTGTGGATGAAACAATAGCTAGAAGATTATAGTATATTTCTAAATGACATTCCTTTGATGTGTGATAATACGAGTGCAATCAATCTTACTAAGAATCCAGTAATGCACTCTAGGACTAAACATATAGAAATTAGACATCATTTTTTGAGAGATCATATAAGTAAAGGAAACTGTAAAATTGAGTATGTTGATACAAAGCATCAATTAGCAGATATTTTTACTAAGCCTCTACCCAAGGATAGATTCTATGATCTTAGAAGAGTCTTAGGGATATTAGAAATAGCTTAAATTCTGCTTAATTAGACAGTTTTTGGATGGTTGTAATGTTATAATTCATTATGTAGGATGTTAATAGATTATCATGTGTATAAACCTCAAAAATTTGATGAACTCTCTGGAATAATCGATTATTTGGAATTATAAGCGATTATTTGCACCCAAAACATGATATTTCCCACTGGATTAATCGATTAACTCGCCAGATAATCGATTAAACACAATGTTAATCGATTAACTGCTTGAATTAATCGATTAAATGGGTCTGGTACTGGTTTAATCGATTAATTCAAGATTTAATCGATTAAACCTGGCAAGTTTTATTTTTTAGCCATTGCCAATGGCTCTCTTGACCTTCATTCACTCCCATATGACCGTTGGAGATGCTTGGTTATAAATAGGGACCTCCATTTCACTTCTACTCACTTCTATCTCTTGAATTCAAGCTTTCTTGCCTCATTCTATCACTCTTGCCTTCTTCTAACATTACTTGTCTTCCTAAATCTTTCTTGTTACTCCTCTAATTCTACAATGACCTCATCTTCTCGTGCAAAAATTCCCACCAGAAGAAGATCTGCACCCTCATCTCATCCCCGTCCTAATTCTGTAGAAGGATGGATCTCTGGTGCTGAAGGCCGACAAGAATTTCTGTCTTATTGGAAGGAACATGGTATTATCTCTCCCAAATTCCTTATTGATGATCAATTCATCAATAGGGGATTCAATTTTCCTAATCTCCTTGAAATTCAAGGAGTTCTCCCTTTCATCCAAATGCAAGGTACGTATTATCCTGACTTAGTTAGGGTATTTTACTCTAGGTTCAAATTCAGAGATCAAATAGCTACCTCTCGTGTAAAGGGGGTAACAATTATTCTTGATGACGATATTTGGGAAAACGTTGCCCATTTTCCTATAAGAGAAGATGCTATTAACGTGTTTGGTGAGTTAGATGATTTTGATAGGATCATGGCTTACCGTTCTTTTCTGCGAAACCCTTCCATGGAAATTGGGCGTCTCCTTCTAGCTGGACCATTGAAGAAGGAGGAACGCATGATTTTGCATTTACTTGTCTGGATCCTATGTCCCCGGGCTACGAATCATGCTCAATGTTCTTCAATCGATCTTCGCATTATTCATGCAATAATGCATAATGAGCCTCTAGATTGGGGTATTCTTGTCACCATGACTATGTTAAAAGCCAAATGCCATCCCACCTTCAAAATTCCATATGCCCTCCTTATCTCTCGCATTCTTGAATACAAAGGAGTAAATGTCGAAGGTGAACAAACAGTTCGAACGTCAAACCTGAACCGCATGCTGGACAACACATTAACTCAACTCCAAATGGTGCGTGTCAACAATATTTATGTTCACAAGGATGACGTTCCAAACGAAGATGAAGATAATGAAGATTCTGATGAAGATATGCCCCCTGCTGCTGAGTTTCCCTCTGATCAGATCCAAAGTGTTGGAACTTCCTCTGCTCATCCTGAAACCCGACAATCTATGGAAGATATGTTATCTGATATGAACCAGAGGATGCAGGCATTCTTCACTCTTTATGGAGTACGACATGAGGAAATAATTCGCCGTATTTCTGATGTAGATGATAAAGTGTGCCATTTAGAAAATAAATTTGATGCACATTTTCATAGTGATAGTGAAGAATTTTAAAGTTTGTTTTTATTTTCTCTTGTGTTGTAATGTATTTTAACTTCTGAAATAAAATATGGTATTCTTTTATTGCTTTGTTTGAGGGGGAGTTATCTCCAAGTTATGCATATGTTGAGGGGGAGCTCTTAATTTTTTTTATTATAATCAAAATAGGGGGAGAAATATTTAAAGCCTCTTATGATTGAATTTAAATATTATCTGGTATGTTTAATGTGTTTGTTAGTGTGACAAATAAAATAGGTTATTACATGGCTTTAAAAGAAAATTTTGATCATCATCAAAAAGGGGGAGATTATTGAACATACAAGGATTTGATGTTGAACTTACATGGATAAGAAGCTTGTTGATTTTGATGATGATTCAAGAACGAAGAACTTAGAGAGTTGAAGACTTGTATTATTGTGTAATAACTTTGTTTTGATGAGTTTGAGTCTGTAATATTAGAGTCTAAGATAGCCGGTACATAGTTTACTATTTAAAAGCTTCAAAAACTCATATTTATCAAAAAGTCTCGGGTTTAATCGATTAAAACACCAAATAATCGATTATCACAGTGAGAAAAACCATTTTCTGTATCAGCTCACTGTGTTAATTGATTAACTCACCTGTTAATCGATTAACAGGGCATTTAATCGATTAAACCAGTGCGTGTTGGGGTTCTGTTGATTTTGACTCTGTAATAATCGAATAACACTTCATTTAATCGATTATTTCAGTCAGATTTTGATTTTTAACTTCAAATTAAACCTATTTTCGAAAACCCTAATCCCAATACTCCAAGTTCCGAAAATCCCCAATTCCCAAACCCTAATTCATCTACTTAAGGTTCTCTAAGGCTCTCAGAAAATTGAACAACCTTTTTCAAACAAAAGTTAAGTGCTGTGAGTGCCAGAGAACTGTTTGTTGGAGGAAAAAGGGGCTTTTGGAACCTGATGTGGGCTAGAAGCGATAAGAATCACTAAGTGGAGTTCTTAGTGGATTGTGTGTTGTGCCGTCTCTATGGAAAGTTGTTCTTCATCTGTTTGTAACAACTTTGAATATAGTGACATCGTTAATCCTCTGTTTGAGTGATTAGCAACTGGACGTAGGGTCTTTTTATCCGAACTAGTATAAATCTCCTGTGTAAGACTCTATCTCTATTCTATTTACGTTTACACAGTATTTTAATCGGTAAAATTTGGGGAAAAATTTTTAAAACCTAATTTTTGTTAAGAAACCAATTCACCTCCCCTCTTGGTTTTTGTCCGACAACGTGAACATTCCGCTGCGCGATTCTAACACTTTCAATTGTTGTTTGAGGTAGATACTCTGAGCACAACAACTCCCAGCTGCAATGTATTCAGCTTCTGCAGTTGAAAGAGCTACACATGCTTGTTGTTTGCTGTGCCATGATATGAGACTGCTTCCCAGTAAATGACATGTACCAGAGGTACTTTTCCTATCCTATCTACATCCTGCAAAGTCAGAATCAGAAAATCCAACAAGTTTAAGAGAGGCACCTATAGGATACCATAGTCCAACTTTAATGGTTCCTTTAAGATACTTGAGAATCCTTTTAGCAGCAGTGAGGTGAGATTTCTTTGGATTTGCCTGAAATCTAGCACAAAGGCAAACACTGAACATAATGTCAAGCCTACTAGCAGTTAGATATAGAAGAGATCCAATCACACCTCTATATTTAGTTTGATAAACAAATTTCCCTTTTTCATCTAAATCTAGACAGCAGTTAGTAACCATGGGTGTGGAGGATTCTTTGCAATTATGCATATCAAATTTCTTCAACAACTCATTACAGTATTTAGATTGATTTAGGAAAATACCATTCCTTAATTGCTTAACCTGGAGACCAAGGTAGAAATTCAGTTCTCCCATCATAAATATCTCAAATTCACTTTGCATTTCCTTAAGAAATTTATTACACAAGTCATTATTAGTAGAACCAAAAATGATATCATCAACATAAACCTGCACCAGAATAATGTCAGATCCAGATTTCTTAATGAATAAGGTTTTGTCAACTTCACCTCGTTTGTATCCTTGATCAATTAAGAAATTACTTAGCCTCTCATACCATTGTCTAGGAGCCTGCTTTAATCCATAAAGAGCCTTTTTCAGCTTGTAGACATGGTCAGGATGTTTATGGTTTTCAAAACCAGGAGGCTGAGAAACATAGACTTCTTCATTGATGAGTCCATTTAAAAAGGCACTCTTGACATCCATCTGAAGTAATCTGAAACCACTAATACAAGCATAAGCTAATAACAGTCTAACAACTTCAAGTCTAGCTACGGGTGCAAAAGTTTCATCAAAATCAATTCCTTCCTGTTGATTATATCCTTTGGCTACCAACCTAGCTTTATTTCTAGTAATAATGCCTTGTTCATCTAATTTGTTTTTGAATACCCACTTAGTACCAATTATATTGATATCTTTGGTTTTAGGAACTAACTCCCACACATTATTTCTTTCAAACTGATTAAGTTCATCATGCATGACACTAACCCAATATTCATCATATAATGCATCCTTAACAGTTTTAGGTTTAATTTGTGAAATGAATGCCATATGATTGCAGAATTGATTAAGAGAATTTCTAGTGGATACTCCCTTATTGATTTGCCCAATAACATTGTCTAGAGAAAGATCTCTTGGGAGAATCCATTCTTTAGGAAGCTCATCCAAGGTATCTTCTTCCTGTTCTTCAACAATTCTTTCTGGTGGATCAGTTTTTGTAGGATTAATTGATTGATCACCTTCTTCGACAGTATATTGATCTGTACCTCTGGGATGTTTTAACTGATAAGAATTATCAGTTAATTCGTCATCATCTGTAGTACCTGTTGTTTTACTCTGCAACACTCGAGGAGACTCATTAAAAACAACATGTACTGATTCTTCAACAGATTTTAGTCTTAAATTATAGACTCTATATGCATGACTGTTAGAAGAATAGCCAAGAAAGATCCCTTTATCAAATTTTTCATCAAACTTGCCAATATTTTCTTTCCCATTGTTTAAAACAAAATATGTACATCGAAAAACCCTGAAATAGTTTATGTTGGATTTTCTTCCTTTGTAAAGTTCATATGGGGTTTTCTTAAGAATGAGTCTAATCAAAACTCTATTCAAAACATGACAAGCAGTGTTTACAGCATCTGCCCAAAAGTATTTAGGTAAAGCATTTTCACAAAGCATTGTTCTAGCAAGTTCCACAATGGATATGTTCTTTCTTTCCACAACACCATTCTGTTGAGGACTTCTTGGAGCAGAAAAGTTGTGTTTTATGCCATACTTTTCACAGAATAATTCAAACTTTTCATTTACAAATTCTCCACCATTGTCACTTTGAATAGAAGTAATGAAATAACCTTTCTCATTATGTAAAAGCTTGGCAAGCTTTTTAAAAGATTTGAAAGAATCTGATTTGGCTTTTAGAAAAATAGTCCATGTAAATCTGGAAAAATCATCAACAATTACCATGATATAAAGATTACCACCTAGGCTTTTATTTCTTGAAGGACCAACCAAATCTATGTGGAGCAGTTCCAAAGGTCTACAAGTAGAAACAATGTTTTTATTTGAAAAGGATTTTCTAGTTTGTTTACCTTTTAAACAAACTTCACAAATTTTGTCTTTCAGAATTTGAAGCTTAGGTAGTCGAGAAACTAAATCTTTAGTAATTAGTTTGTCAAGATGATTAAGATTAATATGTGCAAGCCTTCTATGCCATAAACAAGATTCTTCTTCTTTAGTAAGAAAACAACTTTGAGATGAGATAGAATTCTTGATATCTAGCATGTAGATGTTGTTTAATCTCTTACCAACCAACATTACCGTGTCAGGTTTTGGTTCACAGATTAGGCAGATTTCTGGTTTGAAGATAACCTTGTGACCTAGATCACATAATTGGCTTATACTGATTAAGTTGTGCTTAAGACCTTCAACAAGAAGAACATTGTGAATGGTCACGGTTTCACCATCTCCTATATCTCCAGAACCTAAGATTCTTCCCTTGTTGTTATCTCCATATGTCACGTGACCTCCAGTCTTTAATCTCAATTTCTGGAATTTGGAAATATCACCTGTCATATGCCTTGAGCATCCGCTGTCCAAGTACCAAAGTGATTCTTGCTGCTGTTCCTGAAAAATCAAGTATCATGTATTTGGTACCCTTAAATACTTTGGGTCCTTAGTGGTCAAATTTCCTGTTTAACATATTTTGGAACCCATCTCATTTTACCCTGTGGCACAAAGTGTTTTCTAATATGACAGAATTTTACAGTATGCCCTTTTTTCATACAATAATGACAAGATGAGAAAGGAGATACTGTTGATTTTCTGAAAGAAAAGAAGTTCAAATACTTTTTAGTTTTAACCCCAAACTTAGGTTTGTAACCAATTCCAGTATGATCAAAAACACAGTTTTGAGACCCAAGAAGTGTATCTAAATTTTATTTACCTTGAGTAAACTTAGATAAGGTTTTAATCAAATACGCAACCTTTTTATGGGATGAAGAGGATTCACAGGCAGCCATTAAGCATAGATTCACTTCTTCACCTTCAGATACAGAACTTGAGGATGAATCATTGTCTTGCCAAGCTATGTAGGCCTCTTTCCCTTTGTACTTCATATCTTTCTTGTTTTTATTCTTGGATTTTTCTGGACATTCACTTCTTATGTGTCCTTGCTTACCACAAGAATAACAAGTATAAGTATTTTGAATAGAATCAGTTCTTTTATCAGCGTACCTTTTAATCTGGCTAGTTTTGTTCTTCTTCTTAAGAAATTTCCCAAACTTCTTAACCAACAGATTTAGATTCTCAGATTCATCTTCTTCAGAGTCACTACTTTCTTCAATCGTCTTGAGAACAATGTTTCTGCTTTTCTTCTCTGCATTTTCTCGTTCTTTAAACCGATTGATCTCCAACTCCTGTTCCCTTAGCTTACCAAACAATGATGCAGTAGTCATCTCAGTTAAGTCTCTTGATTCTGATATAGCTGTCACCTTTGGTTGCCAAGTTCTGTCCAAACATTTTAGGATTTTGATGTTTAGCTCTTCCTTGTCAAACGTCTTGCCTAATCCAATTAGATGGTTGACTATATGCGTGAATCTTTTCTGCACATCTGCAATGGTTTCACCTTGCTGCATTTTGAACAATTCATAATCTCTAATTAATTCATGCTTCCTTGCCCTTTTCACATCAGAGGTACCCTCATGAGTGACCTCTAGAATCTCCCACATTTCTTTAGCAGAGGCACATTGAGAAATCCTGAAAAACTCATTAAGATTTAAGGCAGAGGTAATAATGTTCTTAGCAGTATAATCATATTGAACTTTCCTATTTTCTGCATCAGTTAAGTCAGCCCAGTCTTTTTCAACAATTTTACCATCCACTGTATGAGTTGGTTTGAAAGGATAATTAACAATTGTATCCCAAATACCCCTATCAAGAGATTCAATAAAGATTTTCATTCTAACCTTCCAGAAGGAGTAATTCACACCAGCGAATAGAGGAGGCCTATTGATGGAGGCTCCTTCAGAAAAATTCATCTTTCCCTTAGCCATTTAAACCTTTCTTGGACTAAATTCTTGAGTAACTTACAAGAACCAGCTCTGATACCAATTGTAAGAATTAATGGTTGAGTTCAAGAGGGGGGGGTGAATTGAACTTTAGAAATCTTTTTCGAAAAACACTCTTTCTTTGTGGAAGAATGATTAATCTTTATCGAAAAACACTTTAGAAATCTGCCAAGTTCCACTAATATCAAGTGAAAATACAAACCAGTAGATATACACCAATCTACCCTAAGAACTACCTTACAACACCACAAGATAGACTCTTGAAAAACCTCCCAGCAACCAAACCCAGTTACTGTAACTAGTGCAGATTCAAACCCAATCTACACAATTAGAATTCGTACAAGTATATGAAAAGAATAAACCTGGACTGCAGCTTTTACAATATAGAAGTCCAGAAGCTATTTTTCTAACTCAGAACTTTCTCTCTTGAAGATCTTTCAACAATCTTGATCAAAACGCCTTATGATATGAAATGTTTATGAATGCTGAGATAAAAACACGAATGTGAGAGCTCCAAGATTGCTTTCAATCGTTTTCCAAATTGTATGTTTGAAAGAGAAATCAAAACTGTATTTATAGAGTAAAAGAGAGGGACTGATAGATTCAATCGATTTAAAATGATGTTTCAATCGATTGATTTCATTTAAAACTCATTCAATTGATTAATTCGAGCTTTCAATGAATTGAAACAGTTAGAAGAAAAATGGTAGCTCTCTGTTTCAACAGATTAAAATATATTTCAACAGATTGAAATTCTGAGATACCTTAAAATGAAAAATGATATCTCTCTGTTACAATAGATTAAAATTTATTTCAACAAATTGAAATTCTGAGATACTTTAAAATGAAAAATAACATCTCTCTGTTTCAACAGATTGAACTTGATCTCAACAGATTAAAATTGAGATACTTTTGAAATGAAAAATGACTAGAACATTTTAATCTATTGATTTCTCAATTCAACAGATTAATATTGTGAACCCTTTAATATGGAAAAACCATCAAGAACATTTTAATCTATTGATTCTACGATTCAATCAGTTAAAATTTTGGCTGTATATATACATTTCCTATTTTAAGTGATTTTAACATATTGAAACTGCTCTTTAACAGATTAAAAAAAACTCAGTTTGTTCTTTCAAGGCTTAAAGATTGGTTTTTCATGCAGTAAGATAAATTTCATGAAATGCAACATTTATAGGCGCTTATCACAAGATATACTGAAATTATCAAGAGATTAAATTCTAAACCTATAACCTATCTACCTACACACCCACAAAATAAACTTTATAAACTCTCTATGTCTTCATCAAATCCAACAAGTGCTTCATAATATAATAAATTAATTGATATAAAAGATTAAAAAATACAAAAAAATTAAAAAGTGAGTAGAAAAAAAATAAAAATTGGTGAAATATAAAAAAATGACCTTATATGTAATAGAAAAAGAAAAGGAAATACTTTGAAAATATTAATAGTTTAAAATTTAAATTTAAATATAAAGTCGGGACGAGGATGGGGTCGGATTGCATTACCCATCCCCGCCCCCCCTGCCCCGCCCCCGACTTTTTAAAGTGGGAAAAACCCGAACCCGCCCCGCCCCGGTGAACTCGGGTTTTCCCCGTCAAACTCGAGCGAGGGACGGGTCGGTCCCCACAGTACGGGTTTAATTATCACCCTTAATGATAATGGTGCTTGAGCGCATATAGGTTCCTTGAATGGTTATCTTATTGAGTGTGCACTTGGGCATCACATTCAAGGATGAACTGTACACAAGAACTTTGACGATGAGATACTCCTTGCATTTGATGAAGATATGCAAGGGCTTATTATGGCTTGACCCTTTAGGAGGGAGTTCTTCATCTGTGAAGGTGAGGTGATTGCTGGCTGTGATATAAACTCTCAACCTTTTCTTGGGATATTGTATGAGGCACATGTGCTTCGCCCAAGACCTTCATCAGGGCGTTTCGATGCGATTCCGAACTCATCATTAGTGATAACAAAGTTATCTTTGAAGGTGTACGATTGAGTTGGTCAATGATGAAATACTCGCTTTGTCTTATGAACTGGAGCATCTCATTAGTCTCCTCCTTAGATTCTTTATTCTCTTCTTCTTCAATCTCTTTATTCTTTCCTTTATTCTTGGGGGCGTCTTCTTGTGACTCCTTGGGGGAGTAGATTCTTCTGCTTCTTGTCATGCCCCTAATGCCGGCTATATTGGAGATGATCTCATTGGTGGGTGATGATTCCCCGTATCTCCACGGTATAACTTTATTTGAATCATAGGGGAAAGGACGGGGCACAAATAATTGCAGAGGCGTCCTTGGCCCCTCTTCTTTATCAACTTTGATGACCAACAACCGAGACTTATTGTCCTGCTTAGGTGGATCGGCCATTGGGGAGAGCTTGATTATGAATGGTTTCCTATCCATCTCTCTGATTGCGGAAGACACATAAGTTAATCTTTCCTTTTTATTATCTTATTAATTAGAAGTGAAGGAGGGATATGAATGTATGCAACTTATGAATGCAGCAGACAGTCATAAAGATAATAAAAGGTATTTTTATTTATCAAAGAAAGGTGTACATTCCCCTATACCATGCTACGAAACACATTTTGACAGAAACAAAAAAGCCTAAAGAAACCCACAGGCGGGTTCTGATTCGTACGTAATTCCTCTTTGGCTTTTTGTACGTGACGAGCGAGTGCTTTGGATTGCTGGTGGACCGCCTGACTCATATCTTCACCGTACTTTTGAGCCTCTTTTATTTTCACCTCTTGATAGACGACCAAGGCTTGTAAGTCGTCGAGTCTCTCAATGGCTCGGTCTCTCTCTTGCAGAACTTGGTCGTACTGAGCTAACCCGTCTCTTTCTTTGCAGCGTAGCTCAATAAGGCTTCTGTTGAGTCTCTGGGTGGTCTCCCTCTCTTGACGTATTTCAGACCGAGCTTTTGTGAGATCTTGTAACATCCCCTTGATCGTCTGTGCCTTTTTTGCGTATTCCGCCTCAAGGTTTTCTGATTTGGCAGTCATTTATTGGAGTTAATTATCCGAGTTTATTCTGGAGACTTTGGATGCTCGGATAACCTTCTCGTTGGAGTCAGCACATTAGTCCTTGAGACGCTCTATCTCTTGGTCCTTCTTCTTGCACTGCCTTTGTAGACCGTCAATGGTAAGGATAAATTCTTGTTCTTTCTCCTCAAGGGCCCTCATCTGGGCTCCCATGATTTCTATCCTTTGGGTCAAGGCATCGACTTGAGCTTGGTGCTCTCCATTTGCTGATGGTGCAGTAGATGGGGCAAATGGTTGTGACATCCCTCTACTTCTCCTCCATTCCTCGTAATCACTTGAAATAGCCACTCGAGCTTTGCCTAGCTCTCTATCTCCCATATAGACTAGTTTATCCCATGCTCTCTGTACGGCGAGTGAGTTTGCAACATTGCATGGGTCTCTGAAGAAACACAATCCTCCGAGCTCTTCTTGTGACAACGCGATTTGGGTTCTCATAAGTTGTCTTATATCCACCTTTGGGGAGTAAGCTATGCAACCCTTGAGACCCACTAATGGTATGCTCGGATAATCTTTGCATCTGATGAGAATAGGACCGGGTCGGAACCAAGGACATGCCCAGGATAGGTGGTTGATATTCCATTGTTCCAACTCGACCTTCCACTCCATGGTTAGACATCGGCGGAGAGGGATTTTTGAGAAGCTTTTCAAAGGATCGGGGAACATCCCCATGTGGCTAGAGGCATAGAAGTGTGTGATACCTCACACGAATAACAACAAAGAGCAACATCTGAGCGTTCTTCCTTGCTTTTCGTGACAAAACTCAACCGAGAGCAAGGTGTCAGCAAGAAGTGCAGGCAAGGGACTCTTCGAGTGCACGTCCGAGGAGAAAAAGGCGTCCATAACGGCTTGATCTACTGTGTCAAGGTGAAAGGAAAAAAGTATGGTCCCAAACACAATCAGAGCCAGGGTTTTGTTAAAGGCAAACCAATCTGCCTTATCAGCCAAAGAGGACAGATGGTCTTCTAACATTGCAACTTTCCATCCCTGGATATTCCTTTTTACTATCAGGGCAGCATGATGAAGTGACAATTGGATGATGGCAACGACTTTGGCTACGGGAATATGCTTCGTGACGAATATGGACCTCGACTGATTTGGGTCATCTCAACATTATTTCATATTCCTCCAAAGTTGGTACTAGATCAAATTGTGGGAATTCTAAGCAGTGTAGACTAGAATTCTAGAAATGGATCAAAACCCTGATGAAGATGGGATCGACACAGATCTTCAAAAGATCGAGAATCCGTCCATAAGATTTTTCAAAATCGGAGCGGATCTCAGGTGACATCAATGCACATAACCGTTCTATCTTCTCTACACGATATCGGGGAATGTCCATTTTCTTTAACTGTCTACTGGGTCCTTCCATTGTTTTCCTAAACATTAACATGTTTTATTTTCTACGAGATGCATGATAATGTTTGGATTTTTATCTTTTCAAAATAAAGAGAAACTACCTATATGGATGCTCCTGAGTTCAATGTTTAATACCATGAACATGGTCCCATTTTCTCTTATTATGATTATTTGATTTATTTGGTTTTTATAACCTTTTATCTCTTCTGTCGGACTGCGTGACTACTTAGCTTACAAAGAACTTGAAACCAGGCTAGCTAAAATGCAGACTGTCTGAGATAAAAGTGGTTTATTATAAAAGAATGATTTTGGAATCCCTTATCTCTTCTGTCGATCCACGTGGCTACTCAACTTACAAAGAACCTGAAACCAGGCTAGCTAAAATGTGAACTGTCCGAGATAAGGGTGTTTATTATGAAAAAGGTTCTTACTTATTTTGCTGTTGTATGATTATGCTATGCAACAAATAAATGCACAAACAATTCACTCATCTGAGAACAGTGAGATGACGTTTTTATCACGAGGTAGGGGTATCCTACAGAAGAGTGCATAGTCAAGGTAGTTCTAAATATCCTCACCAAGGCCAGGCCCCCAAGGTGCTCCCATTATAGGGTTCCCACTCTCCCAGCCTTCAGACCATGCATGACACTAGGGCCTTGTCAGTCTTTAGGCTAAAAGAGGAAGGTTATCACCTTGAGTGGTGGTTTCCGACCATACTGGTGGGCTCATGACCCTCACTACGGTAAATCGTACAATACCACCCACTCCCTAAGGTTATCCCATGCCCCTGGATATAGGGGGAACTGTTGTGTCCAAGGGTTTGTGTACAATTGTTTATTTCAAGAAATTGCAAAAAATAAGCATACAATAATTATTAAAGCCAACCAATAAATCATGTTACAAAAGCAAAGAAGGGTAAAAACGTAATTTCAAGTTTTTATTTCTCAAACTAGTCCACCACTAAATGGGATAAACTCTCTAGCTTCCCCAGTGGAGTCACCATTTGTCGCCACCATCAAAAGAGGCGGTCGGAGTGACACAATGGTTTTTGTTTGACTCGCATTTTAAAAAGTGCGGTCATCACCCTTAGGATGTCCAATAACCGAACTATTCTAAGGGTGACGTTTTCATAAGTGGGTTCTGGAGTCGCCACCAATATTTTAACCAAAAAACATTGGAAAAGGAAAAAAGAAGGCGATGATTTTAAGAAAAACCAACTTTGATCATTACAACCAGAGTTAGGTAATGGAGTTAGTTACGTGTGAGGAAGGTATTAGCTTCCCCATGACGCCACTTTCGGGTACCCTATGATGGACTGTTTATTGTAAAGAAATAAGAACATTGAAATCATGCTTTTACCCTTATTTATTCATTGCGGAATTTAAATAATTGACTACATGGCCCTAATATCTAATGCACAGAGAGGTTAATAAAAGCGATAAAAGAAACAGAATAAGGGATGTAAAAACCTCCGAAGCAAGCTTTTAGATATATTCTTATAAAGGGCACTTTTTGGCAAACCCCACGCTCTAAAACGCTGCTCACTCTTCTACCGAAAGACTCTAGAATGTCTAGAAAGAACTCTAGGACTCTGGAAATGCTTCAGAGAGATTCTAGAAGAGTATAGGAGGATCAAGACAATTGAAAAGGTTATGGAAAATGAGGAAAGGAGTCCCTCATTTATAAAAATTTGTGCCCGTCAGACTGGGATGACCGTCTCGCCACCTTGAGGTCGAGACGACCGTCTCGCCAAGGATGAGAAGGCGGTCTCGACCTATAAGTGGCGAGACGACCATTTGGATAATTGGGACGACCATCTCGAGCTTTCGGGCAAAATTTTCTTATTTTTGTGTACAAAAAGTTTTTCTATTCTAACATGGAGCCTAGTAAGCATGCCTAGGGACCTTTGAGGCCTTGTCCATCTTTGAACGAAAGTCTTCTGCTCTTTATTGTGAGGCTGGACAAGATTTGGGGTCTACAGCTGTACTCATGTGCAAGGTAGTTCCACTTAATTTGGATAAGTGTTGCCAGAATTGACTTACAAACACCTTATCTCTATCTGAGGCAATAGTATTAGGGAATCCATGTAATTTTATAACCGTTTTCAAAAAGGATTCAGCTACCTATTTGCTGTTGTAATCAGCTTTCAAGGCACAAAAGTGAGCATACTTGGATAGTCGGTCAATCACTACCATGATCACAGTATAGCCTTGAGAATTTGGAAGGCCAATGATAAAGTCTATAACCACATCCTCCCAAATCTGATTTGGCACTGGTAAAGGTTGTAGTAACCCCAAAGGAAGAGAATTTACTGATTTTGCTTGCTGACATATCAAACAATTTTGAACAAATTGTTTCACATCTTGATGCATTCCAACCCATTAGAATTGTTGAGCAAGTCTGTTGAAAGTTCTAGTGATTCCTGCATGACCACCTAGTGGAGAATTATGAAATTCTTTGAGCAACTTTTGAACTAAATCATGAGATGCAGGTATGACTAGCTTGTCCTTCCAGTAAAGTAAGCCATCATGGACTGCATAATGTGGAATAGAATTCATGTTGGCTACACAATCATCAATGATCTTCCTCACCTTTTCATCTGTAGTTAGAGCTCTTCTTAATTCTAATATGAAGTCTACTTGAGGCTGTGACCATGCCATCATAAAGGATCTGGATAAAGAATCAACAACCACATTGTCTTTTCCAGGTTTATATTCAATCCTAAAGTCATACCCCAGTAGTTTATGTATCCATTTTTGGTGTTCCGGTGTTTGAATGACCTGCTTAGTGAGGTTTCTCAAACTCCTTTGGTCCATTATAATAAAAAACTTATGTCCCAAAAGATAATGTCTAAACTTGGACACAACTTCAATAATGGTAAAAAACTCCCTTGCATAAGCAAAAATTGTTTTTGCATTCTCGGATTCAGCTTCTTTTAGAAGTATGCAATGTGATGTTTGTTCTGAATAAGCACTGCACCAATGGCTGACCCTGAAGCATCAGTCTCCATGACAAATGGAATGGAGAAATCAGGATGCATCAGCACAGGGGCTTGAGTAATAGCAGCTTTTAAAGCTTCAAAAGCATGAGTTGCTTCTTCATCTCATTTGAAACAGTCCTTTTTTAGAAGATTAGTTAAAGGTTCAGCAATCGAGGCATAGTTCCTAATAAATCTTCTATAATAGCCTGTGAGTCCTAAAAAACCTCTAAATTGTTTGAGGTTGTTTAGAACTTGCCATTGCATAACTGCCTTAATTTTGTCTTTATGGCCACACCTTTTCCTGATACCGTATGACCCAAGTAATCCACCTCTTTTAAGCCAAAATTACACTTGGACAATTTGGCATACAATTGATGGTATTGTGATGTGAACATGACCTATGATAAGGGCTAGAGCAAGGAAAACAAAGGAAGCTTTTCAACAACTATTGTTGGTTGACCAAATTATGTTTTGGATTAATAATTAATGGAATTTAGTTTGATTTTGTTTTTAAGTTGTAATAAGGGCCCAATTAAAAATTTAGTCATCAGCCTTTGGGAGACCAAGGGGTGCATAATTGATTGACTTTTGGTTGCCATAGTTTCAGATACAATCAGTCATTAAGTAGTTTCAATTATTAGGTTAATGGATCATTATTAGCCTTTATTTGTTTCCATTAAATAATTTTCAATTCCTAGATTAATGGGTTATTATTAGTATTTATTTTCTTTTATTGAGTCTTTGTAATTCCGATGGCAAAACTTCTTTATAAGCTGAACCATTTTTATCAGAAATAACAAGTTGAGTTTTATTTTTAGAAATATTAGAGTTTATCTCTTTTATCTTAGTGAGAGTGATTCTCCTAAGTTCTTGAGTGATTCAAGAATATTTGGTTGTATCAAAGGACTTTCACATCCTTTATGTGTTGCCTTCCTTGGAAAGAGTGATTCTTTCCTTCCACCTTCTTTCTAATTCCTAAATTTCTTACAAGGTTCTAACCTTAAAGATCCTAAATTACCCTTTCTTATTCATATCAGTTGGTATTCAGAGCTCTGGTTTAAAGGTTTGAACATCAAATTGATGACAGAGGAGAATAAAAAGAAAATGAGAGAAAAATTTCTTCAAGAAAAGAGAGAAAAAAAAGAAGAAGAGTGAAACATTTGAAGTGAAACAGAGCTATTTAGCCATAAAAAGTGAGTATAATGTTAGTTCTACATTCAATTTATCAGACTTATCTCTTTTTTATGTAGATGATGAATCCGATTTGAGGACAAATCCTTTTCAAGAGGGAGAGAATGATGTGAACATGACCTATGATAAGGGCTAGAGCAAGGAAAACAAAGGAAGCTCTTCAACAAGTATTGTTGGTTGACCAAATTATGTTTTGGATTAATTAATTAATGGACTTTAGTTTGATTTTGTTTTAAGTTGTAATAAGGGCCCAATTGACAATTTAGTCATCAGCCTTTGGGAGACCAAGGGGTGCATAACCGATTGACTTTTGGTTGCCATAGTTTCAGATACAATCAGTCATTAAGTAGTTTCAATTATTAGGTTAATGGATCATTATTAGCCTTTATTTGTTTCCATTAAATAATTTTCAATTCCTAGATTAATGGGTTATTATTAGTATTTATTTTCTTTTATTGAGTCTTTGTAATTCTGATGGCAAAACTTCTTTATAAGTTGAACCATTTTTATCAGAAATAACAAGTTGAGTTTTATTTTTAGAAATATTAGAGTTTATCTCTTTTATATTAGTGAGAGTGATTCTCCTAAGTTCTTGAGTGATTCAAGAATATTTGGCTGTATCAAAGGACTTTCACATCCTTTGCGTGTTGCCTTCCTTGGAAAGAGTGATTCTTTCCTTCCACCTTCTTTCTAATTCCTAAATTTCTTACAAGGTTCTAACCTTAAAGATCCTAAATTACCCTTTCTTATTCATATCATATTGTAAAATCTGCAGGACTGTCTCTAGATGCTTTAGATATTCTCCCCAGGTTGGACTGTATACTAAGATATCATCAAAGAAAACTTAGAAAATTTTCCATAAGATACCTTGAAAAATGTCATTCATAAGGGATTGAAAGGTGGCAAGAGCATTGGTTAAACCAAATGGCATTACCAACCATTCATAATGCCCTTGATGAGTTCTAAAAGATGCCTTGTGCCTATCCTCCTCTTTAATCACTATTTGATGGTTCGCAGATCTTAAATCTAGTTTAGAGAAGAATTGTGCCCCATACAACTCATCAAGTAACTCATCCATAGTGGGAATAGGGAAGCTATCTTTGACTGTTATAACACTCAAAGCTCTATAATCAGTGCAAAATATTCAAGTATCATCCTTCTTCCTAATCAGTATGATTGGTGAAAAAAAAGGGCTTGTGGATGGAATGATAATTCCTGCCCGTAGCATTTCTAGGATCATTTTCTCAATTTGCAATTTCTGGCTATTAGGATACCTGTAGGGGCGTACCTTCAAATAAAGGAATAGGATGGTTCTGTTGCCTATCTGGAGGTAGTCCTATTGAAAGATAAAAAGCTGTTTTGTATTGATGGAGAAACAACACAAGTTCAACCATTGATCGTGTGGAGTTGGAGGGCTTTGAACCTGCAAGGAGAATAACTCAGCAATAGCATTTGTGTGGCACATTCTCTTGAAGTGATTGAATTGAGCTAGTTGTGGCAGGGTGGGATGATTGCCATGAAGAGTCACAAATTGACCCCCAACATAAAATTTGATAGATAAGCTGCTATAATCAGAGATATGAGGTCCTAAGGTTGCTAGCCAAGCGGCTCCTAACACCAAATCAGCTCCTGAGATCGGTAGTAAGTATACAGGTAAGTGCAACATGTAACCTTTTGAATCTTAATTTGTAAATCCTTGATGAGTCTTTCAACTACCAAGGCATTACCATTGCCCACTAACACTTGAAGGTTAGGGATAGGTTCCACTGGAAGTTTCAAACAGTGAGCAATTCGCGGCTGAATAAAATTATATGAGCTTGCATTATCTAATAGAACCTGAACCATCATTCCATTAATAAACCCTTTAAATTTCATAGTGCCTAGTCTTGAAGGGCCCTTTAATGCATTGTATGAAAGGTGGTGTTCCAAGATTGGTGGGTTTTCAGCCTCAACAAGGTCCTCAAGAGCGTCATGTTGAACATCAAATACAACATCTTCATCAACTTGCAAGACAAAATAGTGCTTATTGGGACACTTATGAGACATGGTAAGTTTATCATCACATGTAAAACAAGGTCCCTTCTCTCGACGCAATTGCATTTCTGCAGCAATAATCTCTTTAACAGGATTGATTTTGGTGTTTAAAATGGTTGTGGAGGACTCAGGGAAAGATAATAAGAGTGGTAAATTGGTAGATCTTATGTATTGTGAGGTAATTGAGTTTGTGCTTGTGGCTTGTGTTTTGGGATAATAGGGAGTGTTATGTAGCTTGTTTTTGGGAGTGTACTTCTCCTCATACAACTTGGCTAATGAGACACACCGTAGTAGAGAATTAAGGTTTTGAGCAATAACATCACGTTTGAGATCTGGTTTTAAGCCTCCTACAAAGCAATCTAGGAGAGCCTCAATAGTGATGCCTTGGACACAGTTGGCTAGGGAAGTGAATTGAGTATAATAATCATGGACAGATGAAGTTTGGATGAGTTTAAACAAGGTAGCCCTGGGGCATTCATTCGGGCAAGGACCAAATTTAGTTTCTAATGCACGCGTAAAAGCTACCCAAGTTGGAAAGGAATTGACACGATTTTGCATCTAGAACTAAGGGATTACCTCTTTCTCCAAATGAATTGACGCTATGAAGCATTGATCATTTGGTGTGCGGTAATAGTTGAAGAACTGCTCCGCCTTGAAGATCCATTTGAGGACTTGAGTACCATCAAATCAAGGAAAATCGAGTTTCACATTATGCACTTGGAATGGTTGCGGCTTCGTTGCTGGTGGTGGCTTCATTTGCAGTAAGGAACCCATCGTTGATTCTAAGGTTTGGAATCTGTTTTTTGCGTCTTATTTTCGTAATGTCAAATTATCTATCCACTTCTGTAACTCCCTTTGAAACAGTAATATTATGGATAATACGATAGTAAGATTGTCCATAGGAAAATCAACTGTTGAAACGTTTTAAGAACAATATGAATAAACAAATGAACCAACAAAAATTGTAATGAGTATGTAAGTGTCAACAAGAAATTAACATATAAGTGGGAATCAACGTTCCTCGTATCCGAACAGCCAGAGTAGCTAACAAAATTCTGAATCAATCTCTATTTCCTCGAAGAAGATATAAGGAGTGAAGAAAATTCAGAAAAAAAAGAAAGAATATAAATGGAATTAGAAAGGGAAAATGACTGTTTGAGACTGATAAAAAGAAAATCAGAGAAAGGGCTCATACCACACACATAATCCTCCCCCGTTGCATATCCTTCCAATTTTGTGCTTCTCTTCCTAACCCTTGTGCTTTTCCTCATGCCCCCTTTTTCCGGATTAAGTGCTATCTGACCACTAGGCATAACTAACTCTGCCTTGATGTCATTGCCTAGCTGTATATCTTGCTCTAGCTCATGAGCCACGTTGGCAGTCCCTTGGTTACATGTTACATTGCCCTCCCCATCTGATGCAACCTTGTCCTCATGGTTGAATTGTGGAAATTTTAATCTCCAAAACATCCTCCCACGTAGCCTCATGTGGTGCTGTCAACTCCCATTGAATTAGAAGTTAAGGAATTTTAAATGAGCCTCTAAAAATGGTCTGAGAAGCTAGGACTTTAAGGGGTTGGACTGGGGGACCAATTTCTGTTGTCGTCAATGGTAGAGGAAAATAATGTTGCTGAGGGTCTCCCTGAAACTTCTTAAGCAGTGAAATGTGAAAAACTGGATGAATTTTGGCCGTGTTCGGTAACTTCAACTTGTAAGCCACTGTACCAATTCGAGCTATGACTTCAAATGGACCAAAATACTTCAGTCCCAACTTCTGGTTCTTTCTCAAGGAAACCGAATACTGACGATACGATTGGAGCTTGACTAAGGCAAATTCTCCCACTTCCAGTTGTAAATCCCTTCTTTTCCTATCTACCTGATTCTTCATATAACTCTGGGCCTTCGACAGGTTCTGTTTCAACTTATCCAGTAGCCTATCCCGCTGCTGTAGAGTCTCTTGAACAGAGGGAGGGTCCTTTCCATGGTATACATATCGGGTGACAGAGGGAGGGTCTCTACCAAACAAAGCTTTGAAGGGGGTCATACCAATGCTATGATGATAAGAAGAGTTATACCAGAACTGTGCCCAAGGTAAGAGAGTGAGCCATGTTTTAGGACTGTCATACGACAAGCACCTCAAATACATTTCCAGTGTCTTATTTAACACTTCACTCTGCCCATCGGATTGCGGGTGGTAAGAGGAGCTCATGACCAGGGTCGTTCCTTATGATTTAAAGAGATGCTGCCAAAAAGAGCTGATGAAAACTCAGTCCCTATCCGAGACAATGGATTTGGGAATCCCATGCAACTTAACGATGGTGCTGATGAAAACTTCTGCTACACCCTTACTTGTGAAATCTGACTTAAGAGTAATAAAATGACCAAACTTGGACAATCTGTCAATAACCACCATAATGGTAGAATAATCATGGGAAGAAGGCAAATTGGTAATGAAGTCCATGGCAATGTCATCCCAAACCTGGTGCGAAATTGGTAATGGCTGTAACAATCCAGCCGATGATGCTTGGCTAACCTTTGCTTGCTGACAAATGCTGCACTCGCGCACAAATTTACGGATATCCTGTTGCATCTTAGTCCAATGACATAGAGCATGTATCATGGGTTTGCCCTTGGTTCCGACCCGGTTATATTCTTGTACGATGCGGAGATTACCTGAGCATACCACTACTAGGCCTCAGGGGTTGTATAGCTTACTCTCCCAAGATAGCTATGAGACAACTCATGAGAACCCAGATTGTGCCAACTCAAGAAGAGCTCAGAGGGCTGAGTCTATGCCATTATTCCCATAGCTTTGAAGAAGTATCCGCTGTCCGGAAAGCATGGGAAAGACCAGTCTATATAGGAGATAAAGAACTCGGAAAGGTTCAGATATCTACGTCCCATGAATATGAGGAATGGAGGAAAAGTAGAAGGATACCCCAACCATCTGTTACATTCACGACAACATTAGTCAATGAAGAACTACAATTGCAGGTCAATGCCTTAAATAAAAGGGTAGAAGTAATGGAAGCTCAATTGAGGGCCTTCGAAGAAAAAGAGCAAGAAGCAACCCTTATAATAGATGGTCTAAAAAGGCAATGTAAAAAGAAGGACCATGAAATAGAGCGTCTTAAGAATGATTGTGCTGACTATCAAGAAGAGACTAAACAAGCACTGAAAATTTCGAGGCTTGAACAAGATAGTCTATTCCGGGACATGAATGACGAAATAGCACATCTTGAGAGTGCGCTTACAGAACAGGCAAAAACAATCAAGTTAATACAATATGACCTCGCAAAAACTCGGTCAGAAGCACAAAAGTGGTGGGAAACCGCTGAAAGATACAGAGAAAACCTGGATGAGCTACATGATAAAGAAAGAGATGGATTAGCTCAGTATGGTCAATTACTTTGTGAAAGAGACCAAGTAATAGAGAGGTTTGACCAACAGCATGCCTTGATCGTTCATCAAGAAGAAAAGATAAAAGAGGCTCGTCGATACAGTGAAGATATGAGCCAGGCGGTACATGAGCAAATCAAGACGCTCAGAAATCATGTGAGAGCAGCTGAAGATGAATTACGAAGAAAGCCTAATTTACCTATAGGATTCTTCAAGCTTCTCCGTTTTTGTCAACACTTGCTTCAAAGCACTGTATAGAAGGATGAACACTTTCTAGTTAAAATAAAAAGGATTTTCTTTAAACTGTCTATTGCATTCATAAGTTGCATACATTCATACATCCCTCCTCATTTGAATAAAGATAATAAAAAGAAAGGATTAATTGATGTGCTTTCTACAAAACAGAGTAAATGGAAAAGAAGCCTTTCGTCATCAAAATCTCTACAACGGTCGATAGACCCAAAGATGATAATAAACAAGAACCGTTGGTCATTCCAATCGATAAAAGGGAAGAGGCAATAACGCCTTTACGTTTATTCATGCCTCGTCCTTTCCCTTATTCATCAAATAAAGTTGTACCTTGGAGATACTTAGAAGAATCACCAGTTAATCAAGATATCTCCAACATAGCCGGTATTGGGGGCATGACTAGAAGTGGAAGAATATACTCCCCCAAGGAATTACAAGATAATATTCCTAAAGATAAGGCAAAAAATAAGGCCGAAGAAGAAAAAGAATCCAAGGAGGAGACAAATGAGTTACTCCAGTACATAAGACAAAGTGAGTACTCCATCATCGATCAACTCAATCGCACTCTTGCAAAGATAACCTTGTTATCACTTATAATGAGTTCGGAACCGCATCGAAACGCACTATTAAAGGTTTTGAATGAATCATTCGTTCCGCATGCAATATCCCAAGACAAGTTTGAAGGAATCATTGGTAACATTACAGCTAATGATCATCTTACCTTCACAAATGAAGAACTCCCGTTAGAAGGGTCAAATCACAATAAGCCCTTGCATATTTCTGTCAAATGCAAGGAATATCTCATTTCCAAAGTTCTTGTGGATAATGAGTCATCCTTAAATGTCATGCCTAAAGGCACACTTGACAAGATAACAGTGCAAGAAACCCACATGTGCCCGAGTAATACAATTGTTCGAGCCTTTGATGGATCAAGACGTGAAGTAGTAGGAGAGATTAGTCTACCAATTCAAATTGGCCCTACTATCTTTAACATAGACTTCCACATGATGGATATCACGCCAGCATATAGTTGTCTCCTTGGTAGACCTTGGATTCATAGCGCTAAGGCAATACCTTCAACGCTCCACTAAAAAGTCAAGTTTGTGACAAATGATAAACTTGACACAGTTCAAGCTGAAGAATACTTTTTAATTAGCAAACCGTCTATCCAACCATATGTGGATGCGACTGAAGAGGCTCTTGAAACATCTTTTTAAGCGCTCAAAATTGCCAACATAGAAAGACTTCCTGGTAATACAAAGGTGGCCCATATGATGAAAAGATATGGATATCGCCCAGGACAAGGCTTGGAAAGAATGCTCAAGGAATAAAAGAGCCACCGGATTTCAAAGATAATCCTTTAAAGTATGGTTTAGGGTACAACCCTACAAAAGATCAAACCATACGGAAAACAGGAAAGTTTTACCCCTCAAAGACGATATTCCGAAAAGGAGGGGTATTAGCGCAAAGGGTAGCGTTAGTCATTAGGTGTCCTTCTTCTAAATCTAAGGGATGTAAACCTAGTGACTATTAGAGATCACTCCTCGGGGTATGCCCGGCCCCCGAGCATCTCTAGGGCACACATTTCCCCAAAATTACAAAAGAATGCAATTCTTACTATCTGCTTCTTTTCTTGCTAAATATATCTATACCCCACTTTTAATAAACAAGGTTTAGATAGACATTTTGCTCCAAATGCGTCGGAACAATCGAAGCGTCACAAAGCAAAGTCAAATATGATTGATTAACTAGAAACACGGATAAAGTTTATCTCGATAGAATCAAGTTTCGACAATGTTGTGCAAAATATATATATATATATATATATATATATATATATATATATATATACAAAAAAGGAGAGCTCGTCAAGGCCAAAGGCCAAGACAAGAAAATAAAAGGGCAAAATACCCGTAGGAAACCCACAAAAGGGGGCTGCACAAAAGTTAGGGTAAACCCGACAAGAGACCCGAACAATAATAAAGGGTAGCCTGGACAAAAGTTAGGGTTACGAAAAGTTCGCTAGGTATTCCTAAAAAATAAATACAAAAAGGGAAACCTAGACAAAAGTTAGGACATATGCATAACATCCTAGGCTGAAAACCTGAAAGGGCGGCCCAGGAAAGTTAATCAATCACAAAAAGGCGCCACAAATAAGTAAAGTAAAGACGCCACATCATAAGAACGAAACGTTTGTCTAAACTAGCCTAAACACAGACCAACCTTGGCTAGCCATTCTTACAGAAACCTCTATTACAAAAAATATCCCTCTAAAACACAAGCCCTTGTTGTAAATCCTTTTCTTTCTCTTCTCTTGACCATTTCACTATAAAGCATTCAAGTAATAAAGGGGAATGTGGAAACATAGTGATCAATAGGAAGGTCGAAATCCCTAAGGAAAGGAAGGGAGGCATCGTCATGACAGTTGCCCTACGAACAAAAGATTGCTCTTTGGCTATAACAAGAAAATTCCGAGACGGCAAATCAGGTACATCCAAGCTTGTTAATCAAGAAACATGATGACAGAAAGGTACAACACCAAGAATGTGCCCGAAGTCAAAGCACATCAGTTGAAACTTTCGAAATATTAACTGAAATAGACCATAGGATGCATATCATGAAACATTACATGCATTAAAACATCAATGAACGAAGTCCTATCTTCTTTCTCATCAAAAAACATGAAAACCAACTCGAAAAGATTGAGACAGCCGTCCCAAGGGCGAGACGGTCGTCCCAAACAAAAAATTTTCAAAAGGGACGCCCGTCCCAAGTTTGAGACGCCCGTCTCAAGACCAAAATTTCAAGTGAGACGGCCGTCCCACTCCTCAGTTGGTTGTCCCAAAGGAAAATTTTCAAGTGAGACGGCCGTCCCAACTCTCTTGGTTCCTCCTATATATGCTAGGCGCGGATTCTTGCTTTGGTACCCCATTCCAAGCCTTCCACCTTGCTTCTCCTCCCTTTCTACACACTTTTAGCATCCTTAAGTGAGTAAGGCATACGATGGAACATGGAGAGGCTTCATCCAGGAGAAAACGCACCACAACCTCCGCTAGAGGAACTCCTGTCACCAACACTTTGCTGGCAGAACCACATCAACAAAAGATGGCAAATATCCAACAATTTTCCTGGCATTCCATGCTACGGTTGGATTTTGAAATCCTAGCTAAATTTGGCTGGGATCAAGACGTTAGAAGGTTCATCCACAACATAGGATGGAATTTTCTACTTCGTGAGCCACCTACTCGAATCCACCGTATTGCTATGCTGGAATTCCTTGCCTCCGTCAATCTGGTGGAGATGCCATCCACGACTCCCGGAGTGCCACCTACTCAAGACATCTCCTATTGGATGGACGGGGCATACCAGACTACTTTTCTGGATGACTTTAATGTCATAATGGGTTTTTGCCAACGAGCAGACACGAGGACACCAGAATATAGATCTGCATATCTCGAGAAACCCGCTGCTCTCACTACCACCAGCATGTGGAAAGAAATCACCGGAGCACATACGCTGCCATCACATCTAAAGGGTGCAGCTTTCTCTCCGCCACTCCGCATATGCCATAAGATGCTAGCTGGGACCATACATAGCCGGAAGGAAAGCCAAGGGAAGGTAACGCTGGCTGACCTTTTCATTGTCTATTGTATGCATCAAGGACATCGATGCAACCCAGGGTATGCGTTCCTGAAAGCCGTAAAGGATTACGGAACTCGTGGCTCAGCAGGAGCCATCATGGTGGCTCCCTTTCTCACCCCTTTAGCTGAATATTGGGGATGTACTGACGGAGAAGACCTCCCAGCTAGCCTCCAACCAGAGCCGATTAACGGAGGAACACTGGTCCACATGAACATCCTTAGTCGACAAGGATCAGGGTTTATTTTAAACCCCATTGTCGCCGCCGTCCGTTCCGACGTCTAGGGACACCTCGAACGTTTATGCGAGCGGTCGCGAAAAGATGGTTTAGACTCGCATTTTATGTTTAAAATATGTTCATTGCTTCCGAGGTGCTCAATAACTGAACTATCCTCTAATAAAAGCAAGGTTTTTGAAAAAGGGTTCTTTTGGAGTCGCCACCAATGTTTTGACCGTAAACATTGGAAAAGGATAAAAAGGCGTTGATTTTAATAAAAACCAAACTTGGCCATTATAACCAGAGTTGGGTAAGGGAGTTAGTTACGTGTGGGGAAGGTGTTAGCACCCCACAACGCCCCTTTCGGGTTCCCTATGATGGATTAATTCATTTTAAGTGAAGATTACAAGAAATTATGCTATTACCCTATTTTATTCGTACAACATTTAAATATGGCTATCTACATGATTTTATTTACATTTCATATATAAAGCAATAAATAAAGCAATAAAAGAGAAGAGATTTGAAAAGAACCTCCGTAGCAAGCTTTATATAGCAACTCTGTTACAATAAGGACGCGTTTCGGCAGTCCCTCGCTCTACAACGACTCTCCTCACGACAAAACTCGACTCAACTAAAATTTTATAGAAGAATCGAATGCCGGAATATAATTCCTTAACTGATTATTACCTATATAAGGCAATCAGAAAGATCATTCGAAAGAGGGAGAGAAGTAGACAAGTGCTCTGAGTTGTCTGGGGTGTGGAAAATGAGCAAATGAGCCTCCTATTTATAGTTTTCGCTGCCTGGCACATCTGGGACGACCATCTGGGGTGGGACGACCGTCCCACTTGCATTTTTAACACAGAGCCAGCCCCCCTGGGACTTGGGACGGCCGTCCCACATGTGGGACGCGCATCTCACTTGTCCTAGGTTAGTTGGGACGGCCGTCCCAACTCTGGGACGGGGGTCTCGACCTGTTTTGTCCAGTTTTTGCGTTCTGGGACCCCGGGAAGCTTTCCTTGCTTTTTTCGGACGTTGGTTGATACCGATAGGTGTCCGTTGAAGCTTGATCTTCTTATAGGAAGTCTTCTTGACCCTTATTGAGATGTCGGACGAACTTTTATCTTTGTTATAGGAGGTCTCTTTGGCCTTTGTCGAGAAATTGGATGAACTCCGTGTGGTTGTGGGAGGTCTTCTTAGTGTTTATTGATTAGCTGGGCGATCTTTATCTTCGTGTGAAGTTTCCCTAGCTTTTATTGAGAGGCCGGGCAAAATTAGGGGTCTACAGTTGCCCCCCCCCTTCACCTGCCTAGCTAATTTGTTGGCTTGATATGCCGACAAAATTAGTTGGTAGGGGAAGGAGTTAACCCTTTTGTCCGGTCATCCTTCGGATGCTGCTCCTTGCTGATCCTCCGGATGATAAATATTTTGATAGGTACCAACCCCTATCTGGTTTGAGCCTTCTTTTATAAGGCTCTGGTGAGTATTTACCCTCACCAGGTATAAGTCCGTATTTTACTGGACTTTAGTGAGTACCTACCCTCACTAGGTATGAACCTTGTTCTGCAAGGTTTTGGTGAGTACCTACCCTCACCTAGTATGAGTTCGCATTTTGCTAAACCCTTGTGGGTACTTACTTCCGAGGTGCTCAACACTGAACTATCCTCTAATAGAAGCAAGGTTTTTGCACCCGTTTTTTGTAATGCTTCTGGTGAGTATTTTTCTCTACCCGATGCATTTTGCTAAGTTTTCTGATGAGTACCTACCCTCATATGGTATAAACCTTATTTTTTATAAGGCTTTGGTGAGTACCTACCCTCACCTGGTACGAATCTGCATTTTGACAGACTCTTGTGGGTACCTACCCCCACCCGGTACGAATCTGCATTTTGACAGACTCTTGTGGGTACCTACCCCCACCCGGTACGAATCTGCATTTTGACAGACTCTTGTGGGTACCTACCCCCACCTGGTACGAACCTGTATTTTGACAGATTCTTGTGGGTACCTACCCCCACCTGGTACGAATCTGCATTTTGACAGACTCTTATGGGTACCTACCCCCACCCGGTACGAATCTGCATTTTGCTAGATTCTAGTGGTTTTTACACCCCCACTTGGTGCGAACCTTATTCTATAGGGTTCTTGAGATGTTCTAAAAAAAAATCCTTATCGGATTTTTGGAGGAGTGGCAGCGGCTTACTGTCTTTGATCATGCGCTTATTCCATGGGGAATGATTTAATTTTTCTTTTTGACTTTTCTGTCTTAGTCATCCAACTTTGCCGGGGATTTTTGTTTCTGGCTATTTCTTTTTTTTAGCCATCCAGTCTTGCCAGGGAGTCTTTGATTCCGGCTTTTCTTTTTAGCCATCCGGTCTTGCCGGGGATTTTTGTTGATTGCCTCTTTTAGGCAGGAATCTTCTGGGGATTTGGACTTCCTATTGATTGTGCCTCTTGAGTAGGCGGAAATCCATTTGGGAGATTTTGTTGATTTTTGTTGGTTGTGCCTCTTGATTAGGCGGATGCTTCACTAGTGATGAAGACTTTTATGTTTTGGGCTTGTATTGCCTCTTGCATAGGTTGCTTTCCCATTTCTTGGGGATATCAGTTTTTTGCTTGCCTTAGGCAGAGGCTCTTCTTGGGAGTGAAGGCTTTGCACTTCGATGGGGATATCCATATTGGGTGTTCCAGATGATTGACTCCCTGAGGATATGAATTTGTAGTTTGCCTTTGCTGGTAGGCTCGCTGGGGATTTTTCTTTTTGGTGATCCACCAGGGATTTGATCGTTTTCTGGAGATCTATTTTGAATTGCCCTTTAGGGAGGAATGGAGTTTTTGACTCCTTATTGGATGTTGTTCTTTGAGTTGGCTTTGCCTATGCTCTTATTCCTGCCAGGGAATGGGTTTTTTACCTTTTTTTCTCGCGATTTGTATCTCTTTTTCGCGATTTGGCTTTTACATATGTGCGCCTTTTTATGCACATTGGCTTTTTCTTTGGACGAAAAGATATCTTATTTCTCTTTTCTTTTTGGTGATCCCTGGGGAATTTTTTTTCTTGGGGGTCTAATCTTTGATTTGATTTTTTATGATGGAGTCTTGGCTCCGAATTTTGTGAAGCTCTTTATTGAGCGGAGTGAAGAGATTTTTCTTCTTTTTCTTTTTTGGGATTCACCGAGGAGTCTGTCGGTTTCCTGGGGATCCAAGTTTGATGATGGATTCTTGGCTCCTGGCTTTGTGAAGCTCTTATTTGAGCTGGAAGATGGAAATTTTCTTGTTTTCCTCTTTTCGTAGACTTTTCTTGATATGCTCTACTTGGAGATTTTTTATTTGGCCTTTTTTCGTTGTGGCCTCTATTGGGGAATGAAAGTTTTTCTTTTTCTTTCTTTTTCGTTGCCCCCTGGTGATATGGAGGATTTGACTTCGTATTTTCTTTGACGGACTCTTGTGTAGTCCTTATTCTCCTTTGGGGAATGAAGCGGAGACTCTTGTATGAGTGTGCTTGATGACTCATGTGGTGATGAAGATGAGTCGTGAGATAGTCTTTTTGTTTTGCCTCTGGAGTAGGCAAGGATCCTCTTGGGGATGATCAAGCCTTTCCATTGGCTTTTCTATTTTGATAGTTTCCTTCTTTCTTGGATGAAAGGATGTTGATTAGAGCTATTTTCTTTGAAGCTCTTTATTTTGTATGGTTTTGCTTTAGCCTTTCGCGATTTTGATTATGATTCTAGCGCTTCCTGTTTTTAAACACAAGTATGGAGACTAGCCTCCTTATATGCATGTTTATTTATTTGAAGAAAGTTATTTTTCTTGATTCTGACAAAGTCGTATTATGCAATTACTTTGTGTGTGGATGTCCTAGATGCAATCTATTTGTTTATTTTTTGATGCACTTAGAAAGTAACTGGCCTTCTCCTGTTGGCTTTTTATGAATATGCCGATGGGCTCTTCTTTATGACCATGATGATGGGCTCATCTTTTACTCATCTTTTGGTCTTAGCCCTATCTTTTGCCTAGACCACCCTTTACGGGTTTTCGACCTAGCGGGCTGCCTTAATTTTTGCCTAGAATATCTTAGGGGGCTTTTGCCTTATCTTTTGCCTAGACCGTTCTTTTGGGATTTCCGATCTAGCAGGCTACCCTGATTTTTACCTAAAAATATCCTAGCAGACATTTGTTATTTTCTTATTATTTTTTATATGCTTCCTCTTTTTTAGATGCATGCTTGATCTTTGATTAAAAGTCTTTGCGCATATTTATGATTTATCAATAAAGAGGCATTTCCATAATATTTGGTCAAGAGAAAGGAAATGAAAGGGAATTTTATTGATAAATGAGCAAAAGTTTATTAGTTTTTTTGTAGAAGGATTTCAAAAGGTATTTAGAAGAATGGATAGTCAGGGTTGGCTGTACTGTTTAGGCTTATACAGTCATGTCTATGATATCTGCCCCCTGGTTCTCCTAATTGCTTCAGTTGAGATGCCTGAGCTCAGAGTGAAGACTATACAGACTGATTGCTTCTGGAAGAATGTTACTTTAGCCGCCTTTTCGGTTTTTGACTAAAGTAACCATTGCTCTTAGTTTCTTTTTTTATTATTTTTTTTACCTCTACTTTTTGCCTAGGACGTATCCTAGCAAGGGATATAGACCCTATCTTTTGCCCTGGGATGCCCTTTGCGGGTTTTCATTCCTGACGGGTCTTGAGCAATGTCTTCAAGCATAATACTTCTTCACCGTATCGGAGTTGATTAGGTGTCAAAGTTCTTTTCCATCCATATTAGTGAGGATAAGTGCCCCTCCTGAGAAAGCTCGTTTGACCACAAAGGGTCCTTCATAATTTGCCGCCCATTTTCCAATTTTATCCTTCTGGGCCGGAAGCAACTTATTTACCATTAAATCCTTCTTATGGTAAATATGAGAGTTGACCTTTTCATAAGCCTTTTTTATTTTCCTTTGATAGGCTTGTTCGTGAGATATAATATTCAACCATTTTCTTCAACAAGGTTTAGCTGGTCATATCGGCTTTGAACCCATTCAGCTTCTGTTAATTTTGCTTCCATCATCATGTGCTTTTATCAACATGATTAGCTGTACCGATTTGTCGTCTTGGATCTTTGCTATAACCGAAGAGTAATCATTTTGAATGTAGAGCAATTGTCATGTCAATGCCCCTCTTCCTTTCCTTAGGGATTTCAATCCTCCTATTGATCACCATATTTCCACATTTCCCGGTCAATTACTTGAATGCTTTATGATGAAGGGTCAAGAGAATAGAAAGAAAGGGATTTATTGCAAAGGCTTGTGTTTTAGTAAGATTTTTTTTTTTTTGAAATAATAGTTTTTGTAAGAATGGCTAGCCAAGGTTGGTCAGTGTTTAGGCTAGTTCAAACAAACGTTTTGTTTTTATGAGGTGGCATCTTCAAATGAATACTCTGGCGCCTATTTGTGACTGATTAACTTTCCTAGTCTGCCCTTTTGGGTTTTCGGCCTAGGATGCTATGTTGTGTCCTAACTTTTGTCTAGGTTCCCTTTTTCATTTTTGGGATACCTAGCGGACTTTATTTTGTCTATGACGCTTTGATTATTTTGATACATTTTGGAACAAAACGTTTGTCTAACACATGGTTATTTAATGGGGTATAGACATGATTAGTGAGAAAAGAAGCAGATAGTAAGAATAGCATTCTTTTGTAATCCAAAGGGAAATGCGTACCCTAAAGATGCTCAGGGGTTGGGCACACCCCGAGGAGTGATTTCTAATAGTCATTGGGTTTACATCCCTTAGAATTGGAAGAAGGACACCTAATGACTAATACTATCCTTGATGCTAATATCCCTCCTTTTCGGAATATCATCTTTTTAAGGTATGAAGGGGAGACTTCTGTTTTCTTTGTACGACTTGATCTTTTATAGGGTAGTACTTTAAAGGATTATCCTTAAAATCTGGTAGCTCTCTTATTCTTTGAGCATCCTTTCCAAGCCCTTGTCTGGGCTGTATCCATATCTCTTCATTATATGGGCCACTTTTAAATTGCTAGGAAGTCTTTCCATATTTTCAAATGTCTTCTTCATCCGCATCCATTTAATGTATGGTAGACGGTTCGCTGATTCGAATGTAGTCTTTAACTTAAACCATGATCAATTTGTCGCCTACCACGAATTTGATTTTTCGGTGGAGCGTTGAAGAAACTGCCCTAGCACCGTTAATCCAAGGTCTACTTAATCTTCCCCTTGGATTCTTTTTTCCTTTTCCTCTTCGGTTTCTTTATTTTTCCTTTGTTTTTAGGAGCATTATCTTGTAGCTCCTTGGATGAATAATATTTTTTTTTTGCTTATCATCCTGCCCCCAATGCTGGCTATATTGGAGATATCTTTATTGATGGACAATTCTTTTGTGCATATCCACAGTACAGCTTTATCCGATGTATAAGCGCAAAGGTGTTATTGCCCCTTCCCTGACATTATCAATTTGGGTATTGACATTGACTTCTTTCTTATTGTCTCCTTGTCCCAAATGGAAGGCCTTAGTTTTTTCCTTATGGGGTTGTATCAATTGAGCTTATTTTTCTGACAGTCTTTGCATGTCCGGGGAAATGGTCCCCTCCTCACTGTCTGACTCAATCCATTCGTCTTCGGCTTTTAGATCCCGCAGAGAGCTTTCAATCACAGATATGACTGTTTATATTGTCCTTATTTGGGTTTAGATTTTATTCAATTATTTTGGAATGAGAGAGAAAAGAATGAGAAGCATATGAATATTATGAAAAATGCCTCATTGTATTGATGAAAAGAGAAATATATACAGAGTCCCTTTAATCAAAAGATCTCGCGGCCACAGGCAGAGACCGCGAGAGATGCATCAGAAGCTTTTTATTATTATTTTTTATTTCTTTTTTAACCAAAAGATGCACAAAATGGGGAGCCCTAATTAAATGGCCTTCTCTACCCAAGCTCACTATTCTGGTTGTGATAGAGGTTTGATGTTTACATTTGGGTCAGGAGCATCGAAAGTAATCCACCTGGCATTCAATAATTCTTGAACCCTATATTTCAGGTTGACGCAATTCTCCACAGAATGCCCAGGAGCACCTGAGTGGTAATCACATTTTTCGTTGAGTTTGTACCAACCGGGGTAAGGTGGATCTTTCTTCTTTGGGGAGATACGTGTTAAGAGCTTGGCCTCTAAAAGCCTTGGCAGCAGACTCCCATAAGAGATTGGGATGGGAGTGAATTTTTTCTCTTGTCTGCGTGACTGTCCAGCTGATGGCGAAGAGGAAGAAAGAGTGGCAAAGTTCATGACATTTACACTTCCCTCCTTTTTCTTGCCAAAGGGCTTCTTGAATGATGCGTGGGATTTCTTAAACTTGGGAGGGAATCGAGTATTTTTGACATCGGTTACCTCCTTTACATCAAAGTTGTATCCTTCTAATGCCCTTAATCTCTCCTCTAAGGCAAAAATTCGTTGCTCAGAGACCGTATTGTGGAAGCATTGTTGATACATTAGCTCCAGTAACTGCGCTATTTGTTCCTTTATGACATTAAGCTCAGCGATGAGCATACGGTTCTGCTTCTCTAATTTCTCCATCTTCTTGGCTTTTTGAGCGCGAGTGAGAACAGGTAGAAGACCAGCCACTTTCTAAATGATTTAAAGATTTTTATTATTATTGTTTTTCTTTTATTATGAATGATCAGTGTGGGATAGATATGCCTTAGACAATAGCTTTGGTATCTTCTCAAAAACCTATGTTTTAAGGGTACCATACCCACCTTAGTGTGCTAACTTCCCTCTTTTTTTTTAAAGGTTGTCAACATACCTTAGCGCACTTATCTCTTCTAGGAAGGTGATAAACGCACTTGGGTCTCTTTCGCTATTGTCTAAGGATATCTAATGCATCCTAGAATGAATGTGCTTTATGCATGCACTACAAAAATATTTTTTTATGACAGCATATATTGAAAGTGGAATAACTTTTGACTGGGTTGTCCGATTTGGACGCACAACATGTCAAAACGAAGAGAAAAGAGTGAAGAACCAAGCTACAAATTTCCAAAGGGGATTTGGCCCAGTAATTTTCCCAAAAAATGCTCCTAAGACCTATTTTTTTGAGGTTTATTAAAATGATGTGCATGCATACTTTTCTTAGTGCATTTATTTTCTCTCTTAGTTTTACCACTTATTGGATGATGTGGTATGAATGATACGACTTTGCCAAGAGTCTTTTTATTATAAAAAGGAATTTTTATGACTTTAATTGTTTTTATATATTTTTTATGACCCTTTATCTCTTCTGTCGGTCAACGTGGCTACTTAGCTTACAAAGAACCTGAAACCAGGCTAGCTTAACTGAAGACTGTCCGAGATAAAGTTGGTTTATCTTATCACTTTTATGATTTTTAGGGTTTTTCACTATTTTTGTTTGATGTATGATTACCCTATGCTAATGCATCAATACAAATGCAACAAACAAATGCACACACAATTCATTCACCCACAAGCAGAGCCACGCTTATTTAATCACGAGGTAGGATTTTCCTGCAGAAACGTGCTTGGTTTGGGTGGTTCTAAACTGTTCTCACCAAGGCCAAAGGTCCCCAAGGTGCCCCCATTATAGGGACCTCTCAATCTCTTAGTCCTCAGGTCATGCACGGAACTCCGTGTCGACATCCTTAGACCAAAAGAAGAGAGTTATCACCTTGAGTTGGTGGTTTCCGACAACGGTTGTAGCCCCGTGTGCCAACAAGCCGGTCGTATCTGCCACCCATTCCCTATAGGTATTCACTCTTGCCCCCGGGTATAGAGGGACTGTTGTGAGCAAGGGTTTTTTGTGTGCAATTTATATTTCAAACAATTTGCAGAAAATAATCATACAGCAGTTATTGAAGCCATACAATAAAATATACAGAAAAGGGTAAAGGCGTAATTTCAAATCTTTACTTAGTTTGAATTTATCCGTCACTAAATGGGATCAACTCTCTAGCATTCCCCAGTGGAGTCGCCATCTGTCGCCGCCGTCCGTTCCGACGTCTAGGGACACCTCGAACGTTTATGCGAGCGGTCGCGAAAAGATGGTTTAGACTCACGTTTTATGTTTAAAATATGTTCATTGCTTCCGAGGTGCTCAATAACTGAACTATCCTCTAATAAAAGCA
This sequence comes from Sphenostylis stenocarpa, assembly GCA_963425845.1. Classification (NCBI taxonomy): domain Eukaryota; kingdom Viridiplantae; phylum Streptophyta; class Magnoliopsida; order Fabales; family Fabaceae; genus Sphenostylis; species Sphenostylis stenocarpa. Next base: position 11,641,674 of record OY731402.1, on the reverse strand, counting down.
AGGTTTTTGAAAAGGGGTTCTTTTGGAGTCGCCACCAATGTTTTGACCGTAAACATTGGAAAAGGATAAAAAGGCGTTGATTTTAATAAAAACCAAACTTGGCCATTATAACCAGAGTTGGGTAAGGGAGTTAGTTACGTGTGGGGAAGGTGTTAGCACCCCACAACGCCCCTTTTGGGTTCCCTGTGACAGATTAATTCATTTTAAGTGAAGATTACAAGAAATTATGCTATTATCCTATTTTATTCGTACAACATTTAAATATGGCTATCTACATGATTTTATTTACATTTCATATATAAAGCAATAAATAAAGCAATAAAAGAGAAGAGATTTGAAAAGAACCTCCGTAGCAAGCTTTATATTGCAACTTTGTTACAATAAGGACGCGTTTCGGCAGTCCCTCGCTCTACAACGACTCTCCTCATGACAAAACTCGACTCGACTAAAATTTTATAGAAGAATCGAATGTCGGAATATAATTCCTTAACTGATTGTTACCTATATAAGGCAATCAGAAAGATCATTCGAAAGAGGGAGAGAAGTAGACAAGTGCTCTGAGTTGTCTGGGGTGTGGAAAATTAGCAAATGAGCCTCCTATTTATAGTTTTCGCTGCGTGGCACATCTGGGACGGCTGTCTGGGGTGGGACGGCCGTCCCACTTGCATTATTAACACAGAGCCAGCCCCCCTGGGACTTGGGACGGCCGTCCCACATGTGGGACGCGCGTCTCACTTGTCCTAGGTTAGTTGGGACGACCATCCCAACTCTGGGACGGGGGTCTCGACCTGTTTTGTCCAGTTTTTGCGTTCTGGGACCCCGGGAAGCTTTCCTTGCTTTTTTCGGACGTTGGTTGATGCCGATAGGTGTCTGTTGAAGCTTGATCTTCTTATAGGAAGTCTTCTTGACCCTTATTGAGATGTCGGACGAACTTTTATCTTTGTTATAGGAGGTATCTTTGGCCTTTGTCAAGAAATTGGATGAACTCTGTGTGGTTGTGGGAGGTCTTCTTAGTGTTTATTGATTAGCTGGGCGATCTTTATCTTCGTGTGAAGTTTCCCTAGCTTTTATTGAGAGGTCGGGCAAAATTAGGGGTCTACACCCATAATCTCGATTTCGCTGGATATGCGTGATTTCGGCACACCACAAGAGATCCCTGCGACTTAGGAATCCTAGCAGCATTCATACGATCCAGACTTCGCCAGCTTATACCGACGTATAGATGATGAGCACGCCTACATGGAAGGGCAGTTTCAGTTCATGCGACAGTAGTTCAGTCAGCTGACCATGAGGCAAGATAGGACTGACCGTCAAATAGAGAATTTGGTCCAAACTCAGGCAAGGTTCCAGCGCCGCATACTCCGTCGTATCCTTTCGCTAGCACCGTCCTCCCATTCTAGCCCAGAAGCAGATGATTAGGAGGTCTTTAGATATTTTCTAGTAGTTTAAAAAAATGCTTGGATGTATCACCAAGAAAAAAAAAAAGAAAAGAAAAAAGGAAGTAATAAATAAAAGTTGTTATTTCTGTTTACCTTTCAAAAAGCCCACGTGTAGAAAAATTATAAAGTAAAAAGGCACACGTGATATATTAAAAAGCCAGATTTCAAATAACTCGCGATAAAGATCAAAATCGCGAAAGAAAAAGGCGAAATCAAAACCATTCTAGCAGAATAAAGAGCTTCAAGGAAACTAGCTCTAAACCTTCTACCCCAATAAATGAAGGTACACCAGAAAAAGGCCAACGAAAAGGCTCGATGATCCCCAAGCGGATCCTTGCCTACTCCAGAGGCAAAACAAAAATTACTCCACGACTCAGCATCATCATCACCTGAGTCATCAACCATAGTCATTTAAAGATCTGACCACCATCCTTCCATCCAAGAAAGAAGGAAGCCATCAACATAGAAAAGCCAACGGAAAGGCTTGATCATCCCCAAGAGGATCCTTGCCTACTCCAGAGGCAAAACAAAAAGATTACTTCACGACTCAGCTGTATCACCACATGAGTCGTCGAGCACACTCATCCAGAATCTCCGCCACTTCCCCAAAGGAGAATAAGGACTACATAAGAGTCCATCAAAGAAGATATAGAGTCAAAATCTCCATATCCCCTGGGGTTCAAAAAAAAGAAAGAAAAGAAAACTTTCATTCCCCAATAGAGGCATAAAAAGGCCGAATAAAAATCTCCAAGTAGAGCATATCAAGAAAAGTCTACAAAAAGAGGAAAACAAGAAAATTTCCATCTTCCAGCTCAAATAAGAGCTTCACAAAGCCAGGAGCCAAGACTCCATCATCAAAAAATAAATCAAAGTTGGATCCCCAGGAGGCCGACAGACTCCTTGGCAAATCTCCAAAAAAGAGAAAAAGAAGAAAATCTTTTCATCCTGCTCAATAAACAGCTTCACAAAAGTCGGGAGCCAAGACTCCATCATAGAAAATCAAATCAAAGATTGGATCCCCAGGAAGCCAATAAACTCCCCGGGATCGCCAAAAAGAAAAAGAGAAAAAAATAAATCTCTTCATCCAACAGATAACAAAAAAGCCAGTGTGCATAAAAGGTGCACACATTTAAAAGTCAAATTTTCAAAATTGCGAAAAAGAGATAAAATCGCGAGAAAAAGGTAAAAACCCATTCCCCAGTGGAATAAGAGCATAGGCAAAGCCAGCTCAAAACAACAGCATCCAACAAGGAGTCAAAAACTCAATTTCTCCCTAGGGGGCAAGTCAAAATAGATCTCCGGGAAAACAATCAAATCCCCGATGGATCATCAAAAAGAAAAAATTATCCCCAGCAAGCTTACGATAGAGGCAAACTACAAATTCTTATCCTCAGGGAGTTAATCGCCTATGACACCCAATATGAATATCTCCAGTCAAATGCAAAGCCTTCACTCCCAAGAAGCCTCTGCCTACTCAAAGGCAAGCAAAGAGTCAATATCCCCAAGGAACGGGAAATCGACCTATGCAAGAGGCAATACAAGTCTAAAGCACAAAAGCTTCCAATAAAGCATCTGCCTACTCAGAGGTATTATCAAGAGCAAATATCCTCAAGTGGAACATCAGCCTATCTAGAGGCGAAAAACAACAAGTTTAAAGCCTTCACCGCTATTGAAGCATCTGCCTAATCAAGAGGCACAATTAACAGAAATCAACAAATCCTTAATGGATTCCTGCCTAAATTAAGAGGCAATCATCAATAAACCCCGGCAAAGACCGGACGGCTAAATAAAAAAGCCCGAAACCACAAATCCCCAGGAGATTCCAGCCTAAAACAAGAGGCAACCAACAAAGAATCCCCGACAAGACCGGATGGCTAAACAAAAAAGCCAAAAACAAATCATCCCCGACAAGACTGGATGGCTAAACAGAAATGCCAAAAACAAAGAATCCCCGGCAAAGCCGGATGGCTAAACAAGAAAAGCCAAAAACAAAGAAATCCCCGGTAAAGCCGGATGAGTAAAAAAGAAAAGTCAAAAAGAAAATCAATCACTCCCGATGGAATAGGCGCATGATCAGAGACAGTAAGCCGCCAACACATTTCGAAAAAACCACATTAAAAGATTGAATGCCTAAAGAGCATCCCAAGAACCTTATAGAATAGGGTTCGTACCGGGTGAGGGTAGGTACTCACCAGAGCCTTATAGAATAGGGTTCGTACCAGCTGGGGGTAGGTACCCACAAGAGCCTTATAGAATAGGGTTCGTACCAGGTGGGGGTAGGTACCCACAAGAGCCTTATAGAATAGGGTTCGTACGGGTGAGGGTAGGTACTCACCGAGCCTTATAGAATAGGGTTCGTACCAGGTGGGGGTAGGTACCCACAAGAGCCTTATAGAATAGGGTTCGTACCGGGTGGGGGTAGGTACCCACAAGAGCCTTATAGAATAGGGTTCGTACCGGGTGAGGGTAGGTACTCACCAGAGCCTTATAGAATAGGGTTCGTACCAGGTGGGGGTAGGTACCCACAAGAGCCTTATAGAATAGGGTTCGTACCAGGTGGGGGTAGGTACCCACAAGAGCCTTATAGAATAGGGTTCGTACCAGGTGGGGGTAGGTACCCACAAGAGCCTTATAGAATAGGGTTCGTACCAGGTGGGGGTAGGTACCCACAAGAGCCTTATAGAATAGGGTTCGTACCGGGTGAGGGTAGGTACTCACCAGAGCCTTATAGAATAGGGTTCGTACCAGGTGGGGGTAGGTACCCACAAGAGCCTTATAGAATAGGGTTCGTACCAGGTGGGGGTAGGTACCCACAAGAGCCTTATAGAATAGGGTTCGTACCGGGTGAGGGTAGGTACTCACCAGAGCCTTATAGAATAGGGTTCGTACCAGGTGGGGGTAGGTACCCACCAGAGCCTTATAGAATAGGGTTCGTACCGGGTGAGGGTAGGTACTCACCAGAGCCTTATAGAATAGGGTTCGTACCGGGTGAGGGTAGGTACTCACCAGAGCCTTATAGAATAGGGTTCGTACCAGGTGGGGGTAGGTACCCACAAGAGCCTTATAGAATAGGGTTCGTACCAGGTGGGGGTAGGTACCCACAAGAGCCTTATAGAATAGGGTTCGTACCGGGTGAGGGTAGGTACTCACTAGAGCCTTATAGAATAGGGTTCGTACCAGGTGGGGGTAGGTACCCACAAGAGCCTTATAGAGTAGGGTTCGTACCCGGTGAGGGTAGGTACTCACCAGAGCCTTATAGAATAGGGTTCGTACCGGGTGAGGGTAGGTACTCACCAGAGCCTTATAGAATAGGGTTCGTACCAGGTGGGGGTAGGTACCCACAAGAGCCTTATAGAATAGGGTTCGTACCAGGTGGGGGTGGGTACCCACAAGAGCCTTATAGAATAGGGTTCGTACTGGGTGAGGGTAGGTACTCACCAGAGCCTTATAGAATAGGGTTCGTACCAGGTGGGGGTAGGTACCCACAAGAGCCTTATAGAATAGGGTTCGTACCGGGTGAGGGTAGGTACTCACCAGAGCCTTATAGAATAGGGTTTGTACAGGGTGAGGGTAGGTACTCACTAGAGCCTTGCAGAACGGGGTTCATACCAGGTGGGGGTAGGTACCCATCAGGGCCTTATAAAATAAGGTTTATACCGGATGAGGGTAGGTACTCATCAGAGAGCCTTGCAGAATGGGGTTCGTACTAGGTGGGGGTAGGTACCCACCAGAGCCTTATAAAATAAGGTTTATACCGGATGAGGGTAGGTACTCATTAGAGCATTGCAGAACGGGGTTCGTAGACGGGTTCCTTGGATAGTCAACTTGTCGAGTGTGCACTTGGGCATCACGTTCAAGGATGACCCGTTATCCACAAAAACTTTGGCGATGAGGTATTCCTTGCACTTGATAGAAATGTGCAAGGGCTTGTTGTGGCTCGACCCTCAAAGGGGAGTTCTTCCTCTGTGAAGGTGAGGTGATTGCTTGCCGTAATGTGACCGACGATCCTCTCAACTTTTTCTTGGGATATGCTATGAGGTACATGCGCTTCGCTCAAGACCTTCATCAGGGCGTTTCTATGCGGCTCTGAGCTCATCATTAGAGATAATAGAGTTATTTTTGTAGGTGTATGATTGAGTTGGTCAATAATGGAATACTCGTTTTGTCTTATGTACTGGAGTAATTCATCGGTCTCCTCCTTGGATTCTTTATTTTCTCTTTCTTCGGCCTGTTTATTTTTTCCTTTATTTTTTGGGGCATCCTCTTGTAATTCCTTGGGGGAGTAGATCCTTCCACTTCTGGTCATGCCCCCAATGTCGGCTATATTGGAAATATCCTCCTTCATTGGTGAAGAGTCTCCATATCTCCACGGTACAGCTTTATTTGATTCGTAGGGGAAAAGACGTGGCATAAATAGTCGCACAGGTGTCCTTGCCCCCTCTTCCTTATTGATTTTGAGTACCAACGGTCGAGGCTTATTATCCTCTTGTGGTTGATCAACCGTTGGGGAGAGCTTGATTAAAAGCGGCTTTCTCTCCATTCTTCTAATTTGGAAGACGTGTCAGTTAATCCTTCCTTTTTATTATCTTGTTTATTAAAAGTGAAGGAGGGGAAATTAAATATGCAAATGAATGATATGCATGCAAGTGGACAATTGTTGAATAAAGAAATTTCATTTACTCATAGAAAGTGTACATTCCCCTATTCCATACTACGAAGCAACTTTTGATAGAAACGGAAAAGCCTAAAGAAACCCACAGGCGGGTCTTGATCTCTATACAATTCTCTTTCGGCTTCCCTGACATGACGAGCGAGTGCTTCAATTTGCTTCTGGACCGCCTGGCTCATATCTTCACTGTACTTTTGAGGCTCTTTGATCTTCGCCTCTTAATGGACGACCAAGGTTTGCAGCTCGTCGAGCTTTGCAAGGGCTCGGTCCTTTTCTCGTAGTACTTGACCATACTGAGCTAGCCCGTCTCTTTCTTTGCAGCGTAGCTCAGTGAGACTTTTGTTAAGCCTCTGGTTGGCCTCTCGCTCCTGGCGTATTTCTGACCGAGTCCTTGTGAGGTTTTGTAGCAAATCCTTGATCGTTTGAGCCTGTTTTGCACATTCGACCTCAAGGCGTGCTAATTTGGCGGTTATTTCTTGAAGTTGGCCATCCGAGCTTGTTCTAGCAGCTTTGGATGCTCAGATAGCTTGCTCATTAGAATAGCACACTGGTCCTTGAGGCGCTCTATTTCATTATCCTTTTTCTTGCATTGCCTTTGTAGACCGTCTATGGTGAGGATAGATTCTTACTCTCTTTCTTCAAGGGACCTCATCTGGGCTCCCATGATTTCTATCCTCCGGGTCAAGGCGTCGACTTGATTTTGCAGCTCTTCACTGTTTGAACGTGTAGCAAGTGAGGTGGATGGTTGCGACATCCCTCTTTTTCGTCTTCACTCCTCATAGTCACTGGAGACAGCTACTCGAGCTTTTCCTAGCTCTCTATCTCCCATAAAGACTTGTTTCTCTCATGCTCTTCGCACAGCCAGTGAGTTAGCAACCATGCATGGGTCTCCGAAGAAACACAATCCTCCGAGCTCCTCTCAGGATATTGCAGTTTGGGTCCTCATGAGTTGTCTCATAGCTACTCTTGGCGAATAAGCTATGCAACCCCTGAGTCCTATCAACGGTATGCTCGGATAATCCCCACATATGATGAGGACTGGGCCGGGTTGGAACCAAGGGTAAACCCAGGATAATCGGTTGGTGTTCCATTGTTCCAACTCGACCTTCCACTCTAAGGTCAGGCGTCGATGGAGAGGGATTTTGGAGAAGCTTTTCAAAGGGTCGGGGAACCTCCCCATGTGACTAGAGGCGTAGAAATGTGTGATACCCCACACGAATAGTAGCGAAGAGCAACATCAGAGTGTTTTTTCTTGCTTCTGGCGACAAAATTTCACCGAGAGCAAGGTGTTGGCAAGAAGTGCAGGCAGGGGACTCTTCAAGTTCATGTCCCAGGCGAAGAAGGCATCCCTGACGGCTTGGTTTACTGTGTCGATATGGAAGGGAAACAAAATTGTTCCAAATATGATTAAAGTCAGGGTTTTGTTAAAAGCAGCCCATTATGCCCTTTCAGCCAAAGAGGATAGATGGTCTTCTAACATTGAGACTTTCCAACCCTGGACATTCCCTTTCTCTATCAGGGTAGTCTGCCAAAATGGCAATCGGATGATGGTAGCGACTTGTGCTGCAGAAGTATATCCCCCGTGGCGAATATGGACCCCGGCTGATTTGGGCCATTTTAGCATAAGTTCATACTCCTCCAAAGTAGGCACCATATCGAACTGCGGGAATTCGAAGCAGTGCAGACTAGAGTTCCAAAAATGAAATACAACTCTGATAAAAATGGGATCGACACAGATCTTCAACAGGTCGAGAATCCATCCATAGGATTTTTCGAAGTCGGAGCGGACCTCTGGTGGCATTATCGTGCTAAGTCGTTCCAGTTTCTCAGTATGGTACCGGGGAATGTCCACTTTCTTCAATTGTCTACTAGTCCCCTCCATTTTCTAAAAACCAAAATGCATATTTTATGAACATGATGCTTATTGTGGGTATGCATGCGAGTGTTTATTTTTCCTATTTATCATGTTTTATTTCTACATGATGTATGATGGTATTCGTGTATTTATTTTTTCAGAAAAATAAACTACCTATATGGATGATTTATGAATTTAATGTTTGTGAACAAAGTCCCATTTATTTCATTTGGGTCTTTATTTGATTTTGTTTTTGTTTTAGAGCCTTTTATCTCTTCTATCGGACTGCGTGGCTACTTAGCTTGCAAAGAACCTGAAATCAGGCTAGCTAAAAGGTAGACTGTCCGAGATAAAATGGTTTATTGCGAAAGAATAATATTAGCGTCCCTTATCTCTTCTTTCGGACTGCCTGGCTACTTAGCTTGCAAAGAACCTGAAGTCAGGCTAGCTAAAAGGCAAACTATCCGAGATAAGAGCGTTTATTATAAAAAATGTTTTTTGTGATTTTTCTATCGTTTGGTTATGCTATGCAATCAAATGGAACAAACAAATGCACACACAATTCAGTCATCCGCGAACACGTGAAGAGTCGTTTTAATCACGAGGTAGGGTTTTCCTACAAAAAGTGTGTTGGCAAAGGTAGGTTCTAATTGTTCTCACCAAGGTTTAGGCCCCCAAGGTGCCCTCATTATAGGATCCCCACTCTCCAGCCTTCCGACCATGCTTAGCACTAAGGCCATAGTCAATCTTTGTGCCAAAAGAGGAAGGTTATCACCTTGAGTGGTGGTTTCCGATCATACCAGTGGGCACATGGCCCTCACTACGGCAAACCGTACCTGCCACCCACTCCCTATGGATTTCTCACTTGCCCCCGGGTATAGAGGGAACTGTTGTGTGCAAAGGTTTGTGTACAGATTTTTATTTCAAACAATTGCGTAAAATAAACAAACAACAGTTATTAAAGTCAAGTAATTAAAACATGTTATAATACAAGGTAGGGTAAAAGCGAAATTTCTAAGTTTATTTATTAAACTAGCCCATCACTAAATGGGATCAGCTCTCTAGGCTTCCCCAGTGGATTCGCCATCTGTCACCGCCGTCAAAAAGAAACGGTCGGAGCGACGCGATGGTTCTGACTTTCCATTTTTTTGCATTTTTGTGGGTGAGATTACAACGCCTTTAGGTTGTCCGATAACCGGGTTGAACCTAAGGGCGAGGTTTTTGAAAGGGTGTTCTTAGATCGTCCGATAACCGGGCTGACCTAAGAACAAATTTGAGGGGGTTCTTATGGAATCGCCACCGATGTTTTTACCAAAAACATCGAAAAAGGGAAGAAAAAGGTGTTGGTTTTTTAAGAAAAACCAACTTTGGTCGTTAAAACCATAGTTGGGTAAGGGAGTTAGTTACGTGTAAGGGAGGTATTAGCTTCCTTACGACGCCCCTTTCGGGTTCCCTATGATAGGCCAGTTATTTTATAAATAAACTTTTGAAATGACGCTTTTACCCTTTTATTTGCGGAATTAAAATAATGACTACATGGCCCTAGTAGCTATTGAACAATTTAATATAAGTAAAAAAGACAATAAAAGAGAGGGAGAGAATGAAGAAACCTCCGGAGCAAGCTTTGATTAATTCTCGTGAAAAATAGGGTGTGTTTTGGCAGTCTTTCGCTCTTACAACATCGAATTCTCTCTCGAAAACGCTATAAAAACTCTCTTAAAACACTCAAAAACTCCGGAAATGCTTCGGAGGGGCTCTAAAAGAAGAATTTTAAGAAATTGCAGAAGGAAAGGTGGAAGAGCTATGTGAAATGAAGGGGAGAGCACTCCCTATTTATAGGGATTCACACCTGTTAGGTCGAGACCGCCGTCTCGACTGGTAAGGTCGAGATGGCGGTCTCACCATTCGAGACGGTGGTCTCGATTTTGACAAGTGGCGAGACCGTCATCTCGTTTGGCGAGACGGCAGTATCGACTTGCCAAATGGTGAGAGGGTCATCTCGCCAAACAGGAGGGTGGTCTCGCCAATAGCAAGTGGCGAGAGGGCCGTCTCGCCAAACGAGACGGCGGTCTCGACTTGCCATTGGTCGAGACGATGGTCCCGAAAAGCGAGACGGCGGTCTCGACCCCTGAAGGTGGGAATCCTTATTTTTTGTATAGAAAAGTCTTCCTACTCTAATATGGGGCCTAATAGTCTCTCCTAGTGGCTTTTTAGGCTTTGTCCATCTTCGAATAGGAGGTCTTCTGCTCTTTATTTTGAAGCCGGGCAAGATTTGGGGTCTACATTCAAGAATATGAAATGTTTCGGATGCAACAAGGAGAAACAATTTTTGATGTCCAAAAGCGTTTCACACACATTGTCAACCATCTCTCTAGGCTTGGTAAGAATTTTAATACTGACGAATTAATTGTTAAAATTCTAAAATCATTGGACAGGAAATGACAACTTAAGGTGACTGTCATCACGGAGTCACAAAATCTTGCAACTATGACAATGGCGGCTCTCTTTGAAAAATTGAGAGAGCACAAACTTGAACTAGGAAGGTTAAATGATGAGGAAGGCCAAAATGTCAAGAGAAACTTAGCTTTAAAAATTGAAGTCTCAAAAAGCAAGAATAAGAAGGAAGAAGAAGATTCTAAAAATGAAGCAAATGAGAACTTAAGTCTCATGATCAAGAAGTTCACTAAGTTCATGAAATCAAAAGGAAAACAACCTTTCAAAAGCAAGAGGAAAGAAAAAGAAGGATATTGATCAATCTTCAAATGTTATGGATGTAGTGAAACAGGGCATGTGAAAGCTGACTGTCCCAACAACAAAAGAGGTGATGATTCAAAAAGAAGAAAATCATTTAAAAAGAAAGCTTACATTGCGTGGGAGGATAGTAAATCTAGTTCAGAGTCAAGTGATTCCGATGTTGAAGCAAATATTTGCTTGATGGCTAATAATAGTTACTCTTCTGACTACGAGGTAAGTGATTCTAACTGTTCTTCTAGTGAAAATGAAAATGATTATGATGAATTACATAATGCATATCAAGAATTGTTTACTCCTTTTAAACATTTGAAATCTGAACATAAAACATTGAAAAAGAGTTTGAATAAATCATAAAAGGAAGTATAATCTTTAAAAATGAAAATTGTGCCTTTAAAACAAAAAGAAGATGAACCAATTGCATGTGCATCATGTAAGAGCTATGAATTTGAAATTTGTATACTTGAGCATTTATTAGAAAATTCTACGAAAAGTATGTGTGATTATAGAAAAGATGAAAATCAAAAGTTTGTGAAAACTAAAGGTAATGGTCATGTTCCTTTGAAAAGAACTAAAAATCAAAGAACCTGAAAAGTATGGGTTGTGAAAGGAACTGTACCTCCTCAAAATAGAGTTGAATCTTTTTCAAAAATAAAATCCCCAAATGCATGTTTTTATTGTATGAAACAAGGACATACTTCTAATAAATGTAGGATTAAGCATTTTAGTGTTCCTAAAGGAAAATATATTTGGGTTCCTATAGTTAAATAATTTGATTGTCTCTAATCCCAAGGACTCAAAAGTTATGGGGACCTAAGATCTTTGTGTTATTATTTTGTAGGCAATCTCTAAATCCAAGAAGTCTATGTGGTACCTTGACAGTGGATGTTCAAGACACATGACCGGTGATAAAAGGAAATTTGTAAATTTCAATAAGAAAAAACAAAGATATGTAACTTATGGAGACAACAATAAAGGCAAAATCCTTGGAATCGTAAACATTGGTGATACAAATATTTTGGAGATAAAGTATGTGCTTCTTGTTGATGGACTAAAGCACAATCTTCTCATTATAAGTCAGCTTTGTGATAAAGGAATTAAGGTAATTTTTGAAAGCAATTACTGCACCATACATTTTAAGGATTCTAAAGAAATTGCATTAAAAGATATTATGCATAACAATATTTATTTGATTGATTTAGATTGTGCATCTGATGTTGATATAACATGTTTGGTTGTTAAAGAAGAAAACCCTTGGTTATGGCATAAAAGAGCAGCCCATATTCATATGCATCAATTAAACAAGTTAAACTCTAGAGACTTAGTTGTTGGTTTGCCTAAGCTAAAATTTGAAAAAGATAAATTATGTGATGCATGTTAAAAAGGTAAGCAAGTAAAATCATCTTTTAAAACTAAGAACATAGTTTCAACTTCAAAGCCTTTAGAACTTTTACATTTAGATCTTTTTGGACCATCTAGAATTAAAAGATTTGGAGGAAATTTTTATGCTCTTGTGATTGTTGATGACTACTCTAGATTTACTTGGACATTTTTCTTAATTGTGAAAAGAAAGCCTTAAAGGTTTTTAGAAAGTTTGCAAAACAAATTCAAAATGAAAAAGAGTTAAGAATTAAAGTGTTAAGAAATGATCATGGTGGAGAATTTCAAAATGAGTCTTTTGAAAAATTTTATGAAGAAAATGGTATTTTACATAATTTTTCTGCACCTAGAACGCCCCAACAAAATGGTGTAGTAGAGAGAAAAAATAGATCCTTAGATGAACTAGCTAGAACTATGTTGAATGAATCCAAAGTTACTAAATACTTTTGGACAGATGTTGTAAGTATTGCATGTTATGTTTTAAATAGAATGCTCATTAGACCTATCTTGAAAATCACTCCTTATGAGCTTTTTAAAGGGAGAAAACCAAATGTAGCTCATTTAAAAATCTTTGATTGTAAATGTTTTGTGTTAAATAATGGTAAAGATAACCTAGGTAAATTTGATTCCAAAACTGATGAGGCTATTTTCTTAGGTTATTCTCTTACTAACAAAACATATAGAGTATTTAATAGAAGAACATTAAATATAGAAGAATCTATGCATGTTACTTTTGATGAAATTGTAGACCTTAAGGAAAATCCTCTTGAGTCAAGAAAAGAAAATGCAGGTGATGAAGAGTACCTGAAGGAAGCATTAGAAGAAATGTACCTAAATGAAAATGAATTATCTCAACCATCTGAGTTAGCAAAAGCATGACAATCACCAAGAGGACTATCACTTGACAACATAATTGGTGATATTTCAAAAGGGGTAAGTATTTATGTCTAATTTCTGTATGACTATAGCCTTTGTCTCACAAATAGAACCCAAGAATGTTAAGGAAGCCCTCAAGGATGATCAATGGTGTATTGCAATGCAAGAAGAATTATTCTTGTATAAGCGTCCTATGTTGTTTGGGCTTCTGAGATATGGCTAGTTTTGATAGTATATCAACTCTCTTGTTTTTTTCTCTCGGTACATAATTAATATTTGTTTTTTCAAAATCACTTAGCAAATTTTTGGCTATGTGATAATATTTTTGCATGCGAGTTCTTTAGTTTGAAAGTCTCATAGAATTTGTTCGGATTAGAGCTTTGAGTCGCTTTAGCAGCATAGATACTTAACTCCCATCTCTCTAGTGAGTCTTAAGTTGGAAATAAAGGCTTCAAACTCGACTTGGTTATTAAAAGTAGGGAATTCAAATCACAGTGCTTGTTTCAAAACAATGTCATTGAGCCCCTCGAGTAATATCCTGGCTCTGCTTCCTTTTCTATTAAATGAGTCGTCCACACTAAGAGTCTACCATTCGTACCTCTCTCTACTTTCGTTAGTTCTCGACGTTTGAATCATAAGTCAAAGTCAAAGAGTTCTACTGACCATGTTATCATTAGTCCGACCATTTCGAATTTCTGCAACATTTGTTTGATTAGATAATCAGTTTTGATTGTGACACTAAGGCTTTGGAAGTACAATCAAAGTCTTCTTGTTAAGTTTACTAACACCATCACTAATGTTTCTATAGTGGAGTATCATCACTTTGTTGCTTGTAGAACTTAATTGGTGAAGTAGACTGGAGTTTGTTATGTATCGTTGCAATGCACAAGCACTGAGCTGATGACTGGCTTTGTAACTACCATGTAAAGAAAAAGAGAGGAACCCAACAGAGAACTTATTAGGTTGGTAAGGATGAAATATCCTTTTTGATAGCTTCGAACATGGATTCACATTTTTTTTGTCCAATCAAATTGTTTTGAGTTTCTCAACAATTTGAAAAAGGGTTTAGCTTTCTCGGCTAGCTTTGGGAAGAATCTGGCTAATGTTGCAAGTTTTCTGTTTAGTCGTTGTACATCTTTTAGGTTATGAGGAATTTGCATGGCAAGTATAGCATTGCACTTATCTGGATTTGCTTCGATATCATGTTGGGTGATCATAAATCCTAGGAGTTTGCCTCTTCTTACACCGAATACACATTTCCCTAGGTTGAGGCGTACATTGTATCTTCTAATCTCATCAAAAACTCTTTGTAGATGGGTGAGGTGACCAGCTTGGTGTTTTGACTTGACTACCATGTCGTCCATGTAAATTTTCACGATGTCTCTGCTACGTATTTTGAGTATGTGATCCATTAGTCACTAGTAAGTGACCCTGCATTTTTTAATCTAAAGGACATGATTTTATAAATGTAGTCTGTACCTTCTATAATGAAAGTCGTTTTCTCCTTGTTAGGTGGGTACATTCTTATTTGGTTATACCCCGAGTAGGCATCTAGGAAACCAAGGATGTTTTTGGTCAGATGCGCTGTCGAATAGGCGATCGATGCTTGGTAAGGTGTACGAGTCCTTTGGACATGCTTTATTTAGATCTATGTAATTGGTACTCATTCTCCATTTTTCATTTGCTTTTTTGACCAAAACTACATTGGCTAGCCATGTAGTTTATGGTACCTCTCAGATAAAGTTGGCTTGCAAAAGCTTGTTGACTTCTTATCCACAGCTTGTCTTCTCTCATCTCTGTTGTACGACTTCATTTGTGAATACCTATTCATTATTTATAAGTGAGAGGAGGAATGTACCTTTGGTATTAAGAAAATGCATGGTAGAGTGGGAATCTTCTAGGAGAAGCAAGTGAAAGGGAATTAAGATTAGTGTTAGGAAAAAATGTCTAATTAGTGATCAATGGCAATCTTGTTAACAAGGGAAAAATCTAAACTATTGTCAATGCAACTTGCTTTCACATGGTTATGGAATCAACTTTTTTTTTTTTTTTTGCCTTATATAACATGAAAATCGTAGATATGACCAAACACAAACTAGAAAGCATAAATATATTAAAAGGTTATACATGTACAACAAGATAGTAAAGTAGGGACAATACTAAAATTTATTGATAGCAAATTAAAGGTTAAGTTATATTTCCAATGGTGATAAGTTTTAACTTGATTAAATATGCAACAATGATCATAATAGCATGCCTTAGCTTGAAAGGAACTCTTGAATTCGGAGGGTGAGATTCTTTGTTAGCTTGAAAGACTTGCCACCCCGCTATAAATATGGTAAGGCAGGTTAATACTTTCAACTCGTTCTGACCCGCCTCGCCAAACCTATCAACCCGCTGGACCAACTCGCGGGCAAGCCAGCCCACGACCCTTTTTATTAATAATTTTTTTTATTGTGATATAGTAAGTCATAAAGCAACATATAATATAAAATTTTGTGAAAAGAGAATTTTAAAAGTCTCATTGCCTCAATACGAAGAGAATTCAAAAAGTATCAGTGTTTCACTACTAAGAGAATTCAAAAAGTCTCACTCTCACTTACACATTATGGGAAACACTTTCCTTTCTCAAGCAGAAACCCCATCTCTGTTCTCCTCGTGTTTATCATCTCCTTCTTGCTTATTTTTCTTCATCTCCATGTAAGGTAAAAATCATATATACCTCATACATTTTTTTCTCTCTTTTATATTTATTACTTTCTTAAGGTTTCATTTTTTTTTCTCTTAGTATTTTACTCTAAGTCAATTATTTGTTATGAATTTTTAATTAATAATTTTAACTTCTTTATCTATTTATCATATTAGGAATTTAAAAAGCACAAGCTTCAAACTACATCTAGAATTGGAAGAAACCAACTTTAT
Organism: Sphenostylis stenocarpa; assembly: GCA_963425845.1. Taxonomy (NCBI): domain Eukaryota; kingdom Viridiplantae; phylum Streptophyta; class Magnoliopsida; order Fabales; family Fabaceae; genus Sphenostylis; species Sphenostylis stenocarpa. The sequence goes on along the minus strand of OY731402.1, from coordinate 11,625,782 downwards.
TTATATTTGGATGAGCTAGCATTGAATTTTGATTTTACAGAACATATGGATGTTCTACAATGGTGGAAGAATAATAGCCAACATTTTTCTTATCTTTCATTATTGACTAAGGACTATTACTACGATTTGCTTCGAATTTGTATTCAGTGGTTATAGGATTAGTAATAAGTACATAAATAGTCTTTTACCCGAGAATGTGGAAGCAATAATTTTTAAATTGGAAACATGACTTTTATGAAAGGAATTCATTTAATTCAAATATTATTTATTTTTATTTTTTATAATCCTTATTTTTTTTACTAATTTTTTCTTTCTTCAATTCTGTGTATTGTTGAAGATAAGGAAGATAATGATAAAGATGAAAAAGTGGAGGGATCTTCTAACCTGGACATTGATTGTTCTTGTCCTAATGACTTGAATTGAAGATGTGAGAATTACTCTAAGGGAGAACGATGTGAAGTTTTATCAAATAAATAAATATAATTTAATTTTCATTTTAGATGTTTGAACTTTTCAATATAAAAAATAGAGATGTAATAAATTTTGATCTATTACGTACATTAATTTATTGTTATATAAATTTTATCTAAATTTGATTATTCTAAAATATAATTTATTAAAAAAATGTATTAATTTATATTATTAGCTTGAAATATATATATATATATATATATATATATATATATATATATTGAATGGTTGACAAACAAATGATAATCTTATTATTTAAATTTATTAAAAAATTTGATGTAAAAAGGATAAGAAAATTAAAAAAAATATATGATGGGTCACCTGTCAACCCGTCCTTTAGTAGGGTGAGTCAAAGTCTGTAATCGTCATAACTATAACGAACTAGTCTACCCCAACCTGCTCTTGGCAAGATCGAAGGTGAGACGAGACCAAAGTAAACTACTTTCTTTTTTTTATCCTCATATAATATACCAGTATTGTTAAAAAGAATTATATTTAAGAACATATAAATGAAAAAACATATTTACACTATATTTAAGCATTTTATAGTAGAAAATTTTAATTTGACGATTGAGATCAGCATCTAATAATTAAAAATGAAAAAAAAATCACAAAGAAAGAATTGCATAAATGTGAAATAAGAATTAATGTCAATTAAAAAAATCTATTTATAAACAAATGTCTATATAAAATTTAAGATTATATTAATTGTCTTTTTATCAGTTATATCCTTATTGTTTTAATTAAATTTATTGTAAAAGAAAAAAGACAACAAGTTATTAAATCATTTTCGATGGAAAAATATTAATAAAAAATTAATAAATTTATTAAAAATAATAAAAAGTAATATTTATCTTTGTTCATGTATCCTAACCTCCGACAACAAAGATAGAGATCGAACTTCCAAAAACATCTTTACTATTAAATGAAACGGTATCGCATATTTGACTATGAAATAAACACAACTGTCCAAAACATCCGGCCATTATATATTTGTTCATGATTTAAGCGTTAGTGTCATAATTAAAAGTGTAAACTTTCTATTTTAAAGATTGAAAACCTGAATTACATGCATAGTTTTTTAAAACCGTACGGGACCAATCAATTCAACCCATCAAACCACTAAAAATCAATTTATTTTTCTAAATAATCAAATTTTAATAATTATTTTATTATATTTTTATTTTATTTTATTTTAATAATTATTCATCTTTTATTTTCTAATATATTATATATATTTATAATTTTTATTACAATTTTCGATAATTATAACAATAATCTTTATTATTTTTTATATAAAAAATATTATTAATAAATTTATTATATATTTATTATTTATAAAAATATTATTTTATTAAATCTGATTGCATATGTCATCATCGGTTCTCAGTCCGATTGTAAAAGCTGGTTATATATGTCAATACCCACCCAAATCTATATGCAAAAGAGTAGAGTAAGATTCTTACCTTTACACTACTAAAACTTCGTCAACATATACAATTAATATTGATTGATGTTAAAGTCAGCACGCAGAATCAGTCAAATGATATTGAAAAACAGACAACCAATCATGAAGCAGTCATCCAAGCATTATACGTCTAATTAGTTTAACTTTACTACCACAAAATTTAACCAAATGCTATGGGAGAAAGTTAGGAAGAGGAGGGAATCAAGAAAATGTTCGATTCTAGGGAAGCAAAATGATGAAATTGTATATGGTGGTTCCTACTAACTTTTATAATTTTATATATGATAATAATGAGACAAAAGAATGTTATGATCCGTGTATCTGTCTATCGTACAAGAGCACAAAATTCTACTGTACATAGCGAGGGTTGCTGCTGCTGTAACTTTTTGAAAACTGCATGGAGGCTACAGGCAACAAAAATCCAACTAGGGAGTATTTTTCATGCAATGAAATTAAGAGGCTCAAAGTTACACTTTCCTACTTTACGGAAATAAAAAAATTTCTCAAACATCCTAAACTCCTATAGAACACAAACTCAATCAAACTTGAGTTATAACATAGTGAAAACTCATGAATTAACTGGAATGCAGAATGAAGAGCTGAGAGGCGGTGGCAAAACACAAACCAGATGTGGCCCAGCAGGTTTGCAACTTATATTTGCCTCATCAACATCTGGCAACCCTAATAGGGGAGGGCGAACATAACCAGCCACCAGCGGCATGCATAATATTGAGATAACAATTCTTGCGCCTGTCATGACAAGAAGGAAATTCAAATTTCAACAAAGGCGTAGCACATTGCAGGTTATTCAACACTGAAAAGTATGTTCCTCTGAATCCCTGAAAACAATATTTTCCAAACTGTCAATTAGTACCTTGTTTTGTGGACAGAGATGCGTATCCTCTTTTCCTCCCGGCTATCATCCAATTTCCAGAATTTGCGTTTACCTCATATAACACCTCCTGTCAAAATAAAAAACAAATTGTGGAATCAAACAGAATACATTAGAAGTTGAAGATCACGCAATAATCGCACAGTATTTTATCCAGATTCAGGACTGAAACAAGACACCATATATTTAACCAAAGTTTCCTCTCCTGCTTCTCCAAAGACAAGCATGGAGCATGTTGACATCATTCTATGAGAATAACCATTTAGTTGTAGGGTAAAGGTTGGAGGAATATAATCGTTGAGGGTGGAACAAGAAGAGGTGAAATATGTCACTACATTTGGAAGATTGGAGATAATATCATGGAAGAAACCACCACTAAAAGGAGCTTCTTTTTTTATGATAGACCCATTAAAATTGATGCAAAAAAATATAAATGGAATCTTTGTATTTGTACAAATAACGCTTTTATTTCTTGCATTATTTGTTGTTCCCTAACAACGTAAGGTTATATCTTATTACATCTGTATTGGCTCAGTTGTATCACACATCAGAGGGGCAAAAATGTAACCAGTTCTCTATTGTTTTAAGAGAAAATAAGAGACTCTTTTTTCTGTCCTGTCTCGATTTCTTCCCAAAATATTGGTTTAGTATCCGGCATTAAAGTCCCTAGGATGGTACAAAAAATATCAAAGACACAAATAAGTCGTATTTGTATCTTCAATTAATAGGAGTGAAACCAAAATTAAAAATACACATAAATAACTGAAGTCTGCTATTAGAAATCCGCAGCACGAGAGATATAGGAACTTACATTCTGTTTAGAAACTCCTTCCTCATCCAAATCCTTTAACCTTTCCACTCTCCATTGCATCTTAACTAGTTGTCCAACTCTTAGGCCATCTGAAGGCAGAGGAAGAAAACCAACAGCTAGACAAGGATCAAGCACAGGCCTTTGCAAAGTAATTGCACTCCTGAAGATTAACTCTTGTCTGGCACCATCAACCCCAGTAGATTCATTCATGACAGGAGGGTGGGCCCCAATTGATCTATTTCCAGAAACTCCGTATTTGATATTTAATATACTTTCCGGTTGCTTCCTGGCTTCTGCATTTTTGTTTTGAAAAATAAAATCAGCTAATTAACTACATAAATCGAGCTATAATAGTTTCCACAAGAAAATATTTCGATTGGGACAAATATGTGTACTACAGGTTAATCAGGATATCACTCAGATTGTCAATTTTCAACATGTTAAGACCCCAGAAAAATAAAGAATGCTATAATGCTTTAATATAACTATAGTATAACATTCTATTGACATACCACTCATGCTTAATTGGTAAAAAAGGAAAACATAATAATTAAAATGAAAATATGACCAAGAAGGTAGTAATATAGTCAAAAATCAAAATTGATAATCAATTGTGCCCGTGGAACTAAAAAAGACTAGAAAGTAAACCATTAGGGTTTTTCTAATGGAGGGGAGGGATTTTATGAAGGGATAGAGGGGAGAGGTTTTAATTAGAAATATATTTTGTTGAGAGGAGAGGAGGGGAGGCAGTCCTTCAATTGTTTGGTTCACAAGTGGAGGAAGAGATTTAAAAAATTTCACTTTCATTCCCTTTTAATTTTGGATTTCAAAAGATAAATAAAGCTTATTTTGGTTAATACACTTAAAAATGTTTTAAATCACTTCCCCTCCCTCCAAATCCCCCCATATTGGAAGGGGGGAAAAAATTAGATTTCCCCTCCTAAAAATTGAACCAAGCAAGAGAAAGGTTTAAAAAAACTCCTCACGTTCTGTCCTTGCCATTTCCTCCAACCAAACACTATGTTAGTGTTTAACATAGACAAAGGTTAAAGATATAAGAACAAAGCCAACAAACATTTTTCTTGCCTGTTAAGATAGATCAATATTGAATTCCAAAAGAAAAAGAAATATTAGTAGAGTCATTGACTGCTGCAATTGGCCACAAAAATGTTTGGTTGGGATTACAGTTCCCACGTTCTGCAGTTATTAATCAATGCATTACCAAATTATTTGGTGTAAAAATATTAAAAGCAACAATAAAATCATTTCAGGACCTCCCCAACAAAATGAAATTACCTTCTGCACTTGTCTTGTCTAGGCAGATACTAAACAAAATTCCAGCTTTGGAAGTGGGAGATATGATTAGCGGGAAGAAACTTGAATTAGGTCTACCCTCAGTTTGTCCAGTATGAATAAATCCATCTTGAAGATCAAGCCAAGCATCATATACGCTCAGTGTAGCCTTTACTTCAGAGTGAAGTATTACCTAAAAGTCACGTGAACCATTGTGTACTTTATCAACTAAAAAGAATGAGATGAAGTCATGGAATTTTAGTGGTTAATGTGTCTTTAAAAAACATTATTACATTTTTGTATAGATATATAACAATCTTCAAACAAGTAGAAAGCTGAAAATAACACAGATTTTCACATAATATTACGAGTTGAACGTTGTCATAAAGAATAAACCATCCAAAAGCTCCAGTTCTTTGGGAAGGCATATGAATGATTTATATCTAATACATCCCCTCATGCAAGAAGCTTGGAACTTGAAACATGGACAGTGCTCAAGTCTACAACAACTTCTGTTTTAGAAATTTTATTTAGAAGAATGCAGGAAGGTTATAGAGGTTTTGATAACATGTCAAACCAATCATACAAAAAATCAAGTTGTTTGGAGAAGCACCGAATGGTTTGATATGTAACAAATCATTAATGGTCTGATTGAAGCATCTTACAATGAGTTGCAACTGCAACCTTGTCACTGACCTTACAGAACATTGATACTTGTCATGAACCAACCATTCTCCAAGGCATAAGAGTGTGTTTGTTTCACGGATTAAGAGTTCATTCCCATAAATGTAAAATTTCCATGTTTGTTATATAACATTTGAAAATCTATTCCCAGGATTGTTTATTCCTGGGAAAGCTGTAACTTATACTTTTACTGTGTTTTTCTACATTTTCATTCCCATGGAGCGGGCCGGGAAAGCAATATTCCCTTGGGAATACTGTGATAGATATAGGTTAAAATATAAAAGGAGAGAAAAAACGAGTTAATAAAAAAAAAAAGAGAAAGGAAAGGAGTTTTCTCGATTGGAGAGAGAAAGGGTAGGATTGGGAAGATTGCTTCCAGCTGTAAAGTGTATTCTGTAAAGTGTATTGTCATTACACTGTGCGAGGAAATTTTGTACTATCTCATAGATACGTCAATTCATATTAATAAGAGGTATATTCAATTCAGCAGAGATATCAGACCTATCAATTGGTATCAGTAGTCTTGACTTTGGCTGTGGGAAGGGCTGCATCAAGGAATGGTTAATACAAGAATGGAGGCCAGATTAGATAGCGTTGACAAGATACTTCAAGATCTTGTGCAAGAACGGGACCGGATTGAGAATCAGCAGCAAGAACGTCTCCAACGTTTGGAAGACTCGATTCGAGGGCTCACATTTGTGGTAGAATCTTTAGCAAGTAAAGAGAAAGAAACTGAAAGATTTGGGGCAAAGTCAGGGGACGGATTAAATGGTCAACCAGATTTCAATAGTTCTGTTACGGAATCAAATTTATCTGGTTCACGTTGGAGGAAGCTAGATATACCAGTTTTTGTAGGAGATGAAGCGTATGGATGGACCAATCCATTTAGAACGTTATTTTCGATTAAAGGCTGTTTCGGAAGAGGAGAAAATGCAAGCGGTCATGGTAGCATTAGAAGGAAAGGCATTAAACTGGTTTCAATGGTGGGAAACCTGTAATCCACATCCATCTTGGGAAGCATTTAAAGTTGCAGTGGTACGGCGATTCCAACCGAATATGCTCAAGAATCCCTTTGAAATCTTGATTGGATTATCTCAAAAAGGTACAGTGGAGGAATACATTGAGCAATTTGAACAATATGCGGGATTTTTAAAAGGAATACATCAAGATTATTTGGTGGGTATTTTTTTAAATGGGTTAAAAGATGAAATCAAAGCTGAGGTCAAGTTGTATGACCCTCAAACTCTGACAGAATTAATGTGTAAGGCTCAATTAGTGGAAGAAAAAATTTTGGTGACATCAAAAGGTGTTTCTTATTATTCTGGGAGTCGTTCAGCAACTGGTTCTATGAAGCCTTATACGGTCACTAGAAGTTTAACCAGAGAAAATTATAGTTTAGGAGGATCGGTCAATGAAGGAAAAAGTAAAAATGCAGATACTGCTAGTGTATCTAGCAGTAATAGTGGGGGGCTACGTGCTAGAGGGGCTCCTTTCAGGAAGTTGTCCGAGATAGAATTACAAGATAAAATCAAGAGAGGCCTTTGTTTTCGTTGTGATGAAAAATATGGTCCGTATCATGTCCGCAACAATAAACAACTTCATATGTTGTTATTGACGAAGAAGAAATTTCTGGATTAGAGACCTCTTTAGCCAACTCGGAGATCAATATGAACGAGTGTGCAGGAGCCCGTTTTGCAGCTATCATTATGTACGGTGGCAGGGGTTAACTACTAAGAAGTCGTGGAAAATTTGGGGCAACATTGGGTCGAGAAAAAGTGGTCATGTTATTGGATTGCGGAGCTTCTCATAATTTTATTTCTTCTAATCTCATTTCCGGATGTGGGTTGCTTCGAGAAGATACACCCTCTTTTGTGGTGGAAGTAGGAGATGGTCACAAGGTTCGTTGTCAAGGGAGATGCTCTGGATTTCTTCGAACTTACAAGGATATCAAGTGCAGCAACAGTTTTATGTTTTTGATTTGAGTGGGGCTGATATTGTGTTGGGATTGGAATGGTTATCAAGCTTGGGAGAAGTTAAAGCTGATTTTGGAAGATTAAGGCTAACTATTGGTAAGGGCGATACTGAACAAATAATATCTGGAGATCCTACATTGTCCAGGTCTCAATCTTCGTTGAAATTTTTATGGCATGAATGGAAGGAAGAAGGCTCTTGCTACTTACTCAAATGGGAAGAGAATTTGGAACATCTTACTACTCCGGAGATTCCTGCAGAAATACGTAAGGTTTTGGCCATCAATGATGACGTTTTTCAAGAATCTGAAGGCTTACCACCTAGTCGAAGCCATGACCATTCTATTCACCTACAACAAGGTGCTTCAATTCCTAATCTTAGACCATATAAATATTCTCATCAGCAAAAGAATGAGATTGAGAGATTAGTGCAAGAAATGTTGCAGGCTGGAATCATTAAGCCCAGACATTAGTCCTTACTCAAGTCCTATAATATTGGTTAAGAAGAAAGATGGGGGTTGGCGTTTTTGTGTCGACTATAGAGCTTTGAATAAGATAACAATTCCTAATAAGTTTCCAATTCCAAGTAATTGAGGAATTATTGGATGAGTTGGTCGGGGCAACTATATTTTCGAAGTTGGATTTGAAATCGAGGTACCACCAAATTCTAATGCGCAAATCTGATGTGGAGAAGACTGCATTCCGAACTCATGAGGGCCATTATGAGTTCTTGGTCATGCCTTTTGGACCGACTAATGCCCCCGCAACCTTCCGAGTCTCTTATGAATACCATACTTAAGCCCTATTTGAGGAAATTTGTACTTGTTTTCTTCGACGACATATTAGTGTACAGTTCTAATGTGGAACTACATGGGCAGCATTTAGCGGAGGTCCTAAAGGTATTGAAAATTCAACAATTGAAGTTGAATAAAAAAAATGCAGTTTTGGTCAATCCAGCCTAGAGTATTTAGGCCATATTATTTCTGGAAATGGAGTATCAGCGGACCCCAAGAAGATTGAGGCAATGCAGAGTTGGCCTATTCGAAAGATGTGTCGAGCATTACGAGGATTTTTGGGTTTAACGGGATATTATCGCCGTTTTGTTCAGGGCTACGGCAAAATAGCTAAACCATTAACACAATTATTGACTAAGGATGGGTTTCATTGGAATAAAGGGGCTCAAGATGCTTTTGAACAACTCAAATCAGCTGTCACTCAACTTCCTACATTGGCTGTTCCAGATTTCACTAAACCATTTATTGTGGAAACTGACGCATCTAGTAAAGGGTTAGGGGCAGTCCTAATGCAAGAAGGAAGACCATTAGCTTTTTGGAGCCAAACACTATCGGAAAGGGGGCAGAATAAATCAGTTTATGAACGGGAACTCATGGCTGTTGTTCAGGCCATACATAAGTGGAAACATTACTTAATGGGAGGACACTTTATTGTAGTCACTGATCAGAAAAGTTTGCGATTTCTTACTGACCAACGATTGTTGACTGAGGAGCAGTTTAAATGGGCTTCAAAATTGATTGGATATGATTTTGAGATCCAATATCGTGCAGGAAAGGAAAATTCAGTGGCAGATGCATTATCAAGAAAAGGATATTTTTTATCTTTATCTACACTCCAAAGTGAGGAATGGGAAGATTGGCAAGATCAGATGCAACAAGATTCCAAACTCACTTCCATAATTCAAGACTTGTTAGTGGATTCAACATCCCGTAAGGGTTACAAATGGGTAAAAGGAAAACTTTTCTATATGGACAAACTGGTTTTACCACGCACGTACTCACGTATTCCTATTATAATTAAAGATTTGCATGAATCTCCATTGGGGGGCACAGTGGATTTTTCCGAACATTTAAAAGGGTGGCAGGAGTGGTATATTGGGAGGGAATGAAGAAAGACATTAAGGACTTTGTGACCCTATGTGCAGAATGTCAGAGAAATAAAGCGGACACGTTGGCTCCAGCAGGGTTACTGCAACCTCTCCCTATACCCACTCAAGTTTGGTCTGATATTTCAATGGACTTTATAGGGGGATTGCCTAAAGTTCAAGGGAAAGACACTATATTTGTTGTAGTTGATCGACTTACCAAATATGTCCATTTCTTTTCCATGGCACATCCTTTTACTGCAGCAGATGTAGCTCAGGTTTTTTTGAAAGAAGTAGTTAAACTTCACGGGTTTCCTTCTACAATCATTTCAGATAGAGATCAACTTTTCCTAAGCAAATTTTGGAAGGAATTATTTCGACAAGCTGGGACCAAATTAAAGTTTAGTACAGCTTACCATCCCCAAACCGATGGCCAAACCGAAGTAGTCAACCGCTGTCTCGAGACATATCTTCGTTGCATGACAGGAACACAACCTCAGAAATGGCCACAATGGCTTCCATGGGCTGAATTTTGGTTTAATACCAACTACAATGCTTCCGCTAGAATGACTCCCTTCAAAGCCCTTTATGGCCATGACCCACCCTTGTTGTTGAAAGGATCTACAATTCCTTCAAAGATTGACAGCGTTAATCTACTACAACAGGAGCGGGATGACATTCTTAAGGAGTTAAAAGCGAACCTAGCTAAGGCTCAAAATCAAAACAAAGTTCAGGCCAATAAACATCGTAGGGATGTTGAGTATCAAGTGGGAGATTGGGTATATTTGAAGCTACAACCTTATAGGCTTAAATCCTTGGCTAAGCGCCCAAATGAGAAGTTAGCTCCGCGATTTTATGGCCCTTACCAGGTGATTGATAGAATTGGACAGGTTGCCTACAAATTGGAATTACCTCCACACAGCAAAATACATCCAGTATTTCATGTTTCACTGTTAAAGAAAACCATTCAGCCATCGACGGATCCTCAACCATTACCAGCTTCATTAACAGAAGATCATGAATTAATTATGTCACCAGCTCAATTACTCGGACACACGAACCAACAATCAAGGAAAGATGGAAGCCCTCATCCAATGGAAAGATCTTCCACCTACGGAGAGTAGTTGGGAATTAGCTGAAGTTATATCCCAAGAATTTCCTACATTTCACCTTGAGGACAAGGTGAAGCTTCTGGGGGGGAGTAATGATAGATATAGGTTAAAATATAAAAGGAGAGAAAAAACGAGTTAATAAAAAAAAGAAAAAGAGAAAGGAAAGGAGTTTTCTCGATTGGAGAGAGAAAGGGTAGGATTGGGAAGATTGCTTCCAGCTGTAAAGTGTATTCTGTAAAGTGTATTGTCATTACACTGTGCGAGGAAATTTTGTACTATCTCATAGATACGTCAATTCATATTAATAAGAGGTATATTCAATTCAGCAGAGATATCAGACCTATCATACTGGAAGTTATGTAAACATGCCTTTAACTTCGATTTTTGCTTATGTTTTATTTAAATTTTTTAAAATTATAATGGTATTCCTTAGAATACCAAAACGTAACCAAACACTTTTTTTATATATATCCAAGGATAACATTTCTATTTATAATATTTTTGGGAATGTGATTCATGGGAATACAATATGATACCTTCCCTCTAAGTTGTTAGGTAAGGGCACACGAATGGTTTTATGCTGACATTTAACATACCATGCAATGCAAGAGCCCCTTTGGGCTTGAAGTGGGGACAATGCACAGGCCTCCAACCTTTTGCTTAAATTCTATTTCTTATTAGAAGAATGGGAACAACAATGATCAATTCTCTCATATCATGTCATTAACCCAACTGTATTAAAAACTTAAGCTGTTAGGAGAAGGTGCATAAATTAGCATTTAACAATACTACTGTAAACAAAATGAAAGCTAAAACTACGTATTTTTTTATGATGGTTAAGCAAATGAAAACTCCTTTAGATTTACAAATTCAATATTCATATGAAAAAAAACCATGGATGTATTATTTCCAATTTTGACACAAAATGCGATGGATGGGACTATATTTAATGTCTTGATTCCATTATTTTTTTTTAATTCATCTCAGGCTATTGTTCATAATCAAGTGAAATTAAACCATTATGAAAATAAATATCCATACCTGCAGAAGCAGGGTACCATCATTGCATTTATCAGTAACACGTGTCCTCACATAGAAAGGATATGTAAAATGCACTGCTAGGGTCCTGGATATCAAGGTAAGAGATTATTAAGTAACTAGTGGCAGAGTATCTAAAAGTCGGATGCATGACAAAATTCAACAGCTTATGTTATATTATGTAGATTAAAATACAAGAATGAAGGAAAATGGAAAAACCTTTCAAATATCTGATTGTGGAATGCTCCAAATTCAAGTTTCAGAGCTACTGTTCTCATTCCATCTACAATACTCTCTCTCCTTGTTGTGGCTGGAAACAGAAACCAAAATAAGTATTTATGGTTAAATTTTAAAAGTACTTGTATGGAGCCATTAAAACTTGTGTCACCATCTTAACCTGAAGAAGATCCTCTGCTGAGTGTGTCACTGATGGCACGAACCAGAACCCAAAGAATAGAAGGAGTGTCACTTGCCCAATTCGGAAATTCTATTTTACCATCATTAAGTGTTAAACTTTCAAATTTTCGATCAGAATTTATTTGAGAACCGTCATTCTGCACCTGGTCATCTTCATTCTGTAAAACACCAGGATAGCTTTCCATCTCAATTACATGTGACTCTTTAATCTCCAACCCTGGACCAGTATCGATGTGCAAGACAGCAGCTTTGAGGGAGTATTTTACTGGTCGAACTAAAATGCCAACCCATTGGTGTTCATTTATCAACAAAGCAGATGAAACAGCAGCATCAAGATCAACAAGGGCTCTAGGTTTGAAAACCTAAAAAAAGATAAAAAGGCATTATGGACAACTAACTCTATTCTTTTTTTTTTTGTCACTGAAAAGATAATCAGCACTACTGAAAACATAAGTTATGTACTAATCAAGAGGGAAACAAGGAAGGAAATAATATAAAATCCCTAGCTTGTATTGAATTGTCACACTCCATTTCTCTTTTCATTTGCTAAAAGTCTACCTTCAAAATGGGTTTAGCTGGCTTTTCATAACTCATAAAATCATCACTATCTGCAGGACCAACTTTTGAAAAACTATGAGATCTAAACCTCAACTGCCCAATTTGCCCAGTAAGAACTCCAAGTACATAAGATCCTGGTTTCTGAGGTGGTAGATCTAAGGTAATAGTATTCCGACCAGGGTGTAACACAATAGCTGTAGAACTCTTCAATGCCTAAAACAATTTAAATAAATGAGTTATACAGAGAAGAAATAATTAAAAAATATATACTTTTCATACTGTAGTTGAAAAGAGTAAAATAGCTCTTTACAACAAATACCTTTACACCTTCATCAGTATTATATGTTGCATTTAATGTAAGACTGATTGAATCAAGAGTTATATCATCTGGAAACCCACTCCATACAGTAACTGAAAGGATACCAGAATCCCTATCACATAATTCCAAAGGAGGCCCAGGATTTCCCGAAAATGTAATTAATGATGATACATCAAGATGTACAGGGTCCTTCATTTCACTATGAGCAAGACGAACAACTTCTGACTGAAAGGCTTGGCGCTCCTTGGTCAAAAATAATTCGTCATCAAGAGAAAGTAACCTCACACAAGATAATAAGTAGCCAGCTTGATCATTGAGCATCTTCTGACACTCTGCTAAATTGGGAAGGACCTCAGCCAACAAATCTTGCCATCCTTCACCAGAATACAGTGCACAAACCTTCTCATATGACTCTGCAGCTTGATCTAACTTCCCATGCTTAAAAGCGACAACAGCTATCTCACCATCAAGGACAACACCATGTCTTTTCCACCAGGAACGATGGTAATTGTCAGCAGCACCTTTAGTCAGCTCTAAATATTTTTGCTGCCCATAACCAATATACATATCAATCAAGTAGAAGTAAAATATTCAAAACATGTTTACAAGGTGCATTCAATAGGAAGAAAATGTAAAACACACAATCACAGACATGGATATAAGTTATTAGAAACTCTCAATGAGGTATCCTAGAAAATAATTCCATTGAGCTTTTACTATCCATCACGCTAAGATGATACCTCAAACTCCTCAGATGATGATAACGATTTCCACAGTTCTGGACTAGAAATGGTTTGTTTTAAAGCATGCTCAGCAGCAATAAAAATCTCAGCAAGCCTCATCGGTCGGCCAATTGAGCCATCAAAGTTTCCAGGTGAAGAATTGGTACGTGACATGGAAATTGTATGTCCTTTCTGTGGTGACATTCTTGTGGATGCATCGAAACCTGATCTGTCAGCATACAAATCAGATTGATAAAAAGCCCAAATTGCATTGGGAAATATAGGATTTCTGGACAGTTCATGGAAAATGAATCCATCTGTAACAATTATATAGCATTTCATTACCCATCCATTGGACCCTGGCGACTGTCAAACATTTCAGACATATTTCCAGCTGAAAGTGAAGCCCTACGCCTGTTGGCCTCTCGCAGAAGTACAGTAGGTTCAAGGGGCAGGGGTTTCCTCAGGATACCAAAGTGCTTGGTTCTGGAGGTTGTTTGGAGAATCAGCTGCAAAGATATGATCACATCATTTAAGGTAAAAATATGATGGGTAAAACTCTTGGGAAACAAATAATAATATTAAAACATATAGTACGAGCTCAACTCAACCCATTTCATTTGTAAATTTTTTTCTTACTATTTTAATGAGATTCAAATTCTGCTAAAGTGTTAGTATGCTCCAATATGGATAAGGGCAAAAGGGGAAAGGATTATTGACTAAAACAATCCGGCATATGTGGCCACAAGTGTGCAAAGTATTGTGAGCCTGTGTGATACAAGGGAAGCAAGGGGAAATGAGAGAGGGCGGGTAATCAGTTAGGTAGAACATTTTCTGCATCAAGTCACGGCAAATTCAGTTCCTACAAAAAAACAAGTAATTTTTTTCTACTTCTAATTCAAATAATATTTTCAATTTATAATACAGGAATAAAAGAAATGACAGAACTCCTATAACCCAAAATTAAGTGAACAAGTTTATGAAAAAAGGGAATTTGAAACAGTTGCATGAAAACACAGCCGTATGATGTTCATTAGTGCCTTTGATTGGTAAAATATGTGGGCTTCTAGGGGATATCTTTCAATTCCAGTAACCTTCGAATTGTTTACCGAAGGAGGCCAGACAGACCAGCATAGAGAAGAATATCATGACTGCTACAAATTACATAGTATATTCTACAAAATTTTATGTTGGCTACTGGTTGCATCAGACAATCCTCCTCTTTTTTATACACATGAAACTGCGCTTGGGATAGCTACATTTTCCAATGCCAGTAATCAGTTTTAACATACAACTAAATTTTAACAGGTGTGAAAAAGCATTATAGTGCAATAGACCACAACCCCCTATAAAGGAGGTTTATGTGAGGAGGAATAGAGACACAACAGTGAATCATTTTGTTAGAATAATAGAAGGCAACCATGTAAAAGAGTAACAGCCAATCATTTAGTTACAGAAGGGGAAAGGAGAAGAGAGAAGGGCAAATCATCGGATATTGTATGAGGGTATTGCTGGAGAAATTAATGGTCTCTCGAATACCAGTGGAAGTGTATTACATTCATTTCTGTTTTTTCTACTCTGCACCACATAGGTACCGGGTCAGTGGAGAAAAATTCCAAATAAAGATCCATTTTATACTCTCTCTGCACCAGTTGATATCATGGTGATATATATATAAAGAGATGAACAGTTTTGTGTTATTTACAACCTCTGTTGGGTCACAAAATCTCGTAAATTGTAAAATCATCCCCATAATTATTATTACATTACCTTTTCTTTCTCAAGCACCTCTGTTGATGCATCAGGAGGAACTGAAGGCCAGATAGCTGGCTTAGGCCAAGGTAGCAAGCTGAGGGAAGCACTGCTTAAAGGGAAAGAAACAATTATTAAACAAGAAATAGGGAGCACAGCTGTGATGTATCTGATCATGCCTTACATTATTAATTAATGAAATAAAATCTGACTAGATCAAGGAAATGCAAAAATATGTCGGTCTTCGATCACCAAAAAATGTACCTGTTGACAGGACTTCTTTCTATATCAGCTCCATAGCCAATTAAATAGGCAAGCCTCATGAACTGCCAAGATATATAACATTTAGAAAGCAACCTAGTTAACAATGGTATGCCACATAATATCAATGTAGTTTGGTAATCACATGGCAGAGAAAATGACGAGGAAAAACTGCCTTTGATTCAACTCCATTTCTAAATGGTGCATTTTTGTCCATTGGAGTTGCCTCATTTGAAGGGTGCATCAGAATAAAATAGTTATCCAGTCTATTTTTACCAACTTCATGAGAATCTTACCTTAACTCTAGCTAGAGAGTATAGGTCACCCAGAAGTCGGAAAAACTCCTTCTCTATGTCAGGCACCATATGTCCGGCATTATAATTAGAAGTGGTTGCTTCAATTAAAGACAAGCAAGCAGTTGTTACCCAGACTTCACGCATACAAAAAGGAAGAATACGCTGACAAGAAACATTATATTGAAGTCAAAATGGGAGAGATAAAAAAGGAATATACAACTTAAACTGGAATATTTAGTAATATACACATGTGAACAGAGCATTCCATCAACAGTAAATCAAATACCTCACGCAATGACAAGGATTTAGAAAAGCTTATTATGAATGAATAGCCCCGTGATGCAGCCTCAATGGGACGATTTAGCTTGAATAAGAGCTGCAAAAATGACAGTAATTTAGTAAGGCATATAATTCAATTAAAGGGATGGTTCCTTGCTATATAGTACTTGAACCCAAAATGCCAATGACAACCCAAACAGATAGTTGTTAAAGAGGCTTCAGACAATACAATTTTTTAGTAAAAAGATCTCTAGCAGATGCTCTGATATTTCATTAATAAAGTCTCTGTAATGTTAAAAAAGGATCAATTAGAAACAGAAAAGAAGGTTTGTTATTCAACATTTGTACAACTAATTCCAAACAAGGAGAAAAATATTTGACAGAATACTAGACTGAAATTTGCTTGAGTGAAAAACACTCTCAACTTAGGGATGTATATATTCAGGACAATAGGAAAAATAATGCAATTTACTTGAAAAAATAATTGGACTAATAATTCTAACTATATTCTCCAAGTTACAATTAATATAGGCAACTTAGAATGTGGATCGTGTTTATTATTATGTAATTTACCACAACATGTAATTAAAGTATGACTATTTCTTAATTAAACAAATATTTGTTCAATCATTACTAGATAACAGAATTAACTTCATGATGCATTTAAATAAAAGAAAAAAAGATAAACTTGAAGCAGGATTTACTAGTATATTCTTTGGATTATGACACAGTAAATAACTATACCACATTTGAAATAATTAATAACTAAAATACACATCGAACAGTCTTGACATTTATATAAAGCATTTGAACAATCAAACACTTGCTGTGATTATGCAAAGGCTACCAGGGTGCATATATTGGCATGCAAGAGGGACAATGAGGGAATCTTATAAAAAAACTGGCTTTCCAATAGCATATTATTTTATAGACTACAAATTTTTCATTTTTTCAACCAAATTATTTTTTATCTATTTTAATTGAATGCAAAAGATTCAGTCGGATCTATAGAATGTTACCTTGAATGTTTTTAAAATTTAACTAGTCATGAAATTGGTCAAGGCTCAATTCAAGGTTTAATAGTTTAGTCGGGGTCGAATTAGGGCCAAATCAATATTAATAAAATAAATAAATAATTAAAACACAAAACAATATTAGAAAATATATAATATCATTATTTTATGATGCTAAAAACTTAAAGAAAACTTACATTAGTAGGCTCTTACCATTTAAAATGCATATTAAAGTTTAAATTAAAGTGTATCTCGTTTAAAGTGGAATTTCAGTAATATACAGCAACATCTATGAATAATGAGAAGTTTAAATGTACAATAAAAAAGAAAATGACTAATATCTTTTGTTGATTTTTTTTTAAAGAAAAAAAGTTAAAATTGTAATTTATTATTTTTTGTTGAACTGATTTTTTACTTGTGTGGCTGGTTTATGGACCAGTTCGCCCAATTTTGTGCATCACCGATATACACAACAATTCAACCGGACAGGGGACCTTTCAGATTGAACAGGCTTGTCCAATCCAATTTTTGAGAACCATGATCTTAAATCATATCATATCATAAATACAACAAGCAAAGAAGCAACTAAGCTTATAAACATCAAAGAACACAATATGGCAAAATCAATCTAAATTTGTTTTACAGCTAAGCTGCCAATATAGATAACATGTTTAGTGTTATACAAGTGCTCTGGGCAGGGCAAACCTTTGATTGACATGCAAATAGATACTGTCTGAATTCAAACTCCCTAAATGAGTCCTCTTGAACTATCTGTGTCAATGCTTTACTTCCTGGATTAACCAATGCTGCTTGATCATCACCATGATCAGCCCCTCCAAAATCTCTCTGCTTTCCAGTCATGTTAACTGCATTCATATCATTCATATTTGAATCAATTTTCATTGTTCACAGGAAATTGTTTGTCAGACTCGAGATATAATGTTCCATAAAGGGGGTTAAAAGCATAGAATTGTCAATCTAAAAGCATCAACTTTACTTGGCTACAACAGCAACAGAGAAGGAAACTAAGCATCAAGCACCTGTTTCAAGATAGCAGAGTTCTAGCTCATCATATTCCCGTAACGCATCTTCGTGAAGGTTAGCCATTTCAAACATAAAAGCCAAGCTTTCCTGAGCACAGAATACAAATTTATTAAAAGACTCCAAAAGCTTCTAGAATATGAAGAAAGGGGAAATTTATAGAGGAAAAACAAAGGTTGGACTTTCAGAAGTCAGAATCATTTATTGACTTTTAAGTATAATTCATCAAATTAGCACCAACCTTCAGAATGAAAAAATTGCAGAAGTTCCAGACTGGCATGAGTCGCTGTTCACTGAGCTTTCGTATCTCGTCCTCATAAAATTGTACACGTCTATCGAGAGTATTTCTGATGCACTCCATTATCTTTGATTCTAGATCCTCCCAAAAGTTCGCTTCAGGGAAATGTATATCATATTTGCAACATCTAGATGAGGAAGAAACCGTTTAAAAGCATCAAAAGAGAAGGAAATAAAATTGTCATTAAGGGAAGGAAATTAAGTTTTGTCAGTAATGAAATTAAAAAGAACCTAAACTTGAATAACAAATCTTTTATCTTTCACTAAATGATTATTATTTCTGTTTGGTAACTATCAATCTGTTTTTTCCTAACTCTACCATCAAAATTTTCAACCACTTGCATGTTTCATTGTAATGTAAAACAGTTGATTCCCTAATATATATTTATAGAAGAAAGAAGACAGTATTGATCAAATAATCCTATTGAAAGAAACTATAACATTGAACCTTGAAGCTAAATTTCCAAGCATCATTTATGCTTTTTTTATATTTTCCAATCAAGTTCATAATAAGAAAACATTAACTAAATAGTTGTTCAGATTCCTACATGTTGATCATATTCTGTAATATCAATGAAAAAGTTGACAAAACATTGACTTGAAAAAAATAGATTGGCAAACTATCAACCAAGACATTCAAACGTCTGTTGGGGAAGTGTGCACTTGTTGCAAGTCTAATTTTTCAAGCTACCTTTCTCTTTTTTTGGTATTAAACTCAACTTCGAGTTTAGCATATACTTTCTTCGCCATTTTGCTTGCCTGATCATTAGCTGGATGAGCTTTAGATACAAATACAACAAACCACTCCCTCTCATCATTTTGGACAATTAATTTCAGGCGTGGTTTAAGAATGGTTTTGAACTCATCCAAATCCTGGGAATAAAAATTAAGAGTTAAACTATGCAATAGATCCCACAGATGAAATAATAAGTTAAATGATTATACACCAAAAACTTTAAATCTATAAAATCCAGCTCTTAAAATGGATTTTGGCGTCAGATTACCAGTAGTTACTGTTCCAAAATTTGAAGAACTCCCAATAATAGGTAAAAAAATATCAGTATTGTTTTTTACAAGCAAGCAAACAAACCACAATCGACCTAATTCAACATAATAGTCATACACCAATTAATGATTCAATCCGTGCAATAAACTGTTACAATGGATTTTGTCATCAGATTAACAATAATTTCTGTTCCAACATTTGAAAACTCCCAAAAACAGGTAAAAAAAATAGAAATGCTTTTCACAAGAAACAAGGAAACTAACATCAGGACATCAGGGCATCATCAGGCTAATTCAACATAACAAAAAGGCAATGGCATTTAAAATACAATCTTCATGCTAACAACAATTACAAATGGTGAGCAAGAAATGCACACAGACGCAAACCTAGTCAAAATCCAATTAATTGAAATGGATTCATGATAGCAACTATCTGAAGACTGAAAATTTTAAAGAAAATAAAAAGAATATCATGCAGCTTGTAATCATAAAAGCTAAAGAAGTTAGGTGCAAATTCAAAAATGCTGTTTTTCCCTAAGAAAGCACTTGACATTAAAGCTCATCGGAATTGAAGCTTGGACAAAGAATACACACACCATTACCTTGTGCTAATATAATTATAAGAAAGGATTAACAAGGATCAAATTTTAGCTCCCTAACTAAAAAGGCTGCATACCATGTAAGAACCCAGTCATCCTAACTAAAAGCTCAAAAGTAAGTACAAACCCAAGAATGTATCTAGAACAGACAAAATATTATATTTGGTGAGAGATATTGTTTTTCCCAACAGAAAAGGGATAAGCCATTACAAATTCTTCTTATCAAAAGTAAAAATAAAAGTACCTTTCTATGTAATCAGTTTTATCAAATGACTCCAATTATAGTATATTCACTAACCCAGTAAAACCTTTCTTTCCTTGCTAAGAATGGAATCAATTTTCTTTGCATGTTATTTACCTGTTACTTACGTTTTTTCTCTTCCATTCAATTGCACAAAATGTAGCATCACTAATGCCGAGTTTGAGTAAACGACTTATTTAAGAACTAATACAATAAAAGCCTGTCACATGAGGGCTTAATCATGAGGTTTCTTAATGAGCTAAAAAGAGTTTTTATTAAGGTCATACCACCAAATAAGATTCGTAAAAGCTTTTCCAAACACTTCCTAGGTTATATGCCAAGCATCCATAAGGAGTAAATGAATCAAATTGTAACAGAAAGCTACAAACTGTCGTAAAAATCACAGTGGACCTCCCTCATCTAACATAAGATGTTATTAAAACATGCAACTTTCCACTAGAACCTAAACAATATAAACAACCGGAATTCACATTACCTCACAGGTGACAAGTACAACAGTTGCGTAAGGCTCGCGAAACCAAAATAAAAATTGCTCCTGAGGGAACCGGCTGCGTAATCTTGAATCTGTAGTTAATATGAACTCGGCTGGCAATTTCTCAACAAGGACAAGGTTCCGCGTCTTGTTATTCAAAGTAGCCCGTTTGAACGGCAAACGCCCCTCAAAAGCAGGTTTGACAGTTGGCCACAAGTCACTCACATCCTCCACTGAGAATCATTTTCATAAAGCATCAAAATTAAGGTCACATACATACACATCTAGATCAATAATACTACATCTATTTTGAATTAAAGTTTCTGCTTCCATGCGACTAGTCACTGTCAACAGTGAGAACAGTTGAGATTATTTTGTAGTTGCCAATGGACCTCTCTTATCTTTACCTTAATACGATCATCACAATCCATTGAAATTGAAGTGTTACTAAGTTCGATTGTTAGGATTTCACCTAATTTTGATGATTAACATCAATAATTATTGACAATAGTAATATCACCGGGGCAGGCAAACAAATTGCAGTGAAACGTAACTAAAGCCCTACACTACGATCCAAAACTCATACAAAGCTCTTTTAAAGATAAAAACGGAAAGAAAAGGAGCGTTTCGATGTGATTGCGAATATGCACAATGCTTGGAAACCACGAGCGATACTGAGAGAACGGAGGAGATTGGATCTTCGCTTACAAACCGTTGAGACGAAGGTAATGATGAAATACCTGAAATGACGAGGCGATCCGAGGTGTTCTTAATTGCCTGGAACTGAGCGAGGAAGTTGGCCATGCTGGATCTGAACAATCAGGAAAGATCCATGGAAACGAAATCACGGAGAAAAGAGAGAGAAAAGAGCACGGTGGTGCAGTGAGTGAGAGTGTTGAGTTGGATGAGCGAGTTGGAGTATGGAGTTCGGAGAGGTCACGGCCCGCAGATCTAGTGCTTCGCGGTGTATACCATCACCGTTCGCACATTGCATCAGACCGTTGCCTCTGCCGTCATGTCACTCTCTTTGTATACTTACTTTTCCTTGGAAAAAAATGTTAACTGCACTTTGCTTCCGAGAACAACCAAGACTAATACCGTAAACTTATTTTAAAAACATTTTTGTCTTTCAATAATGGATTTTTTTTTTATTTTAGAATTAAACATTTTTTTAATCTTTTACCTTGTTTTCTGTAAAACTTTTCTTCATTTTGTGTCGTGGTTCTCTAAAGTTAAAAAATAAAAACTTTTCTTCATTTTGTGTCTTGGTTCTCTAAAGTTAAAAAATAAAATTTTAAATTTTAAAATATAAAATTAAAATAAATACGCTTCATATGTTATATTTTCTATTTTACAAATAATAGGATCGTTACATATTACACTAATTAATATTATATACTATAAAAGATATTAATTAATTATTTAAAAAACACGTATTAGTATTTTATATAATCCTAACGTGTGACACCTTTAAAAAATTCTTAAAATTTGTGACATAAATTATATTATCTATGTTAAAATAAATATTAATTAATGACTAAGTTTTAAAATTTTAAATTCTAGATTAAAAAATACAAGAATTGAAAGATAATAAAATATATATGTAAAAATTAAAGCCAAAATACGAATTTTTTAATGATTTCTTAAAAAAATTCTTACGGATAATTTTTTTTCTTAAGTGTAACAGTGACAATATTATTATGATATAATTATGTTTTATAGGATGACAATATCATCAAGTTCAACACAAATAAAATTATAAATTTATCAAAATAAAAATAAAGTGGTAGAATTTTTTTAGAAAAAAAAAACGTGACAGATTTATATAAAAAAGTTATAAAAGCATATTTAAACTCTAACAATTAATATTACTAAAATTGATAATTATTATAAAATACTAAAAATTACTAATGGAGTTTTTAGTAAATGTAAATCCAAATTCAAATTACTAATACAATTACTTTTAGTAATAATAAACGTTATTACAAAGACAAATTTATCAAAACTAATTAATTTAGACAATTTTTTCATAAACAAATATAATGATTGGGAAAGTAATTTATAAGCAAATCATCAATATAAATATACATGATATTATTTTAGTAATTTCACATAACTTAGAACCAAAATAAAAAATAATTTATATATATTCTTTTTTTTAAGTTATATAATTATAGTTGAGATTAAAAATAATTGATATATTTTTTTCTTTATAGCAGATATATATCAGAACATTCTTAATTCTTAATATAAAATCACGTATTATTTAGGATATTTTTAATTCTTAATACAAATTCTTAATATAAAATCACGTATTATTTAGGACATTTTTAATTTTAATACAAAATTACGTATTATTTAAGAGTATTATTTAAGAGTTAAGATGAAGATAATTTATATATATCTTTTTTCTTAATTATTTCTCAAATCTAATTATTAAGTACTTGTATTAGAAAAGTTTATTGTTTCTAATCAAATTTATATTTTTCATTATTTATTTTATTTATCAATTAATTTTAATTTAATGTTTCAGTTTTTTAAAATGTTATTTTTACTTTATACCGTATAAGTGCGTTTTTTAGTTATGTAAATATGTAACTTATTTTTCTTACGAGTGTGTTTCCTTTTTTATTTTAATCCATGTAAATATATTATTATTTTTAGTTTAATATGTAATATGTGTCACTTTTTTATTTCATAGGCGAAGTTTAATAATATTAAGGTAGTATTTTTATGATGTCATTTTTTATATGTAACGATGTCATGACATCACATCACACGTTGTATTTATAAATAGAATTAATAATAAAAAAATCATGACCAATTTTTTTATGAAAACTGAAAAAAAAAAAAGTAATTTTCCACTTTACTTAATATATTCATTCTTAATTTGACCCTATCAAGGCTTGATAATATTTATAATAACCTTGGTTCAATCTAATTTGTTGACATAATATACTATTAGCAATATTGTATAAAGCTAAATTATAGAATTAAGAAGTAATATAAATAATATAAAAACATTATTTATTGAGTTAAAAGTTGTGTAATTGATGCATAATTATGCAAAAAACATTTTTTAAATAATACATAATATGTATTGAGTCTAATTAGAACTGAGTTCGTCAAAAGACCCTTTAAGCTAGTTCAGACACATGGACATAATAGCCTAAGAAGAACCCCTATCATCCCTAGTCTTATATTTATGGATATAAGTAAGTCACACATATTACTAATTATAAAATTGGTTAATAATATTTATTTTTTATATAATTTCATATCATTTTTGTTTTTAGTTTTTTAATAATTTATAATATATTTTGGTACTGACATGGAATAAAGCTTGATTGAGTAACAAATTAAACAATATATCTATAAATTATATTAGCTAAGAAAAACTATTCTATAAATAAAAACAAAATACTTCAATAAGTAAAAATTAAGTGATCATAGTTAACAATGAATAGATTTCTCTAATAATTTTTATTTTATAATCAACAACTATTAATTTAATCATAAAAATAATAATTTTAAATAAATAAAATAAATTAACATAAAAGAATATACATTTATTAAAAAAATAGTAAATGCACACAATGTGGGGTAGGTAAATTAAAAGAAGAAAAAATTCATAAAAGATTCCTTTACTCGTGGTTTCGATTATGATGTGAGACGAGTTAAAAAAAATGTAAAAAATCCATTTATAAAAGCGTGATGCTTGAAAGAAAAAAAAAGCCTGTCCACAGGAGTATAGTTACACAAGGTAAGGTAGGTGTGAAACGCGTTATAAGAAAAAAGAATTGCAAAAAATGGTCATAAGGATGTGCATATGTCCACATGAAGAGAAAATACGCATAAGTGAATTTACATTTTATATCCTCTAAGACACAAAAGTACTAATACTATAAAAAATGTATTTTCAAAAGTACTTATTTTTAAAAAAATTATATGTAGTATAAGATTGATACTCATTATATTTTTATTATTATTAAGTAGGTCAAAAGTAATATAAAAGTTATATATAATGAATCATAAACTTTATTGTATAATGTTTGTATTTTATATTGTGTTATATTTAAAAAAAATATAACTTAATACTTATTAATTTTTAAATTATACTTTTAAGATAAAACATTTGCATTATTATTTATAAAATATTTAATAAAATAATGTTATATAACATGGAGAAAAAGATGGATTATGTAATAAATATAAGTATTTTTAATTGTGATAAGATTATTTTTATTAAAATAGGTAATTACATAGATAAAGTGGTGGTTGATTATTAATTTATATTTTATTAATTATTAATTATTTTTATCTAATTATAGTGTTCAAATTTTGATGGGGATTATGTTTATATGTGTATTTGGTAATAGGCCAACGAGAATAAATTTTTTTCATCTAAATATTGTATTATTCCAAGATTTTGTCTATAATCAAAGATTGTTGTTATAAATTTTGTCTCGTGAGAATCACATAATTTAAGGCATATAATATTACATCATTAGGGTACAACCCAATAGAATTATATCAAAGTGAGATTTAAACAGATTTTATTCTATTTAATCAGAGCTAGTTAAAGTCTTTGAATATTTTGATTAGAACATTTGACATTATTTGTGAGAAACACATTAAACTATTTCCTACCACACGTGAAGAAGAAGTGATCTAATGCAGGGGATAAGAGTGAATTCTCAGTCTAATGAAATGACAATTCCTGGTCATACAACAAATATCAAAGATGATGAAGGAGTAAAGAGACAGAATGAAGAAGCTCGACAAAATACTAAAGTAGCCAAAAGGGAGCAAGATCAATTACGTTAGAAAAAATGAAGAGCTCCAACAAACTCTACAATATTTGATAATAAAAATAAAGGGGAGAGAGATCAAGCCTTGATAAGGACTTTTAGCCATTCACCACAAAAGTCAAGGAGAAACCCATTCTTATTCATTATATGGTGTCAAAGATAGATCTTTTTTATGGAATGTAGGATCCACTGGTCACATAATCGATTATATAAGTGTAATAATCTCTATGATGCATCAGAAATGAAAAATAGATTTTCTCTCTGTCATAATCGATTATACTGGTAACATAATCGATTATGTCAGTTTAAATTTGAAAATATATCCATTTTTGAAGAATAAATGTTTTTTTATACATCCTGATTTTTCTTTACGAAATTATTAATGACCAACGACTATTTTCTTATGTTATTTTCCTATTTAAATGAGTTTTGATGAAAAATAAAATATACACAATCACAGAATTCGAAAATACAGTTTACAGACATTAAGTTTTAAGAAAATCATTATGAGCAGACAACATAGATATTTTGCATTTTCTGAGATAACACTTTTCCCTATTGTCTTCTGTGTTTTCATTGTTAATCACATTTGTTCTTGGAGGTTGACATTCTACAGGTTTCTACAATTTGTTGTCTCCATTACCAGGTGTAATTGTTCTTATTTAATTGAATGTGTTTTTGTTTCTGTTTCATCCCTTGTTTTTGGGAGGTGTTTGTTCATCCCTTGATTGGTTCAGGGGAGTTGTTCATTCTTTGATTTATTCAGAGGAGGTGTTTATCCCTAGTGTGATTTTAGGGAAGTGTTCATCCTTAGTGGGATTCTAAGAAGGTGTTTTCATCCTTTGATTTGTTCAGAGGAGGTGTCCATCCCTAATGTGATTCTAGGGAGGTGTTCATCCTTTGTGGGTTGGTTGGAAAGGAGGTGTTTTTCATCATTTGATTTGTTCAGATGAGGTGTTCATCCTTAGTGGGATTCTAAGGAGGTTTGTCCATTCCTTGATTGGTTCAGGGGAGGTGTTTATCCTTTGATTTGTTCAGAGGAGGTGTTCATCTCTAGCGGGATTGTAGAGAGGTGGTTCTCTTTTTAATTAGTTTACTATTTACTGGTTCTTCTGCAAAGTTGATTGTAATTTGTAAACTAAATTTTAACGATAGTGAATTGGGTTGTCTCTCCCGTATTAAAGGAGACAGGAAACTGGATGTAGGGTTGGTTTGACCAAAACTAGTATAAATCTCTATGTGTTTTTCTCTTCCTTATACCTCTGTGCTTACATCTACTTATTTCCTTCCATTTATCTCTCTGATTATATCGCTTTCGCTTTATCTGTATTTTATCTGATAATTAAAATTAAATTAATAAATTATTGAACATCTAAAATAATTTTTTAATTTGGCATCTAATTTAATTTGTGCATTTATTCATCTCCCTTTAGATGTCATTTGTCTAACAGGGGGAGGGGATGTGATAAATGATTCTCATCTTTCCAATGCCTAAGAAAAAATAAGCATTTTTCATGTATTGAGGAATGTGAACAAGCTTTCACAATATTAAAGGAATTTCTAGTCCATCCCTCGATTTTGGCAAAACTAGTGTGCAAGAGACTCTTTAACTTTATTTTACTGTTACATAACAAGTTGTCAACTCAATCCTAATACAAGAAAGAAATGGGATCCAAAAGTCAATATATTTTGTTAGTCAAGCTCTACATGGAGATGAAGTCAGGTACCAAAAAATTGAATAAGCGATATTAGTAGTAGTTGTCATAACTCAACGATTACAACACTGCTTCTAGTGTTTTCCCGTCATCATAAAAATTGATCTTCCTATTAGGCATGTTTTACATAAACCTGATTTGGCAAGTTGAATGGTGAAATGCATCGTGAAATTATCATAGTTTGATATCAAGTGTGAACTGGTGGGACCAATAAAATCTCAAGTTTTAGCTGATTTTGTTGTTGAACTCACATCGACACCAGGAATTGATAAGGAGGTAGGAAAAGTCCCAATGTGGATACTCTTTATTGATAGTGCATCTAACTTAAAAGGTATCAGAGCAAATATTATTTTACAAGGCCCAAATGGTGTAATGATTGAGCAATCACTTCAATTTGTGTTTAAAGCTAGAAATAATCATACAATATATGAAACTCTTCTAGCAAGTATTAGGTTGGCATCAGAGATGAAAGTTAAAATTTTGTTAGTAAGAAGTGACTCATAACTACTCACGGGGGCAAGTAATATGGAATTACCATGCTCGTGATTTGCACTTATCTTAGTATCTACCTTAAGTTGTTGGTACCCTCATTTACTCATTTTTAACTCACTTATGTTTTAATGGATCAAAATAGTAGAACTAACTTATTGTCTAAATTGGTGAGCATGAAGAAGATGGGTAATTATCGATTTGTTATACAAGATACACTCGTCAGTCACAGTGTACCTATAGAAAAATAAGAGGTATTACAGGTGAACACACACTAGTATGGATGCACTCATATATTACGTACCTTACTCAAGGTACTAAGCTTGTATTAAGTGTGGAGAAAGTTACATTTCAAAGAAAAGTTGCTCTTTTTATCATGATTGGGGATAAATTGTTTGGATGAGATTTCTCTAAGAGCAAGCTAACAAAATTATTAAAGAATTACATGAGGGAATTTGCAACAGCCACATCGATAGATGAGCATTAGTTGGAAAATTCTTCAGACTAGGTATTATTGATCATAAGACAAGATTGTCTTCAATATGCCCAAAAATGTAAAAAATGTGAAATATATGTGGATGCTTACTTAGCACCCCTGAAGCCTTTACACACCATGACAATATCATGACCATTTAACAAATGGGGATTTGATATCCTCAGTCCTTTTGCAGTTGCTACTCGGTAGATGAAATTTTTCTTAGCGACTATAAACTATTTACCAAGTGGATTGCGATGGAACTAGTTAGAATGATCTCAATAGAAAGAATCCATGAATTTTTGTAGAAATTGGTAATTTGATGATTTGACGTTCCCCCAAGGTTATTATTTTAAACAATGACACTTAATTTACTATATGACAACTTTAAGAATTATTAAACATGTTTTTGCAACAGTTGAATATTCTCAAACAAATGTCTTGGTAAAAGCAATTGACAAGGTGATATTAAGGGGACTAAAGCGTAGATTGGTGACGTGAAGTCACTATGGGTGAGTGGATTTTCACACGTTTTATGGTTGTATCGCACAATTGTCTAGTTAACCACTTGGGAATCCATTTTTAGTCTGGTTTACAAGACCAATGCAATGCTCCTAGTAGAAGCTACAAAGTCAACAAAGCAAGTGGTATAGTTTTGCGAAGAAAAATTGGAACAAGGCATTAGATCCAATCTTGAAAAAATTGATGAGACACAAAACAAATATCACCTCTAAATTGAGACCGTAAAACACATAATATAACTCTAATATACTTCAAAAGTTTGGCCTAGAACATTTTGCGTTTCATATCTGGTATTAAAATGAGCCCAACCACATCAAGATTTTAACAAACTATCAACATAATGGGTTGAACCATATCACGTGTCAAAATTAGTCAGAAATGGAACGTATAGACTAGAGACTCTAGATTAGGGAACAATTCCTAGAACATGGAATGTGGCGAATTTGCATTTTTAATTTAGTTAAAAAATTGTGTTCATTAAATAATTGTAACTTTTGGAGGTTTTTTCATCCCACCCAGGATTTTCCCTTAAAGGTTTTCGAATGATAAAAGGACTCGAATAAATACACAAAATTCGCTACATCTTATTTTTATCATCAACTCGTGACCTTATAAGGTCCATTAGGTAATCTTCGTCATTAGCTCGTGATCATATGAGGTCCATTATGTGGTCTCTAATGTCCCGACTTGTTACCTTGTGAGGTCCATTAAGTGATTTTTGTCATCAATTTTATTCAAATTTACAAGTACTTCTAATTTCATAGCACACAAATCAAATTTAGAATATTCAATAATTTATAATCATAGATAAGAAATTGTTCAAGATACAAAATTTGTTCAACAAATACAAAATAAACATAAAATTCTATAAGAGTTACACTTTATCAACAATCTTCCCGTCTATCCCACTTTTGAACGAATCGAAAAGAAAAAAAAAATCAAAACCATGGAAAAGAATTCATATATGCTTGATTGCCCCAGCAAAACCTACAACATATGTCTTGGTGATCTTTGTCTTGGCAAAATCCTCAAAAAGTTGGAGATCAGATTTTTCCTCAGTAAATTTATTAATTTTATCTTCCATATAATTGATCTCAACTTTATGGTTTTCTTTAAATATTTCATGTGCTTTCCTTTTAGTCTCTAATCCTACCTCCAATTTCTTTAACTTGATTTCAACCTTAGCATAAATTTTCTAACACACTTAAAGCTCTTCTTTATAATAAGAGGCTTCTTATTGAGAATTTGTTTTTTCTTCAACTGCGGAGTAAGCTTTTAAGCCATCTTTTTGGCCATGGCAGCTAAATCACCAACTTTGGTGACTAAGTTTTAAATGTTACATATCAAATCTATATCGCTCATTTCATTGAGCTTGGAATAGTTAGTCATCACCTCTCAATGTTCACTAATGACCTCCTTAAGAGTACGCCCTGTTAGGAACAAGACAATAATAAAAGAAAGAATGAAGGAGAGAAAAATAAACGACACAAGAATTTTAACGTGGTTCGGCTAAAATATGTATGCCTACGTCCACGACTACACTAGGAAGTAATTTTTATTTCTGTGTGTATCTCAAACTTTACATAGGGTTGCTTATATAACAAAATAGAGAACCTCATCTCACAATCCTAATCGATGTGGGACTAAATCAAGCACCATAATACTAACAATTCTCCCACTTGGAGTTTGATTTACGTTACCACCTAGTGTAGTGCCTTCATCATCAATTTGCTCGAAGGCCAGTTGAGGCAATGCAAAGCCTCAACTTAGTTGTTGTAACAGTCTTGGTCAACATATCAGCGGGATTCTCTCGCACCTGGAATCTTCAACAAACTCAAGTCTCCATCATTTATCGGGTTTCGATAAAATGATACTTCAATTCAATGTGCTTACATCTGGAATGAAGGATTGGATTTTTAGCAAGACAAATAGCACTTTGATCGTCACTAAACAACGGAGAACCATCTTGTTCTCTTCCTAATTCTTTTAGAAGGTTCTTCAACCATATCATCTCCTTCGCCGCTTCCGAGATAGCTACATACTACTGCTTCAGTGGTTGAGAGAGAGACCCTTCCTTGAAGTTTAGACTTCCAACCGATAGCTGTACCACCCAATGTAAAAATATAACCTCGTTGTGCTCTTTCTACCGTCAAGATCACCTCCCAAGTCTCGCATCGAGAAAACCCCTGTAAAATGAGATTACTTCTCTTGAAAGACAAATGCATCTTTGAAGTGCCTTTCAAATATCCGAATATCCACTTCACTCCTTCCCAATGCTCCTTTCCGGGATTTGATAGAAATCTGCTCACAACTCCCACTCGCATGTGCTATGTCTGGTCTCGGTGCAAACCATAGCATACATCAAGCTTCCTACTGCAGATGCATATGGCACTTTAGACATGTGACTTTCTTCTTCTTCTGTTTGAGAAGATTGCCTCTTTGAAAACTTTAAGTGAGTTCCCAAAGGTGTATTCCTGGTTTTAGCATTCCCAACATTGAATCTGCTAAGCAATTTTTCTATATATTTTTCTTGAGATAAGTTCAAAATACCTTTATCTCTATCTCGGGAGATTCTCATACCAAGAATTTGCTTGGCTGGACCAAGATCCTTCATTTCAAAGCTCTCTGACAATTGTTTCTTCAACTTGTCAATTTCGCCATATTAGCTCCAACAATCAACATGTCGTCAACATATAAGGCAAGAATGATATAGCTATCAACATATTTCTTCACATAACAACAGTGATCTTCTTCACATCTGCGAAATCCCGAGTTTCTCATAAACTCATTAAACTTCTTGTACCATTGTCTCGGCGCTTGTTTTAATCCGTACAAACTTTTATGAAGCTTGCATACAAGATTTTCTACGCCTTGTACTTCAAAACCTTTTGGTCGTGTCATAAAAATTTCCTCTTCAAGATCCCCATGTAAGAATGCAAGTTTTGACATCTAACCTGCTCCAAATGAAGATTTTCTCGCAGCTACTATACTCAAGATAACTCGATGGTAGTCATCTTGACAACAGGAGAGAAAATTTCGTGAAGTCAATTCCTTGTCTTTGTTGGAACCCTTTCACTACGAGTCTAGCCTTATATCTTTTCGCTGCCATCCGGTTCTTCTTTCAACCTATAGACCCACCTGTTTTGCAAAACTTTCTTTCCTTCCGGTAGCTTGGTTAAAGACCATGTTTTATTCTTCTGAAGGGACTTTATCTCATCTTCCATTGCTAGCTCCCACTTAATAGATTCATCTCCCTGCATAGCCTCGACAAAATGCTCGGCTCACCAACATCGAGTCAACAACAAATAATGCAATGAAGGGGAATACCTTTGTGGTGCTACAATTGTTCTCGCTAGATCTTCTAACCAAGATTTCAGGAGTTGCTGACTCTACTATTTGTTCGGGTTCTGTCTCGGGCTCGACATAGGCTCTACTTGTATATTCTGCCTTCGGTTGACTACATCACTTTCTGAAATTTCTTCTAATGATACTTGCTCTAGCTATTTATTTACATTTGCAGGATTCTGCAATCCTGTCTCTATAGAACATGTTTTCATTAAAAGTAACATTTCTACTTCGATAATTTTCTTGTTTTGGTCATCCCAAAACCCGTAGCCAAACATGTCAGATCCATAACCAATGAAATAACAACGTTTTGCCTTAGGGTCCAATTTATCTCTACTATTAGAGTCTAACATAACATATGAAGCACAACCAAAAACTTTCGGATGTGAAAGATTTACCTCTTTCCGCACCATACTTCTTCAGGTAACTTATAGTCTAAAGGAACCGATGGTCCTCTGTTTATGAGATAAGCTGCTGTGTTTATTGCATCCGCCCAAAATACCTTGGGTAATCCCGACTGGATTCTCATACATCTTGCTCTCTCATTCAAGGTTCTCGTTCATTCTTTCGCCACACCGTTTTGTTCTGGTGTTCCTGGAACTGTCTTGATCATTCTGATCCCATTCTCTCGAACAAAACTCCTTGAATTGACTACTGTCATATTCTCCACCATTATCAGACTTCAAACATTTGACCTTTAAACCTGTTTGAGTCTCAACCTCCTTTTTTCACCTTTTAAACACGGAAAACACATCGATTTATTTTTAAGAAAATAAACTCATACCTTTCTTGTAGAGTCATCAATGAAGGTTACATAATATTGTGAACCTCCAAGGGATTTCACTGAAGCTGGCCCCCAAACATCTCGTATGCACTAGTTCTAGTCTTTCAACTTTAGACGACTTACTTGTTTTTGAGAAGCTAACCTTTTTCTCGCTTTCCAAAGATACAATGTTCGCAAGGTCCAACGTCAACATGCTTCACGTTAGGTATTTTACCTTTTGATATCATGAGCTTCATTCCTTTCTCACTCATATGCCCAAGCCTCTGATGCCATAAGGAGGAATTGTTGCCAACTTCTGCAACCGATATCATATCCTCATCTCGCAATCATGTAGAGAGATCCTTGCTTCTTTCCACGAGCAACAACAAGATTACCTTTCATTACCTTCCAATGTCCATCTCCAAAAGTGGTGTAATGTCCCTCATCATCCAACTGCCCTATAGATATTAAGTTTCTCTTTAAGGTTGGAATATGTCTGACATTATTCAAAGTCCACACGTTTCCATTAGAGGTTCCGATGTTAATATCACCTCTTCCTATGATATCAAGAGATTTTCCATCTGCAAGGTAGACCTTCCCAAACTTTCCGAAACATAGTTAGATAATAGTTCTAAGGAAGGTGTAGTATGAAATGACGCACCCGAGTCCATAATCCATGAGTCAATAGAATTATCTAAACTACATAACAGAGTGCATCTTCAACTTCATCGATTCGCTGCATTTGCTCGATTGATCATCATCTTGCTTCTTGTTGTTGTTGTTGTCCTTCTTTGGAGCCCTACACCGATTTGAAAAGTGGCCCTTTTTCCGACAATTCCAACAAGTGATATCATTCCGGACTTTTGCTTGTGATCTCCCTCTGGATTTTGATCTCGCCTCGGCCTTGATTACGACCTTTTCGGCGACTTCTTCCTCTAGTTTCGTACTCAATGCTGAACCCGAATTAGAACCGAAAGATTCTACTTGAATTTTTCTGCGAACATCTTCGCTTAAGATCAAGTCACGGATGTTATCAAGCTTCAACTTGTTATTGCTTGTAGAATTACTTACTGCGATAGCATAGCTTGCACCCCAACTTTCCGGTAGAGATGATAATAAAATTAATGCTTTCACCTCATCATCAAATATTATCTCGCACTGATGTCAACTGCGCAATAATTGCATTAAATTCACTAATATGATTAGTAACCGAGTTACCTTCACCCATTTTGAGGTTGACTAGCCTGCGAATCAAATGCACTTTATTGGTCTGCAGAGGGCTTCTCATACATATTTGACAACGCTCGCATCAAATCTACGGTTGTCTTTTCGTTCATGATGTTGAACGCAACATTCTTGGCTAATGTCGCCGGATCACACCAAGCGTCTGCCGATCTAACAACTCCCATTCGATCTGCTCCATGTCGGTTGGCTTCGCCCTGTCAAGGGTAGATACAACTTCTTCGATACGAGATAATCTTCCATCTGCATCTTCCGGAACCCGAAGTCACCGCCATCGAACTTCTCGATCCTCACCTTTCCTTCTTCCAATGCCATTGCTCTCACTGCTTTCGAAGAAAGCTCCCACTGCTTCTCTAAGCCGAGATTCCCAAGAAAAAAGACCAAATCTTTTCGATGTGGAAGATCGAGACAAAGCTGCAACCACGAGCATACTAAGAAAATTGGCTCTTGATACCAATTGTTAGGAACAAGACAATAATAAAAGAAAGAATGAAGGAGAGAAAAATAAACGACACAAGAATTTTAACGTGGTTCAGCTAAAATATGTATGCCTACGTCCACGACTACACTAGGAAGTAATTTTTATTTCTGTGTGTATCTCAAACTTTACATAGGGTTGCTTATATAACAAAATAGAGAACCTCATCTCACAATCCTAATCGATGTGGGACTAAATCAAGCACCATAATACTAACACGCCCATCCGACTACTCTAGTCCCGCAATAGTAATCAAGGGCTTGGCACCTTGTACAAGCTTCCTCTTACGAGTAAATCTTAGATCAGTCTTTGCATGTTTTGAACTTGAATAAACATCTTCCACTTGTATCATAACTGAACTACCATTAGCTACCACTTCCTTATGGGATTGTTTCTCTTTTTCCATAGCTTCGTGTAATCATCTAATCATCTCTTCTTTGGATAATGTCATTTTTTTGTAAATAAAAGTAAGAGAAGACCTTTAACACACCAACATGATCAAAAACAAAGAAGACAAATCAGAAGAGACAAATACCTATGTACATTTTAAGATCTATTACTCGAAATTCTAAGAAAGATTGAGTCATTCAAGCATTTGACAATGTTCAACCTCATCATTTGGAATTTTTAAAATGAGGCTTGACAGTTCAATATAACATAAAAGCCCTCAATCAAAGTATGATTGAATTTTTAAACTCAGATCTTTAATAATTTGTCCTTATGATGTTTGTGTGAGGATTGAAATAAAGTCAACAAAGCTCAACCTAATACCCCACTATTTGAAGCCTAGGATGTCCTTTTGAAGGCTTTGTACAAAAAAAAAATATTGAAGGTTGGCACAACACTAGAGTGGGTACAAAGGATATGAAACGCTTAGACAAAGACCCAACTATTAAAGTGAAGTTGGGTTGAGGCAACATATATCACAGTCAAGATCTCTTTCTCATAAAACTCGGGGGTAGCCATAATCCTTACTTAATAAACAAAGTGTAATAAATAAATGAAGGTGTAAACATGTTCAGGTAGTATTTTAATCGATTAAAATACAAATTAATCGATTAAAATCACTTAAGAATTTTTGTGTAACTGTTTTAATTGATTAAACTACATTTTTATCAGTTAAAATATTTTTGGAAAGTGTTATAGAATATTTTAATTGATTAAATGATATTTTCATCAGTTAAAACAGTTAGAAACAAGACTTTTTTAATCGATTAAAACACGAATTAACCGATTAATTAAACCAGTTTGTTAGAGAAATCTCTATATAAACAAATTTGCTTCAACGTTTGAAAAACAACATCTTTTAGAAATCATTCAAGCAATTTTTGAAGTTATTTCTTGAGGCATTTTTGTATTCTTGCTTGTGAAGAAACTCATTCTACAATGGGATTTTTGCATCTACATAATCTGGTTTGATTGTTCTAGTTTCTTCATTCTTTCAATTCTATTTTGTATTGTCTTGGTGTCTGGAAGATTGGGCATTGGTTTTGCAACTGGAATTTGGTTGCAGGTTGGATTCAAGAAATAATATTTAGTTCTTGGTGCAGGTTCAAGAACTGGAATTTGGTTCTTGGTGCAGGTTTGGTTCTGCAACTGGAGTTTGGTTGCAAGTTGGGTTCAAAAACTGAAATTTGGTTCTTGGTGCAGGGTGGATTGTCTGTAATTTGATTCTGTAAATCAAACTATTCAATCTAGTGGAACTTCACTAGAATTTGGTTGAGAAATGGATGTAGTAGCCCAGGGGTTTGGGTGAACTAGTATAATTCTTGATGTTTCTTTTCCTCTTCCATCACTTTCTTTAATTCTGCTTGAACTTTATTCAATCCAGTTTGGTTTTCCTGGTTCAATACTTGATCAGATTTCTTAATCTTTAAAATTGTTAATTTGTATTTGTAAAGTGCGAAAAAATTTGTAAAGATCAATTCACCCCCCTCTTGATCTCAACCTATAATTCTAACACTTTGTACGGTTTAAACTGGGTGTCTATCTGTTAGTACAAGAGATTTGATTCTTCATTATTAGTCTTGATTACAACAGACTAAGTTCAGACTATTATACCTATTACAATAGATTTTATGAGAATGATTTTATCATTTTGTCATTGTATGTGGATGACATATTGGTGGTAGGCTCCAACAAATTTTAATCCAGGTTTTGAAGGCACAATTGGTTAGGAAGTCTGATACGAAAAACTAGGGACCAACAAACAAGATTTAAGGGATACAAATTCACCGAGTGTAAACTAGTTTTTACCCCAGTTTCTATCAAGTTATTCTCAAGTATGAGTCCTAGCAATAAAGTAGGGAGGATGAAAATGTCTCGAGTACTATATGCATCGACAATGGGAAGACTTATGAATATCATTATCAATACAAGACCAGACATTGCACAAGTAGTGAGAGTGGTTAGTAGATTAATGACAAATTGTTGTAGAGAATTATCAAGAGAATCCTTATCAAAGGAATCTTGGATGTTGTATTATGTTTCGGAGGATCAAAACTAGTTGTTAGATGTTATGTTTGTTCATGTTTTACAGGTGATCTTGATGAGTTTACCTTTGTTAGAGAGACAATAACTGGTTATCTAAGTTATAGGATGTTGTAGCTCTGTCTATCACAGGAGTACATGGCAACCACTCAGACATGTAAGAAAACTATTTAGATTAAGAGAATAATGGAGGAACTCGGGCATAAGCAACAACAAATTATTGTGTATTATGACAATTAAAGTGTTTTGCAAGGAATCATGCCTTGTATTTCAAGACAAAGCAGTAACAAGTTTACATAAAGACGATCTTAGTGATGGTCTATTGCAATAACAACATAGAAGGTAGTAATAATGTATTGTGAATATTTGATTAATTTAATCAAAATCTTCAAGTGGGAGATTGTGAAAATGTGAGAAAAGAATTTCCATATCAGAGAAATTATATGTTGGTGCTTACCTTTCCTATTATAAAAGGAGCACACTGTCTATCTTGTAAATCACACCAAATCTCTTTCTTTTCCTTTCTACTAGTGCATTGCATAGTAGTTAAGTTCTCTAATTTCTGAGAGAGAATATTATTATTATTATTTTCCTTATATTTAAAGAGGGTATTGTAATTTCTCCTGGTAGTAAAATTCTATTATTGCTTATTGTCGATTTTGTTTCTTTTTTCTCATTTTTTATTTTAGTTGTGAGTTCTTATGCAATTACTCTAATTCCTAACATTTCGAGGATGAATTCATTAGGGAGAGACAACACCAATGAGACATGAGTCCAATCCACATAAGGGATTGACACCACCTTCAACCAAAAACTTTAAGGCATTAGGTTATGAGCCTATGTTTTTCAATTTCTTATTCTTACTCAATGTGGGACTTAAAGTCACACTTGAATTTCCCCCAACAATCTCCCCCTCAAATGTGAGTTCCTTCACATTAGTACATCCCTCTCGAGCTCACTAGTAGCCCTTTTATGTACCGTCATTCATCATGCACTTACTTGACCCACTGTCAGGAAGACTTTTGGTATAAGGACCACTTTCAAAGTGTCGATAACCACACTAACTATAGACTCTTACACCACTATTGGCTTTTTCGAGGGGGAATTCATCAGGAGAGATAACACCAATGAGACATGAGTCCAACCCACATAAGGAATTAACATCACCTTCAACCCAAAACCTTAAGGTATTATGTTATAAGTCTTTCTTTCTTATATGTTACTCAACTTCCTCATTCTTACTAAATATGGGACTCACACTTAAATTTCCCAACATCATTTAGTATTGAGAAAATTTTAATTGTGCAATGGAAATTACCTAATGCTTTTATGGTTAAATGTAATATTGATGGTGTTGCTAAAGGATCTCTAAAGGTTGCTACTAGTGCAAGTATATTAAAAGAGTGTATAGGTGAGTATATGGGTGGATTTGCTGCCTACTTGGGAATCCATTATGCTCTTTATGTGGAGCTTACTTACTGCTATGCTATGCTTGAAGATTGCTTACAGTAAGAGTTGGAATAGGATATGGATTAAAATAAATTCTACTATTGTTTTGAAGGCTTTTAATGATTCAAATGTGGTTTCTTGGTTCATGGAGGAAAAATATGGCTCTTTGTAGTTTTGTGCATGTTCATATATCTCACATTTATAGGTAAGAGAACAAATGTGTGAATATTATGGCAAACATGGACATTCATAATAAATTTTAGTTTGAGTGGTGTGATTATATATCTTCTAGGATTAGATTTTTTTTTTCATAATAGCTTTAGTCTTTCATAATATATTTATTCAATGATCTTGGGTTCCATGGGTTTTGATATGGTCCCCCATGGTCTTTGTATTTTGTTGTTTTTTATTGTTTTGTTAAATATATGGTCTTTTGTATCAAGCAAATGAAGGATGTTTTCATGATGTGCTAACCTAGTTGGGATACCATGAAACATAGTGATACACTACAAGAGAATTTCTTTTTAAAAAAGGATAATATAAATAGTGACAACCAAGGAAAACAGAGGAACGAGGGAAGCAAGTATACATAAGGGACAAAGAATAGAGAGAGAAAACAAGCACCAAATTGTTCTCTCTCACAAAGAGCATTTTAAACATAGGTTAGATAAGAAAAAGACGAGACACAGGGAAACGAAGAAGAGATATTAGAGAAAATGTATTTAGAATTAGAGCAATGGATGTGACGTTTTTATTATTATAACTTCCAATGGGTGACACATGTCACGTAAATTCCCACCCAAAGAGTAATGCGTCGTTTGGTATCCTCTGGATAACATTTTCAGAGTCAGGTTTATATAAGGTCCCTTTAAACAAGTTAAGGATTAAGGTACCTAAAGCCAAGTATTTGTGTCTTAGGTCAAAAGGGCTATACGACTGTAAGAATCAATATTAGTCTCATTATGGTATAATCACGCACCTTGATGCTCCGATAATGACTAGCATTATTTTGTAAGCTTAACACTTTTCCTTGAGGCTAAAAGACTGTAGTGTTCGAATTTTGATTGAACTTAAGTTGATATGTGAATTTAGTACTATGTAGATCATAATAAATTTTCATTTCATACATCATATCCTCCCACTATTCTACTTATAATAAAAGATCATTATCATAAATCTTGTCTTATGAGAATCAAATTATTTAAAAACATCTAATATTACATCATTAGGGATCGAATAAAATTAGATCAAGAATAAATTAACTCAATAAAATAAACATTTAAGGTTAGGTTTAGACACATTTTTTTTTCACTCAATAAAAATTAACTAAAATCTTTGAATATTTTAAGTAAAAAAATAAAATAATCTAAACAATATATACTAAAACAATTATATATATATATATATATATATATATATATATATAAAATAAATGAATATATTTCCCATCATATTATATATATACCTTATTTAAATATTAGTTTCCGAAAAAATTTAGATTTTTATTAAAAATTTAAGAAATAATCATCTTTTTAAACATCTATTTATTTATAGGAAAAATAAAAAAATAATAATAAATTTTTTTGAAAAAAAATTATTTTTTTTAAAAGAAAAAATATCACTTTCTTTATCAATTGTCATAATAATATCCATATTTTATTTCTATTAATATATAAATATAAATGTAAAATAAAAAAATAGTATTTTATAAAATTATTTCTCCTCAAACAAATAATTAATCATTCTTATAATACGAAAGCCAATGAAAAAATTATAAATTAAGGCATTCCATAGAAAATATAGATGATCTTATTTAGAATGATAGAAAAAAAAACTTTTGAAAGATTTTATCCAAGTTATTTTGAAATTGAAATTATTAATAGAAATTGAATAAGTAAACAATTTAAGTGGATTGGTTGAATACTAAAAATTATAAAAATTATAATATAAATAATTACATAATTTTTATTTTTATAATGTGATATTATTTTATTAATTTAAATTATAATATTAATAAAAAATACATTTTTTTAATAAAAATATTTTATAATTATATATCAAAGTATATATCATTAAAAGAATTAATATAACAAATTTAATTTTAAAAAATTATTTTATTTATAAAAATAAACTAATAATTATATGAGTAACCTTGTAAATAAATAAATATTTAATTTTAATTTGTTTATTATTGTTTAAATAAACAATGATTTTCCTTTTCATATCTAAAAGAAAAAATATGTTTTATATTTTATTTCACATTTTTTTCTTTTTCAACATTTTTTTGCTTATTATCAAATTCTAAACTATATTTATCAAAAATACTTTTCGTATTTGCAAAAATTGTCAATACATTACAACAATTGAACGGATTAAATTGTACTGACAAAAGTTAAACTTATTAAATTTAATTCCATATATATCATTATATAACATAGTCATCCTTCCTAAAGGTGATTCAATAATATATTTTTGCAATTCTCAAATAAAAAAAATACATTTGCTAAATATTAGTCAACGTTGTGTCTAACTAGTAGATGGAATATATGGTTGTTGACTAAATAAAAATAAAAGAAACATGACATTGTATATGTATGCCAATTGATTGCTATAATACTCTCCAAATAGAGGATTAATAATGCCAACATTTTTCTTGATTTAAGGGTGAATAACTTTTTATTGAACTTATACGTAATCTATTACGTCTTCTTTTTCCTTGCATAAGTCACAAGTATATGTTGGGATAAAAATATTTGATTAGCTAAATTATAGGTTTGTATAGCGGTACAAAATATTGTATAATCAGAACTTCTTATATCTAGTCCTGATTTGTTAGAGTAAAATACTATAAGATCATAGTATATGTGTACAAAAATAATATGAATAAAAATTATAGAATGAATTCTATGTTTTTCAATTTGGTACCAGAACTTATAACTTTTTTCTTTTTCTTTCAAAATCCTTGGAGATCTTAACTGGAGAGATGACAAAAAAACTAATTCCTATGGTTGTTCAATATGAAGGTGTCTTCAACGTAGACATTATCCTAAATGAATCCAATTATGACGTATGGTCACAACTAATGGAGATGCACATTGCAGAGAGGGAAAAATTGTCCTATATCCGTGAGAAGGTGAAACCTCCAACAGAGAACGATGAGGGATATGAAAAATGGTATGCTGAAAACCAAAAAGTGAAAAGATGGCTATTGATGTCCATGAAGCCAAAAATTATGAAAAGGTATATTCGCTTACCCACTGCCCTCGATATTTGGAATGCTTTGTCAAAGACATTTTATAATGGAAGTGATGAGCTACAGGTGTTTTCCCTGAATCAAAGGGCATTCACTACAAAACAAAATAATAGAACCTTAACTGAATATTATGGGGAGTTGGTTGAGATTTTTAGGGAATTGGACAATCGTGACAAAGTAGTCATGAAGGACCCTGATGATGTGAAGTCATATCAGAAGTCCATTAAAAGATTAAGGCTGCATAGATTCCTTGCTGGACTAGATGATGATTTTAAGCAAGTTCGTGGAGAAATCTTGCACAAAGAAGTGACACCTGATTTAGAAGAATGCTATGCATTGATCCGGAGAGAGACAGTCCGTCGAACAACGTTGAAAACAGAAGATATGGTTTCTGATTCCACAGCTATGATGACAAAGAAACAGCCAGCAAATCACCACAGCAAATCGAAGTAATCAAAAGATTTTGAAAAAGGTAACTACAAGTGTACTCAGTGTAATAAGGATGGACACACCAAGGAACGATGCTATGAAATCATAGGATACCCCCAAGTGGTGGGATCACAGTCGAGCATCGAAGAAGAATTCAAAAAGAAATCCAACTGTTATTGTTGTAACTACCATTGACAAAGAGGACGATAAAGGCATGATGCTTGCTACAATCGCAGGTAGTGATGATTCTAATGGTAAGGCTTTAATAAGCACATCTACCGTTCTGAATAATGCATGGATAATTGACTCTGCATGTTCTGATCATGTAACATTTGATGTTAGACAAATTAAAAATCTTAAACCTTCCTCACAAAAAAGTATATCCATAGCCAATGGTAGTAAATCCACTATTATTGGAGAAGGAACTGTCTCTATTTCAAACAATTTGAATCTTGATACTGTCCTTGTTGTTCCTTCTCTTAAATATAATCTATTGTTAGTCTCGCAAATAACCAAAGCTCTTTTATGTCTTGTAATTTTTGGGCCTGACTCTTGTGTTTTTAAGGATATTCAAACGAGGAAGACGATTGGTTGTGGTACTAGGCGAGGAAGGTTGTATTACCTGGACCTGACAGAAAAAGATTCAAAGAGACTTGGTCAAGTGCTAGCAACAAAAGGGTCTCAAGAAGTAAGAAAAGGCGAGGATATCTGGTTATGGCATAAGCGTCTAGGACATGCATCTTTTGGTTACATAAAGAAATTATTTTCAAATGTATTTGACCAAGTAGACACTTCAACTTTTTATTGTGATGTTTGTGAGCTTGCAAAGAGTCATAAAACACATTTTCCTTTAATTTTAAATAAAAGTTCTCTTCCTTTTATGATCATTCACTCTGATGTATGGGGTCCATCTAAGGTTACAACGTTGGGTGGCTCAACGTGGTTTGTAACGTTTATTGATGGTTGTACTCGAATGACTTGGTTATGTTTGATGAAGTCTAAAAGTGAAGTTGGAGGACTATTTCAGAAATTCTGCAAAATGATTGAGACCCAGTACAAAGCACAAATTCAGGTACTGCGCAGTGACAACGGAGGAGAATATATGCAATCAGAACTTCAACATTTTTTAGTAGCCAAAGGAATTTTTCATCAAAGATCTTGTCCAAGTACTCCACAACAGAATGGGGTGACAGAACGAAAGAACCGTCATCTATTGGAGGTGGTCCGAGCTGCACTAATTGGAGCTCACATGCCAGCAATATATTGGGGAGAAGCTCTCACATATGCAGTATACACTATCAACCGAACACCGTCCAGGTCTCTTGAGTATAAAACACCTCTTCAATCACTTACAGATGTAGTAGTAAGTCCTAAAATTGCTGAACTAACACATAAAATTTTTGGTTTTGTTGCTTATGTTCACTTACACAAGCATCAGAGAAGTAAGTTGTCTCCTAGAGCTGAAAGGTGTGTGTTCCTTGGCTATGCGGATCACTAGAAAGGATATCGGTGCTACAATCCGCAAACCAAGCAAATGTTTACTACTATAGATGTAGTTTTTCATGAAACCTTGATATATTTTTCCCCCGAGTCTGAAATTCAGGGGGAGAATTATGATGAAGTTCAAACTTTTGTTCCTCAAGAAATTGATATTGAGATCAAATTGGAGAAAGAAAGTTACAAAGTTGTATCAAGAGATGATGAAAGTATGCAACAATGTTATGATCAACAACCACATAATGAGGAAGATTTTGAGCATGTTGAGATCAGAAATTTGTCTGTTGATGCTAATGATATACCACACCAATCATCCACTCAAGAACCTAATACAGAAAAAAGAATTCTGCCAGATCGTGTCACTAGAGGTATCCCTAAGCCTACTTATGATCCTGACCTCACCAGTAAGACAAGATACCCTATGAGTAATTATGTTTGTAACCACAATTTGTCTAACTCAAATATCGCATTTATAAGTCAATTATCTACTGTATCTATTCCTAACAGTGTGCAGGAAGCTTTAGCTGACTCCAGGTGGAAGGATGCTATGAATGAGGAGATGAGATCCTTGAAAAGAAATAAAACATGAGAATTAGTAGATTGTCTAGTTGGAAAGAAACCAGTAGGATGCCGATGGGTGTATATTGTGAAATTTAATGCAGATGACACAATTGAGAGATTCAAAACTAGATTAGTGGCAAATGGGTACACACAAGTATATGAAATAGATTACACTGAAACGTTTGCTCCCGTAGCCAAAATTAGTATAGTTCGAGTATTGTTATCTCTAGCTGTAAACCTTGATTGGTTCTTACAACAATTTGACGTAAAAAATGCCTTC
Organism: Sphenostylis stenocarpa; assembly: GCA_963425845.1. Lineage (NCBI taxonomy): Eukaryota > Viridiplantae > Streptophyta > Magnoliopsida > Fabales > Fabaceae > Sphenostylis > Sphenostylis stenocarpa. The sequence goes on along the minus strand of OY731402.1, from coordinate 11,581,072 downwards.
TTACACGGGGAATTGTCTGAAGAAGTTTATATGAACCTACCAAAAGGATGTGGGATCCCGAATACACATAGCAAGAAGGTATGTAAGTTGAAGAAGTCATTGTATGGACTAAAACAATCGCCACGAGCATGGTTTGGTAGATTCACTAAGTCAATGCTTGCTTTTGGATACCAACAGAGCAACCAAGATCATACCTTGTTTTTAAAGAAAAAGCAAGAAAAGATTACAATTCTTATTGTCTATGTTGATGACATGATAGTTACAGGAAACGATCTAGAGGAACGCAAGGCATTGAAAGAGTACTTGACAAAGGAATTCGAGATGAAGAATCTTGGCCCTTTGAAATTTTTCTTGGAATTGAGGTCTCAAGATCAAAGTCAGGTATTTTTCTCTCACAACGAAAGTATGCATTGGATTTATTAAAAGAAACTGGAATGACAGCATGCAAACCAGAAAATTCTCCAATTGAAGAGGGATTGAAGCTGTGCATTGAAGAAGATCAAACTCTAACTAACAAGGGAAGATATCATAGACTTGTAGGGAGATTGATGTATCTCTCACACACTAGGCCTATTTAGCTTATGCTCTTAGTGTGGTTAGCCAGTTCATGCACAATCCAGGTGAAAAACACATGGATGCTGTTATACAGATTTTAAGGTATATAAAAGCTGCTCCTGGAAAAGGAGTTATGTTCAAGAAGAACTTCAACTACAAGGATGTGATGGTTTATACTGATGCAGATTGGGCAGGTGCTCTTGATGATAGAAGATCAACCTCTGGATACTTTACATTTGTAGGAGGTAATCTTGTCACATGGAAAAACAAGAAGCATAAAGTTGTAGCTAGATCCAGTGCAGAAGCTGAACTTAGAGGAATGGTTCTTGGACTTTGTGAAGGTTTGTGGCTCAGACTACTTCTCCAGGATTTAGGGTATGCACATACACGTCTCATTCAGTTGTATTGTGATAATAAAGTTGCGCGCGACATTGCTCACAACCCTATCCAATATGATCGGATGAAGCATGTAGAGGTTGATAGATTTTTCATCAAGGAAAAGCTCGATAAAAATATTTTGGAATTGCCAAATATTCGATATGAAGATCAGTTGGCAGACATTCTTACCAAAGCTGTGATAAGTCAAAATTTTAGGAGATTATTGGACAAGTTGGGAATGTATGACATCCATTTACCAACTTGAGGGGGAGTGTTGGGATAAAGATATTTGATTAGCTAAATTATAGGTTTGTATAACGGTACAAAATATTCAGAACTTCCTATATTTAGTCCTGATTTGTTAGAGTAAAAAACTATAAGATCATAGTATATGTGTACAAAAATAATATGAATAAAAATTATAGAATGAATTCTATGTTTTTCAATTGTATATGCTCCTGTACATCTTGTTAATCGTGAATTTTACATTCATCCACATCCTTTTGTGTTTCGATTGAAGAATTTTTTTTTTGATAGAGTTTAAATTGAAAAAAGAAAAAGAAAAAAGAGATTACTTGAATTAAGGAAGAGGAAAAGTAAATGATTGAAAATATATATATTTTTATTTTATCTTTATTTATTTATTTTGTATTAAAAATATTTTTAAATTTATCATATAATCGATTATATATTTTGATATATATGAAAATATGTTGTATATTTCTATTAATGATTAATTATGTCAAGAAACATAATTATATTTTAAAATCAGTCGTCTATATTCGTCTTATTATTATTATTATTATTATTGAGTAAGGAAATAATAAATTTTAGAAAAATAAAAATAGAAGCATTTTTTTCTTTTCTAAATTAGAACTCCCATGCCACCTTCAAGATTAATGTATCAAATTTAGTTAGGCACAAGGAATGTTTTGTTATTTCATAGTGGCTTAGTTATATTTTGCAATTCCTTAAATTTTAAATAAATATTCTTCTAATATTTGAAATTCAAAAATTATTTTAGTATTATATTTAAGAACTAAATTTAAGGACTAAAAATATTATTAAAATTTTTATATTTAGAGCTCTTAAAAGCATATGTATTGAGGATCCAAACTTTCATTGGATGTGTTAGTGATTTTATTTAGGGTTAAACATTTATTTCTCCCTCTGTATGAAAATTATTTTAATTCTTACTTTTGAAGACATCAATTTCATAAAGTTCCTTAGCTTGTAAAATTTTCATCTCTGCAAATTATAATTTTTTTTAAGCTGAGAAAATTTTTAAGATCACCTTTATTTATAAGAAATAATAACTAAATGGAGTTTATCGCTTTCCAGTACAATGTTTGATGTGTTGCCAGCTGACTTTTTTTCATAAATAATACTATTTTTAAAAATATTTCCCAAAATAACACATCCGGAACATTATTTACACAACTAGCACTCTTTACTTGTTCACGTATTAAAATAATCGATTATTTTATATTATGATCGATTATTTCGCACAAGATCAACTCTCACTCAAGCGAAGAAACCCTTCGCTTGAGCGAGGAAATCTGTAACAAAGGGGTAATCTCGGGTCAATTCTCGCTCAAGCGACAGGTATTTTCGCTTGAGCAAGAAGTGATTGAAATATGTGGTGACCCAAGTTGCGTTATGTGGCTAACTGCGTTGGACGTTTAGCCTGTGGTCAATTTTCGCTCAAGCGATGAGTTACTTCGCTCGAGCGAGAATTGATTCAGTAACTGCGTTGGACCATGGTCAATTCTCGCTCAAGCGAGACATCCATCGCTTGAGCGAAGAAATTTATAATCGATTATAATTTGAACTAATCGATCATAATTTTAAAATAATTGAATATACAAAATTATGATCGATTATTTCTCTCTCGCTCAAGCAAAGAAACCCTTTTTGCTTAAGCGAGGAGACCTATAACAAATGGATAATCTCAGATCAATTCTCGCTCAAGTGACGGGTACTTCGCTTGAGCGAGAAGTGATTGAAATATGTGGTGACCCAAGTTGCATTTTGTGGTTAACTGCGTTGGATGTTTAGCTTGTGGTCAATTCTTGCTCAAGCTTCCAGATACCCATAATACAGTAAAGAAATGTAAATAAACAAAGAAAAGAAACTAGAACAATCAAACCCGAATTATGCAGCTCCTGCAGAATGAGTTTCTTCAAAACTTTTCACAAAACTTTCTAAGTTATTTTAACTGATAACAACAAGTTTTAATCGATTAAAACAGTTAGCAAAAAGTTCCTTAAATAATCTTTGACTTCATCAGATTAACCTTTGACTTCATCAAATCCACAAAATCTTCGTTTTATCAAATGATTCAATAAGATCTTCATCACTTTTAATTAATTGAAAAACTCCTAAGTTTCATACATTGAGACATTTCTTAACTAACACAATCTAATGATGCGAAGTAGATGCACGTGCAACATTGGGACATGTTCTTCTGCTATGACCAGGGGTATGACAATATGAACATTTTTTAATCCTACTTTGATTTTTTGTAATGTCCATCTCAGTTCTTATATAAATTGATTTTGGTTGGCCCTTTGACGTTCTTTTCATTTCTGGATTTGCACACAAAGTAGGTCCTGTGTATATTGACCAATATTCTTCATTTCCTAATAACCCAAATTGTGTTCCGTATATCTTTGAAACTTGTTGTAAGATATACACTGAATGAATATAGTTGTTGAAGTCATGGTGTGCATGCTTTCATGCAGCAAGAACATGTGAACAAGGCATGTGAAATTTTTGGAATTTCCCACAGTCACACCGTAACTCATCAAGGCGAACTGCAAACTTCCCTGCTGGTCGAACTTCACGGGGGGTTTTGTGTTTCTTCTACTACAAATTTTGTGGTAGACCTGTCAAAAGTTATGACCCTATGCGTGTTTGCCTGTGTTTGTGCTTCCTCTAAATTTGTGACCAAAATTTCAGAGTATACATGACCAGCATTGATCATGGCATCCATCTGCCTCCCTCTTTCAATGAAAAATTTGTTGCAGCGGGTGTACGTTGCGTTGACCATGGAGCAAATAGGTAGATTTCTTGTTTTTTTCAAAACAGAGTTGATAGACTCTGCTATGTTGGTCGTCATGTGGCCCCAACGTCGTCCATTGTCCCATGCAAGTGCCCATTTTTCTCTAGGTATCTCATCCAACCAATTAGCTGTTTTTATGTCACATTGCCTCAAGATGTTGTAATAATAGTAAAATCGTGGTTCAGTCATCCCATACGCTACAACAATATTAAAAAAACATAGTTAATATAAATATTTATTAGCAACAATTAAATAATGAATAAATTGTAACAAATTTAAAGCAAAGGAATTACCCATATTTGCAACATCTTTCCTCAGTGCGGTGTTTTTGAAATGTCTCATAAAATTCTGTGCAATGTGTCTAATGCAGTAGACATGCACTGAATTATTTTATGTCCATCCGCTTCCATTTCTCATGTATGCACTTCTAATGGATTCATGTCGGTCTGATATGAGGCATAATCCTTGCTAGGGTGTGACATATCTTTGAAGGTTTTTTAAGAAAAAAAACCAGGCATCACTTGTTTCACCTTCAACCACTGCAAACGCAATGGGGAGGATGTTGTTGCGGCCATCTTGTGCTACTGCAACCAACAAGGTACCTCTATATTTTCCATACAAAAAAGTTCCGTCCACTTGAACAATGGGCTTGCAGTGAACAAATCCATCTATGCATGGCCTAAACGACCAAAACACACGTTTAAAAATATTTGAATTTTGTTGAAGGACTTCACCTTGGTAAGCTGGTTGTGACTGCAATTTGTAGATGAATCCGGGAACAAATTGTTGCATGACTTGTAACAAACAAGGCAAATTTTTATACGAATCCTCCCAATTGCTGTAGATGATCTCCACTGCCTTTTGTTTGGCCAACCAGGTCTTCCTGTATGTTATAGTGTAACCCGTTGTTAATTGGATGTGGACTATGATTGTGGAGATTGGTGTTGACGAATCAGCATCAATTATTTGACCAATTGTTTGGAAAATCATTTTATATCCCAACTTGTTGTGGTCTTGGCTGATTAATGGCGAAACGCATGTATGGTGCCCTTCAAGCTTCATAATCATCCAATATTTCTCTCTTGTGCGCAATATTGCTCGACATCTCCAATTGCATTGGTTATCAACACATTTAACAACATATTTACTTTGGTTTGAAATTTTCACCTTGTATGTGAAGTGATTGACAATGTGAAAGCGGTTGATGACATCTTGAACTTGTTCTTTTGTTATGAAACGTTGTCCAAGAAATAGAGTTCCTGTCGGAGAAACAAAAGACTCTTTGTCCAATACATGACCATACTTTGGGTCTTGTTGTTGAATGTGACTTTCAAAGTTAAGAAAATGTTGTGGTGGGTTGTATGGTTCCATGAAGTTTGGTGCATGTGTAGGGATATGTGGTTGTTCGTCCTCTGAATCATCTTGGTATTGGCTAAGAATTTCATCTTCGTCTTCATACTCACTAAAAGGATCAACGACTTCAATTGGGAGGCTAACAATTTTATTCTCTTGTGTGGGTAGTTCTTCGTTGATGTTGGTGGAAGACCCACTTAGAAGTTGGGTAAAAGGGATGTAGTCATTATGTGTGGGTATTTCTGGGTCAGTGTTTAGGAAAACTTGGTAGGGTGAGGGTGAAATTTCTAGTGAGTGTGTGCTGGGGTATGAAGAAGAAGAAGTTTTAAATGAAACAAAAATTTCAATACCACATAGACTTGAGTTTGAATCATGAACATCGAACATGACCTCCACGTCGTCATCATCTTTCAACTCAACAGCAATGAAGTTGTTGATCCCAACTCCGAGTATAGTTGGGTAGCGAAAATGGATGGTTGCTACATTTTCGTGGGGTTCTTTCTCCAATTTCTTGTGGATCAACTTCTTCAACCTTTGTAGAGAAATTCCTCTCTTTAAAGGAACAAGTTTTGCAGTCTCAGTATTGAAGGTAACTCCCTCCATGGGACATGGGTTCATGAAACCATCATAGTGGACAATAGTAGACATTACACCCATTTTAGGAATGTGGAACACAAAGAAGACTAAAGGTAAGAAGAAGAAATAATGCAAATAGCTTAAGAGATTTAGGAGTGTGCAATGTGAGAACTTCAAAGAATGAAAGTGGTCTATTTATAATGAAGTCCATTGGTTTGAATCCAATGCTCCCTCACATGGTTTCTGACGCACACAAAACCCAAGCAAAGTGGGTGGGTCAACATCTCTTTAAATATGTTTGGATTCTTCTACTTTTGTCTAACCCAATGCAGGGAATCCAAGATTGGAATCCTAACTTGGGTGGGTGACTCAACATTGGATTCTTTACTTGTGTGCATCAGAAAGACATGGGAATCCTGACTTGGGTGGGTGACTCAGCATTGTAAATAATTGCAGGTTTCCTCGCTCAAGCGATGAGTTTCTCGCTTGAGCGAGAATTGACCACAAGCTAAACGTCCAACGCAGTTAGCCACATAATGCAACTTGGGTCACCACATATTTCAATCACTTCTTGCTCAAGCGAAAGTGCCCGTCGCTTGAGCGAGAATTGACCCGAGATTACCCATTTGTTACAGGTCTCCTCGCTCAAGCGAAGGGTTTCTTCGCTTGAGTGAGAGAGAAATAATCGATCATAATTTTGTATATTCGATTATTTTTAAATTATGATCGATTAGCTCAAATTATAATCGATTATAAACTCTTTCGCTCAAGCGATGGATGTCTCGCTTGAGCGAGAATTGACCACGGTCCAACGCAGTTACCCAATCAATTTTCGCTCGAGCGAAGTAACCTCTCGCTTGAGCGAGAATTGACCACAGGCTAAACGTCCAACGCAATTAGCCACATAATGCAACTTGGGTCACCACATATTTCAATCACTTCTCGCTCAAGCGAAAGTACCCGTCGCTTAAGCGAGAATTGACCCGAGATTACCCATTTGTTACAGTTCTCCTCGCTCAAGCGAAGGATTTATTCGCTTGAGTGAGAGAGAAATAATTAATCATAATTTTGTATATTCGATTATTTTAAAATTATGATCAATTAGTTCAAATTATAATCAATTATAAATTTCTTCGCTCAAGCGATGGATGTCTCGCTTGAGCGAGCATTGACCATGGTCCAACGCAGTTACCCAATCAATTTTCACTCAAGCGAAGTAACTCATCGCTGAGCGAGAATTGACCACGAGCTAAACGTCAAACGCAGTTAGCCACATAACACAACTTTGGTCACCACATATTTTAATAACTTCTCGCTCAAGCGAAAATATACGTCGCTTGAGCGAGAATTGACCGAGATTACCCTTTTGTTATAGATTTCGCCATTCAGCCGAAGAGTTTCTTCGCTGAGCGAGAGTTGATCTTACGCGAAATAATCGATCATAATATAAAATAATTGATTATTTTAATACATGAAGAATAAAGAATGTTAATAGTGTAAATAATATTTCAGATGTACTAGTTTAGAAAATATTTATAAAAATAGAATTATTTATAAAAAAAAGTAGTTGCCATCTACCTCCAGTCCTCTCTCTCCGTTTGAACCACAACATGTGAATGAAAAGTTCAACTTCAAATTATTTATTGAATTAAAAAAGCATTTTTTAATACCGAACAAAAATATCTGTTGCATATTTGCATTTTGAATGGCTTGTATTAAAATTGTTCAACAAAACATCATCATTTGTTTGTTTGTGCATGTTTATTGAGCATTAAGGAAGATCATGCTTCGATTGTAGTCGACGTGAACTCATAGCCTCAAGCTCATGGCCCATGAATAATATGTGTCTGGACTTTGTTCCAAGAGGCCCACATAATTAAGTCCTAGCTGGACTAGAGAGATTCTGATTCTCAAGATTCAGCTATCATATGAACAAGATAAATGACAAGAGAATATGGTTTAAACGTTTTTGTTTTATTTAACTTTTATTTTGTGATATCCAATGGATTAACGTCTTTCATGTGGACACCATTATTCTACTACACCCTACCTGAATCACTAGATGAAGCAAACTTACGTGCCTCACGTTACGCTTAATACTCCAACCTCATCCCCTTCTCGCAGTGTATTCAGAAGCGCATCACTAAACGACAACAACCGCTTGCGTTTAGAACCGTTTAGCACCTCCCGAACTTTGAGGAGAAGTATAGTCAGCGTCGTTTTCACTCGCGACTCGCAACTCGCCCACGAGCGGCGATGGAGTCTGTCCACAGCACCGCCGCTCCCCGCGCCTTCCTGCCGTCGATTTCCAAGCCCAAGCCCAGGGTTCCCCACACGAAATCCTTCCCCGTCGGCTGCGCGCACGACTTTCCGAGATTTTCTCTGAGCCGCGTTCTATCGGGAAACAAACGCGCGGTGGCGGCGAACGTGGCGGGGAAGGAGTTAGACGTGATATCGGTGCAGAGTGACGATATTACCGACCAGCAGGAGGGCGTGGTGGTGAGTCGCATCGAGATTGATGGTGCAGACGGCGAATTGGTGACTCAGGTGAGCGGATTTGGAGCGAGCGACGGTTTTTTGTCGTTGGAAGGATTTTCATCTTCCTCTTCGCCGTCTTCTTCGGCGTTGGCTGGGAGTGAGGGCGAGGAAGACGTGGAGAAGCTGATTGATAGAACTATCAACGCTACGATTGTGCTCGCCGCTGGTGCTTTCGCCATCACCAAACTTCTCACCATTGATAGTGATTACTGGCATGTAAGTGAAAACACGGAACCGAGATAAGTGCTTATCTTCAATTCACTCGGTTTTATTTTTCAAAAAAAGGTTTGATTATTTATTATTTTGTTCTTTACTTTGAAGTAGTTATTTCTTCTAAACATGAACACGCATGATTAGTTTGCTAATTTAGATGAAATAGGTACTAGTTGAAAGTTGATTATTAGTTTTTGGATTTAATAGACTGCTAAACGAGAAAGAGTTTAATACAGTGATAAAACTTAGTTACAGTAGTTCATTAGGTGTTGTTACTGCAATTCTCCTATCAGAATTACAAGAGAGTAGAAGTTTGACCTCGTTAATCTATATTGACATTTAATTTATACCTTTATTATGGAGATTATGAACCTGAAACTGTAACCTAGATTGGGGAACCTTATCAGAAGCAGCTAAAAAACTGTATCTAAGATTTGTTGGTTTTTACTTCGGATAACTTTATATTTATTTTAAAAATTAACAAACTTACTTACCTTACATTATGGTCTGTATTTAGATGATAGTATAAAAAACTTTACATTGTAAATGTATGTATTTTGTATTATTTATTCTTAGATTTTGGATTGAGGTTTTCATGATTTTCTATTGCTTGTGATTTTCGATATCATATAGGGATGGACGTTATATGAGATAGTAAGATATGCGCCTCAGCACAACTGGTCTGCTTATGAGGAAGCTCTCAAGACAAATCCTGTTCTTGCCAAGATGATGATTAGTGGGATTGTTTACTCTGTAGGGGACTGGATTGCACAGGTGAGTTTGTGTTATTTGTACACTCGATTACTTCAATTTTGTGTTAAAATAAAGGCTTGTGTGTACATCAAAAATAAGAAATAAAAGATAATGCATTGCGGTCTAACAATTCCTGGTTTTGCAGTGCTTTGAAGGAAAACCTCTTTTTGAGTTTGACCGGGCACGGATGTTCAGATCGGGATTTGTTGGTTTTACTCTTCATGGTTCTCTTTCTCATTACTATTACCATTTCTGTGAGGTAGTGCATAGTGCATAATGATGATGCTCTTTTTTGTTTCTTCCGTTTGGTTATTGAAATTTCTGTTTTGATGTACTAAGCGGTTTTTCATTTAACCAGGATCTATTTCCTTACAAAGAATGGTGGGTGGTTCCTGCTAAAGTTGCCTTCGATCAAACTGCTTGGTCAGCAATTTGGAACAGCATATATTACACAGTTGTTGCATTGCTACGTCTTGATCCTCCTATCAGTATTTTAAATGAATTGAAGGCTACATTTTTTCCCATGTTGACGGTGAGAGAGCGTTCTGGCTTTTCATATTAATTTCATTGAAATAATTATTTTTCTCCGAGAACAACCTAGAACACGGGCACACCATTTTGGTGTTGTGTATGTACCACTACTACATACTGACCTCACATGTCTGGCAAGCATAGTTACTTGTCCAGTTTATCTAATTATTTGGCTTATACGTGGAATGGATGTTGCTATTTGAAATTTTAATACTTTCCTATATTTTCTTACACAGGCAGGTTGGAAGCTGTGGCCATTTGCACATCTCATAACTTATGGTGTGATACCAGTTGAACAAAGGCTTCTTTGGGTGGATACCGTAGAGCTTGTTTGGGTGACCATACTTTCCACGTATGTTAATCTGGATTTGTTTTGAATTACTACTTATCAGAATTTGAACATTAATAACTTCATACAATGATTCTTGAATTTCCATCGGATGCTGTCGTAAATTGGGATGAAATTTGGTCTTATTAAGATTGGCCTTTACATTTTAGTTTTTATTCCTGCATGCATTTGAGTTTTGAGAGATGAATTCTGCATAGAAGTTTTCCCTTGTATAATGGACAAGCAGATCTGTTGGAGGTAAACTTGTACTTTCTGCCTGCTGCACATTATTCTCCTAGATAATACATAAGATGGCTCTAACTAATTGTTTTGAGAATATTTTATTTTATTTTCTTTCTGGAGGATGGAGGGAGATTTTGTATGACTGGTAATTGGCAAATTCACCTGGTTCTGCAATACTTGCTCTGGGAATACCAACGCTGATTGATTTTAGCAGTCTAAAATTTTAAAATTTTCCAGTTTTACCTGCATTTTCATGTGAAAATTTTGCATTGGTTCTAACCTAAGCTTTTGTGATCAATAGATTTTCAAATGAAAAATCAGAAGCAAAAAGTTCTGAGTCTACGGTGCCTACGGAAGTGAAATCATCTACATCTATTCGGCCTCCTGAGGTACATGATTAATGGTTATGTGAGCTTATTTATTAAGTTGAGTAAAAAAGTAAATATTTATTTTGCTCTTGGTCTGTTTTTATAATATTTTCTTATGTTTTATCAGGAGTAAAGAGTATAGAAACGATCGGCAACAGTGGGAGAAAAATGACCTTGCACAATCAGATTTTTTTCCTTGATGTGGACGTAGATATATAATCGCGGAACTTAAAAAGCTAATTGTACACATGTAAATGTTTCATGATAAATATGATTGAAAAAGCCCAAACAAGTCAAACTATAACCAAATAAAACACAATTTTAAATTATTTAAAATACAGAAACCAACGAACTAACTTTCCGTCATTTAAAACATGTCAAACGCTTTTAGTTTTTGAACTCTTTCTATTTACGGTGGATTTTATGATGAAAAAAAGAGTAGATTTAATGATTGGGAAGGAAAAATATGTGTTCCATTTATTAAACTCTAATCCTTTATGGAGTTAAGGGCGTTGAGAAAAATTTATGAGATGTTACTTGATGAATTGAGTTTTTATTACGATGGACCATATATATCAACCAGTGAAAAGGTTTGCGGAGGAAGTGCATGCACGTTGTAACGATTTTTTTTTTTAATATAATGTATTAAATTATAATATTTTTTAAATATTTAAATATTTTTATAATAAAAAATTGTTATTGTTAAATTACTATAAAAACAAATAAATATTTACTAAAATAAAACTAAAATCTATATAATAGTTTAAAAAAATTAACTAAAGATAAAAAAATAATTAATTAATTGAAAGAAAAAGGAAAAGATAAAAAGTAAATGCTAGGATGTTTAAATAAAATATAGTTGATTAAGTATGTCTTATTTTTATCAAAATTTAAGAAAAATAATTATTTCTTAAATTATAATTAAATTAATAACTTAATAAAAATTACATTATACAAATGGTTACTTTATAACTTCTTTGGTTAACATTTGATTAGTCTAATATCTTTTAAAAATTCTCTAAATATAATGTCAAAGCATATGTAAACGTGAGTAATACATATGCTTCTTATTAGAGGGGTGATGTGAGCATCTAATCAACATCCATACAAAATAATATAATAATAAATGATAATAATAATACTATATATGTATATGTAGTGGTAGGATGAATGTATTTTTAAAACCCGTTGTCAGAAAAAAGAAATTCCTCTTCTTATTACTATTGAAGTATATAAAATATTTTTTTACGTAATTCTGATTAAGGTTATTTTTTGAACACTCTCTTAATTTAAGTTTATCATCTTGTGTGATGGAAGTTACACTTGATAACTTATCTTTTATGATAATTCTTTCCAAAACCATTATGTATAAAGAAACTAGAAACGAATTGTTTTAAATAATGTGAATTTGATTCTTTAACATTTACACTTTAAATAATTTAAATGTGTTTTTTAGTTATCGATTGATGTGTTTAGGTTCAATAGTATTTTATCATTTGGAAGTAGAGTCATGTTAATCCTCTACTTTGTTTTTGTTTTTGCTAATTTTTGGTTATATGGGTGTTGCATTTTTTATCCCGTAATTTTCTTTTAAATTGAGGAGGAAGAGGATAATACATTGTCTAAAGTTTTTTAATTAAAATGATAATTGTTTTCCCGTTATAAAATGGGTCAAATCGATCCATCTCAAGTTAGAAGACAACATAAACTCAAGATGTTAGTACTTTTATATGAATGCGTTATTATATGTGGTATATGAATTTAAATTTTGGTGGTATTTGTTTCTTATTTTATTTAAAATATTTTTTTTGTTCAACATCGATTAAAATATGACACTTGTATTTGATAATCAAAACTGTTACATGAGAGTATTAGACAACCACTGACTTATGTGATTTTGTTATATATTTTACTATGGTGTGTATTTATTATATTCAAATACTAGTATAATACTTAAAAGTATTATTGTTTGGTCGTTTCCTGCAATTTTATTTGATGTTAATATAGTTTTTTTAGAGAATATTAATTATGTTAAATATAATTTTAATGAATTAGAGAATAGTCACATATTTTAAGATCACATTAAAAATATTAATTATAATTAATTATATATAATATGATAAAAATTAACATAAATTTTATTATATTTTGATAAAATTAAGATAAAATATTATATTATATTTCTTAATCTACTCGTAAGATTTAAAAAATAATTTAATAATTTTGTCTTACAATTATATTATATGATAAATTTAATTGAATAATACTTTATTTTATAAATAGGTTTTATGTCGTTAGATTTATGAATTAATATATGTTTATTTTGATGAAACTGTGACATTTATTTTAGTTTCAAATTATGAGATGATAATAATGTATTTTGAATTTTGTATTTTTTCAATATGTAAATATTTATAATATTAAGTGTGATATTTTTAGTTAAATGGTAATAATAATAAAATATGGAAGGAGATAAATCTTTATTTAACATGATAATGTTAAGGATTTATTGAGTGTTATAATAAACAATTTTCAATCTATAATAAATATCTTGTTAACACTTTTATAATGCAAGTTCCATCCATGGAAGCTTACTTAAATAAAAGAGTGTGTGATTATATCACGTACAAGGGATATTGTAGCTTAAGTAAAAACTTTGAAAGTTATCATATTTGATTCTTTATTGATTTGCTATATTTCATGTACCTTGCCTCATCCATATATTTAAAATATCATATACCATACAATAAGGATAAATATTTTCTTAATGAATTATTGACAATGTGTCTTCAATAAATGAAAATGTTACTAGTGGAAGAAGGGAAAACGTGAACTTGACTACCTTTGTCAAATGTAAGAAGAATCAAGTAAACAAAAAGAGAAAGATTCATACTCAACCAATTATAAAGGAAAAGTCAAAATGTCTCTTTTGTAAAAAGAAGAGACATACTAAGAAAAACTGAAAAAAAAATTATGAATTGACTAGAGAAAAAAGATAATCCATTTATTTTTATTTGTTATGAATCTAATATGATTATTTTTAATCATAAAATATGGTGGATTGATTTTGGTTCTACAATTCATATTTCTAATATCTTAAAGGGTATGAAAAATCTAAGGAGATAAGTGAAACGTGAACAATACATCTATTTAGAAAGTAAAATAAATTGATAGGTGAATGTTATTAAAATGTGCAGTTTAGTTTTAAGTAGTGATTTAATTTTACATCTAGAAAATACTTTTTTATGTTCCTAGTATTTCTAAGATTTTGATTTCCATTTCAAGGCTAATAGCTTTGAGTTTTTCCTTTCATTTTTTGGATTTTGGTTTTGCATTATCAAATAAATTTAAATTTGTTCGTCTTAATGAACTACGTGATGATTTTCATTCCATTATTTTACAAATAATAATTTTATGCACGTTCCAATTGAGTTAAAATTATGTTGTGAATGAAGAATCTCCAATGTCTTTAAGGATGATTCTTTGGATGTCTTTAAGGTGTAATTATCCGTAAAACGAAGTAAGTTTATATATTATGAGTAAATTATCTACAAAGATAATAAAGTATTTCAATCTACTTGTGTCCATGTCTAAACAACAAATAAATGTATGAATAATCTCTAATAGGTTTGAATCTCTCTTTGTAGTAGATTTTGCTTGTTTACCCTTAATGTAATCCCTAGAAGTCTCAAATTACTAAAGTCCAAAGTTCTAAGTACTTACTTATTTATTCATTAATTACTTAATTCTCTCAATCTTCAGTGTCATAACTGTTACGAATCAGAGTAACTGCATAATAACTCATAACTAAAATAAAAGATAAGAAAAAGAGAAATAAAAAAGATAAGAAAAAGAGAAATACAACCGACAATAGGAAATAATAAAATTTTACTACTGGAAGAAATTATAATACCCTCTTTAAATCTAAGGAGAAAACAATAATAACATTCTCTCTCAGAAATAAGAGACTAAACTACTATGCAATGTACTAGTAGAAAAGAAAAGGAAGATATTGTACTCTTTTTATAATAGGAAAAATAAGCACCAACATATAATTTTCCTGATATAGGACTTCTCTTTTCACATTCTCACAATCTCTCACTTGAAGATTTTGATTAAATTAATCAAATCTTCACAATACATTATTAATGTCTTCCATGTTGTTATTGCAATAGACATTTAGTAGGATCGCCTCTATGAAAACTTGTCATTGCTAATCGACTATCATAACATCTGACTTCCATGTTGAAAATCTTCTTCCTTCTTCCAGTTTTACTCCAATTATGCTGACAATTATGCTCCTTACTCTTGTATCAAGGTATTCTCGAATTCATCCTATATTGGGAGAAAAATAGATTAGAATTAACATAAGTAGTTTCATAACAATTTAAGGCATAATTATATCAACTTTTTACCACTTAACAACTCCCCCCAAACTAGAATCTTACTTGTCCCAAGCAAAGTAATTTTTTCAAAACAAAATCATTGCCTATTATCACTTTATCTTCCAGAACCACAACATAAAAAAAATTTCAGGTGTGATGCTCACAACTCTAAATGAAAAATAAAATACATAAGCATTCAAGTTATAGAAACTAACAAAGAATAATTAGTCCTCAACTATCCTCAGAGAAGCATGATATCTCAAATAGAGTTAAATATAATCATCTCTAATTCTCACAGGTAAGTGTTTATCTCATTCAATCACTTCATTTAGACAATCTAATATTGATAATCATCTTCAAATAATCAACATTTGTTAAGCAAGACTTAAATCAAAAGGTCTTTTGAGCTTGTAATGGGGTTGGGCTAAGAAAAATTCATTGGTTTTTTTGGGATATACAAAAGTATTTGAGAAATTCAAATCATATGAATGATTCTTGATTAACATTTCCTCAAGTCAGGCTTCAAACTTCATGCTTTTGTCCCTAACATAATGATAGTGAGTTAATAATCTCACAAGTTATTATTCCCCCCTTTTGACTTTTTTTTTTCTTTTCTCATGCTTTTGCATGTATCATTTTTGGCTTTGCCATAATTTTTAAGCTTTGCTTTTCCTTTTCCTTTACACTTTTTTTTAAGAATAACACCCCAATAATACCCGTAGGACAACAATAGCAATACCCAATAATAGGAAAAATAAAAACATTCATACTCATTTCCTTTCTCAAATATAGGAAGATAGATAAATAGTTTTTTAGGCTCACGGGTTTTGTTTAAGAACAATATTATTTTTGGCTCAGAAGGGGTTCAAATGGATGCCCTATAATTAATGCAGGGTTGACTATTTGACTCTGGGTTATATCTACTACAAAGAAAAAATGCCTTTATCATTTTCAAGTCTTGCCAACATGCAATCACATCAAAGAATCAAACAATACCAGTTATCATCATAAAGTGTTGACACTCAATTTGAACTGTTTGTGGCACTCTACTCACCTGGGTTTTGGCTAGCTTCTCCAATTCAGTTAATTCCTAATTCTCCTCATCAATTCCTTTTCACTATCATACTCATCATCCCAAAATCACTTGTTATTGGAAATAATCAAAATGGTTTTCCTCAAGTTCCAGATTTGAATTGGACAATATACAATAATTTCATAATTGGCTCTAATCCAAATTGTATGGGACAACAATTTAATCACATTAATTTAAACATTCATTGAAAGTGATGAAGATCTTATTGAATTACTTTGGCAAAGATCTTGTTGATTTGATGAAGTCAAAAATGAAGTCAAAGGCTACTTTGTGGCAGTCAAAGGTCACTTAGATAAAAGAGTAGTGAGATTAGTGAGTCTGCATCTCTGCTTAGGTATAATCATTTTTATCTCTTTGTTGCATGAGGTTTCTTCATTTAAAAGATTTTGCAAATGCCTCTAAAAAATGTTTAAACGGTTAAAAACAAAGTATTTTGCTAAAAGGTTTTTAATTAACTATTTTAACTAATAGTATATAAGCTTTATCAACTAAAATGTTCTTAACACTTTTGTAACAGGTTTTTAACTGATATGTTTTCGAAATAATTGATTGTTTTCATTAGAAGGATTTTTGAAAACCTTCTGCCAGTATTTTAACTAATATAGAATTAATATAATCGATTAAAATGACTTAGAATATTTTGAAAAGTGTTTTGGCAGAATTTAATCGATACAAACTCGAAATAATCGATTGAAATAACTTGAAGTGTTTTGAAAGTTGTTCTGTCAGTATTTTAATCGATACAAATGTGAAATAATCGATTAAAACAACTAAGAGGTTTTTCCAGAATGTTTTAATCGATTAATACAAGCTTGTTATCAGTTAAACTAACTTAGAAAGTTTTATGAAATCTTTTGGCAGAATTATAATCGATTAAAATGCGTTTCAATCGATTAAAATAACTAAGTGATTTTTTTTCAAAGTGTTTTAATCGATTAAAACAGATTGTTATCACTTAGAAAAGTTTATAAGAATGTTTTGCAGTATTTTAATCGATTGAAAGACGAAACAATCGATTAAAACAGTTTGGAAGATTTTTTACAAAGAGTTTTAATTGATATAAACAGTGTCGTATCAGTTAAAACAAATCTGGAAAATAATCAAGAACTTTTTAACAGATTAAAAGAAGTTTTAACAGATTAAAACAAGAATTTTAACAGATTAAAAGATTATTTTAACAGATTAAATAAACCAACAGTTTTGAAAATCTTCTATATAAACAGAGTTGCTTGAACTTTTTAAAACGCATCTTTTAGCAATCAATCAAGCAATCATAAGTGCTACTTTCAAGAGAGAATCGCGCTAGTTTTTTGAAGTTCATAGAAGTTCTTTCTTGAGGCAAAATTTGCATTCTTTTGGAGAAGAAACTCATACTGCAGAACTGCATAAATCTGGTTTGAGCGTTCTAGTTTCTTCTATTTGTTTCTTTACTTTCTTTACTGTATTGTGGGTGTCTGGAATTGTGGGCACTGGTTTCTGTAGATGGAATTTGGCTGCAGGGTTGTTCAAGAACTAAAATTTGGTTCTTGGTGAAGGTTTAGGTGCAGGGACTGGAATTTTGGTTCTTGTGGTAGATTGAGTGTGAGATTAAAGTTGTAATATGTAAAACGCTCAATCTAGTGGAACCTAGCTGGAATTTGGCTGGAAACTGGACGTAGCCCTGGGATTGGGTGAACCAGTATAAATCTTGGTTGTATCTTTCTAAACCTTTCTCTCATTCAATTCTATCACTGCCTTTATTTTGATTGCTTGCTGTGTGTGATTCAAGAACTTGTCAGAATTCTTAATCTTTGAAATAGATAATCTGTAAATTGCGAAAATCTTTCAAAGATCAATTCACCCCCCCTCTTGATCTCAGCCTACATTTCTAACATTCATCACATTAAATATCAATTCAGAATATTCAAAATAAAACAACTTCAAACACAAAACTTAAAACATCAAATTAACCCATTCACTTAAAACACTAAAATAAAAATAAATCACTTAAAATTAAAATTTCCTACCTCTTAATCTTCTTCTTCACTTTCTTCTTCTTCATCTTCTTCTTGTGATTCCTCCTCCTCTTCTTGTGCTCCCTGTGCACCAGCTGCACCTTCACCCCCTCCTGGAAAATAGGAACTGTCCCCAGGCCATTGAAGTAAGACATCAAATTCCTATGGTGACGTCCACTGCATACCTGGAGCAATTTACAAAAAAATTATAAAATTTTTCATTAATATTGCATTGACCCATATGGGTCGCTGATTATTGTAAAGTTAGATGCTCCATGTATTGCATCATTCTCTGAAAATCTGGCTGCTGAGGTGGTGGAGGTGGCTACCGAGCTCTTCTTGGCTGGTGTGGTTGTTGTGCCAGTGGTTGTGGTTCCCCTTCTGCAGGGTTCACACAGTTCCGCTCGATGAATCTTCTATTAATTGGTGGCCGGATGTTCACTGATGGGTTAACTTCCACACCATGGGCTGCACAAAGGGCTGTTATGAGAGCAGGGAATCCAAGAGCCTTCGCTTGCTCTACTCGTCGCCCGCTTTCCAAAACCACAAACTGATAAATTTCCTCTGAAATAATCATGACGACGTCAATCATAGTTTCATCTAGAATGCACTTGATGATATGGCACCTGGGCATATTAAGATCTGAACTATGCTTGATGGGTACAATGTTGGCGAACAAAAAAGAAGTCCAGATCTGAGTTAATGTGGTCATGTTAGCCCTTAAAATCCTTAAAGTCTTCCCAGCATGGTTTGCCTCAAAGGTCCTCCCAGGCAAGCATAGGGTTCTTGTGACGTCATCATCCCTAAAGTGCATCTCAGTTAGACATTTGCTATTCCTAATGACCTGGAAGTCACAAATATGGCCTTCCTCAAGAAAAAATGGATTCCCTAGCAAATCATTAATTGCATTCCTGTTATACGGAACCCACCTGCCTCTCACTTTGGAACGTGCCCTGAATGACTCACCTTCAACTAGGCAGGCATTGGCATAGAATTCCTTTACAATCTCAGGATCATATTGGGCATTGGGAGCGCCAATTGCCTCTAGTTCTGACGGGTTAATTCGTTGTTGAATTCTGGATACTCACCCTCATTCAATTCTACTCTTCTTTCTGGGATGAAGGTCCAGTTCCGGATTATCTCAAACCTTGCCTGCCTCTCAGTCTCCCTGAATCTTCTTCTATCTATTTGAATGCCTGCAAAATCAGTCCTTGGCCTTTTTCCAGCAGCCCTGGATGATGAAGCACCTTGTGAATCTTTTCTTGGACCCATGTGCAACGTCATAACCATCAACATTAGCAAAACATACCATAAGTCATATATATATAGCATTTCATCAAACACCTGATATGCATCTTATTATAGAATCCTTAAACTTGATTTTCTTGATATGTATTCCTTTCCCCTAACATGACTAATTCAAGCATCTGTATATTCAACTTATTATCCTCTAAAACTCAATTCATTCCTTTTTGAGGCATTTTAACAAACACTTGGTATGCAACCGATTTTGTAACTCCTAAATATGCATTCAATTCAATCAATCCAACCATAGTTGCAAGAAATTACTCCACAATCAGACAATTAAAGGGAAAATCGCACAAATGCAGAAAGTTGGTATGAACAGTGCACAAACTTGAAATTCTTGGATTTGAATCGGTGCAAACTTAGGAAATCTACTCAGAGTAGTTGGAAAAGTATTTTGAAGTTTGAATTTAGGTGCACAAAGTTGAAAATTTGATGCAGAGTGAGTGGAGAGAGCTTGGGTTTGAAATAGAGATGTTAGAAAGTGAAAACAGTGACCTTAGCTTGTGTTTTTTTTTTTTTTAAATCTGGGCACTTTCGCTCAAGCGAAAATCAGTATGACTATTATTTGCTTGAGCGACCAAAAACAGAGAGAAATAATGTACATTCGCTTGAGTGAATCTTGTGTCGCTTGAGCGAATGTGTGCACAAATTTTTTTTTTCGTTTGAGCGAAGAAAAACAGAGAGAAAAAACTAACATTCGCTCAAGCGAATCCTCTGTCGCTTGAGCGAATTTCAGTGAATTTTGACTTGGAACATGATATTCAAATGCAATCCAATGATTAACAACTCAAAAGCAAATTTTCACATAGATTTAGTCCAACAATGTTCAAATGTGTTCATGCTCAATTTATAATGCAATAGGATAAAACAAAAAATTTTAAATTGCCAAAAAGAAAAGAAATTAAAGATAAAACACTGGGTTGCCTCCCAGGAGCACTTGTTTAACGTCTTCAGCTCGACGCCTGTTTGCTTTAAGGTTCATCTAAGTAGATAATGAGGTGAAGCTTATCCACTTCATCTCCCAAATATGCCTTAATTCTATGCCCATTAACTGTCCATATTCCTCCTGTTGTTGGATCTTCCAATTCCACAACACCATAAGGCCTAACGGATCTTACCACGAATGGACCTGGCCATTTGGATTTCAGTTTCCCAGGAAAAATTCTTAATCTTGAATTAAACAGTAATACTGACTGGCCTAGATGAAAATCTCTTTTCAGAATTTTCTTATCATGATATGCCTTAATTTTCTCCTTGTATAACTTGGGTGATTCATATGCATTAAGTCTCATTTCTTCTAATTCATGCATCTGAATTTTTCTTTGCTCTGCTGAAGCTTTTGGGTCAAAATTTAAAAATTTGAAAGCCCAATACGCTTTATGCTCCATTTCCACTGGAAGATGACATGACTTTCTATAGACAAGTTGAAAGGGAGATAACCCAGTAGGAACTTTATATGTAGTCCTATAAGCCCAAAGCGCATCATCTAACTTTATTGACCAATCTTTTCTTGAAGATGAAACAGTCTTTTCTAAAATTTTTTTGATTTCTTTGTTTGAAAATTCTGTCTGCCCATTAGTCTGTGGATGATAAGGTGATGCAACTTTATGTCTAACCCCATAATGCTCTAAACATTTCTGAAGTTGAATATTACATAAATGTGATCCTCGATCACTGATTAAAACTTTGGGAGTGCCAAATCTACAGAATATATTTTTCTTTTAAAATTTTATCACAGTTTTGGCATCATCTTTTACAGTAGCCACTACTTCCACCCACTTTGACACATAATCTACTGCTACCAAGATATATTCTTTAAAGAATGAGGATGGAAAAGGTCCTGCAAAATCAATTCCCCAACAGTAAAATATTTCTACTTCCAACATGATATTCAAAGGCATCTCATTTCTTCTTGAGATACTCCCTATTTTCTGACAATTAATACATTGTTGTGCAAAGTTGTGCGCATATTTAAATAAGGAAAAAAAAAAACAGATTGGAGAACTTTTGTAGCAGTTCTAACTCCATTAAAATGACCCCCATAAGGAGAAATATGACAATGCCAAAGAATATTTTTGGCTTCCTTGCTTGTCACACACCTTTTCAACAAGTTATCACTTCCTATCTTGAAAATGTAAGGATCATCCCATACAAAATAATGGGCATCCTTAAATAATTTCTTCTTTTGGTGCCAAGTATATTCTTCTGGGACAACTTTTGCAGCTTTGAAATTTGCCATGTCAGTAAACCAAGGTCTTTCTTGTACCATCATCAGTTTTTCATCTGGAAATTCCTCCTGCACTTCTAATTGATTATTAGTCACTTCAGTATTGACTAATCTGGATAAATGATCAGCTACCAAATTTTCACAACCCTTTTTATCCTTGATCACCAAATCAAATTCCTGCAACACTAAAATCCATCTAATTAGCCTGGGTTTAGAATCTAATTTGCTTAACAAATATTTGATTGCTGCATGATCAGTATATACAGTAACAGATGAACCAATCAAGTATGCACTAAATTTTTCCAATGCATAAACTATAGCTGGTAATTCTTTTTCAGTAGTTGCATAATTAATTTGGGCTGCATGAAGAACTTTGCTAGCATAATGTATAGCATGAAAAATCTTCGATTTTCTTTGGCCTAATACTGCTCCTATAGCATAATCACTTGCATCACACATTAATTCAAAGTCTAATTTCCAATCAGGTGCAATTATCACAGGGGCTGAAATTAATTTTTGTTCTAACAATTCAAAAGCCTGCAAACATTTCACATCAAAATTAAAAGAAATATCCTTATTGAGCAAGTTGCTGAGTGGCTTTGCAATCTTTGAGAAGTCTTTTATAAATCTTCTATAGAATCCAGCATGTCTTAAAAAACTTCTTATGCCCTTCACATTTGTTGGTGGTGGAAGCTTCTCAATAATCTCTATTTTGCTTTATCAACTTCAATCCCTCTTGCAAAAATATTATGGCCTAACACTACGCCTTCAGTTACCATAAAATGACATTTTTCCCAATTTAAAACTAAATTGGTATCAACACACTGCTTCAGTAAAATGTTTAAATTCCTCAAGCATTGGTCAAATGATGCACCAAATACTGAGAAATCATCCATGAAAACTTCTATGCATTGTTCCACCAAATCTGAGAAGATAGCTAGCATGCATCTTTGAAAAGTTGCTGGGGCATTGCACAATCCGAATGACATTTTCCTGTAAGGAAACACACCAAAAGGACAAGTAAAAATAGTTTTTTCTTGATCCTCTAGATCTACTATTATTTGATTGTACCCTGAATAACTATCCAAAAAACAATAAAAAGCTTGTCCTGCTAGTTGCCTGATTCAATTTTCTATAATCTATACAAATTCTCCAACCTGTGACAGTCCTAAAAGATATTAATTCATTTTTATCGGTATAAATTACAGTCATACCTCCTTTTTTTGGGACCACCTAAACTGGGCTAACCCAAACATTATCAGAGATAGGATAGATCATACTTGCATCAAGTAATTTCAATACTTCTTTCTTTACCACCTCTTTCATAGTTGGATTAAGAAGTCTTTGAGGTTGTGCAACAGGCTTGAAATCATTCTCCATGTGAATCTTATGCATGCAATAAGAAGGATTGATTCCTTTGAGATTAGATAACGTCCACCTTATGGCCTTCTCATTCTCTTTCAAAACTGAGATCAATTTTTCTTCTTCAAAATTTGTTAAGGCATTGCTAATCACCACTGGTTTGTTGCCTTCATCTGCAAGAAAAACATATTTTAAGTGAGGAGGTAATATCTTTAATTCCAGCTTTTAACTCTCAGTTTCATGTTCTTGCTGCAATTTCTCAGATTGTTGTTCTTTTGCAGTAACTTCTTGTGCTGAATCAAGATGTTTTAAATATTTCTCAATTTCTTTTTCCTCCTCTTCATCAAATTCCTCATTAATACCTATCAAAGCTTTTTCTAATGGGCTTGCTTTAGTTAGTTGCTTCCTTGATGCTTGAAAGATATCATCTACCACATCCATCCTAAGACAATGTTGTTTATCTGTAGGATGCCTCATTGCTTCAAACACATTAAAATTAACTTCCTCATCTTCTACTCTGACTTGTAACTTGCCATCATCAATATCAATAATAACTTTTACTGTCTTCATGAAAGGTCTTCCCAGTATAAGAGGAACTTTAGTGTCTTCCTCCATATCCATCACAACAAAATCAACTGGAAATATAAATTTATTACCTTTGACAAAAACTTTCTCCGCCACACCATAAGGAAATTTTAGAGATCTGTCAACTAGCTGTAGTGTCATTCTTGTAGGCTTTACTTCCAAATCTCCTATTCTTTTAAGCATAAACAAAGACATTAGATTTATACTAGCACCCAAATTAAGTAATGTCTTACCTACTTGTAATGTCCCAATTGTGACTGGTATAGTGAAACTTCCAGGATCCTTGGACTTTTGAGGTAATGATTTCTGAATTATAGCACTGCATCCTACTTCCAGCTCCACTGTTTCTGTAGTAAATCTCATTTTCTTAGTTAACAACTCTTTCATGAATTTTGCATAAGTCGGCATCTGCTTCATAGCTTCCATAAATGGAATATTAATTTGTAAATGCTTGAAAATATCCATAAATCTTGTAAACTGTCTTTCTTTATCTTTCTTGAAAGGATGACGAGGATATGATAAATTCTTTAGTTGCAGTATTTGATTCTCATCTTTCTCTCTCTTCTTCTCACTATTTTTATTTTTTTCTTCTTTTTCAGTATTTTTTTTATTTTTCTATACTCTCACTTTTATTTTTCTTTTTTTCTCCTTCACACTCATCTTTCTTCTTTTCATCCTCTTTTTCTTGTAGGATTTCCTTCTCTACAGCCAGGTTTTCACCAATCCCTTCTCTTATAACCTTACCACTCCTTGTAGTTATTGCCTTGCATTGCTCCTTTGGATTGGTTTGTGTGTTAGCTGAAAACTGTCCTCCTTGCTGCTCAGATAATTGTTTAGCCAGTTGGCCCATCTGGGTCTCTATATTTCTGAATGAAGCCTCAGTATTTTTCTAATTAGCCATAGTGCTTTGCATGAATTTTTCTAAAGTATCCTCCAATTTAATCATTTTTTCAGGCATTGAAGGATATTGTTGTTGCTGTTGTTGATATGAAGGTTGCTGATATGACTGTTATTGAAATGTATGTTGTCTAGTAGATGAGCTAACACCTTGTTTCCACCCAAAGTTCTGATTCTAATTCCCTCTCCATCCTTGTGCAAAATTATTCTGATAATTGTTGGAATTAGGAAAATTACCTTGTCTGCCTTGACTACTACCTTGAGCCCCCATATAATTAGCTTCTTCTTGTTGAATGTTGCCTTGATAAGAGCATTGTTCATTTGGATGATCACCTCCACACACGTCGCAACTCATCTGTTGATTAAGAATGGATTGTACTATATGTATTTGTTGAGGTAATTTCTCTATTTTCTGATTCAATGCTTCAATTTGTTGGGTTATAAGTTTATTCTGGGCTAAGATAGCATCTGAGGTGCTAAGTTCAAGTAATCCCTTTCTTTGAACATGATGTCTATCATGTTAGGCCTGTTGGTCTCTAAAAGCTAGTGCATCAATAATTATTGTGGCATGTTCAATTTTTACATCTAACATGGATCCTCCTGCTGCAGCCTCTAATAGCATCTTTGTATCATGTCGCAAGCCAGTATAGAAAATATTCAACTGAGCAATGTCATCAAATCCATGATTTGGGCATCTTCTCAACAGTGATTTAAATTTCTCCCATGCATCACAAAAAGATTCATCTGCTCCTTGTCTGAAAGAAGTGATGTCGGATTTTGTTTTGATGTAACGAGATGGTGGGAAAAATCTGTTTTGAAACTTCTCTTCTACGCTACTCCAATCAGTCAAACTCTGATTAGGATGTGCCTTCAGCCACTCCTTTGCCCTACCTGCCAAAGAAAAAGGAAATATCTCAAATATGCAGATTCAAGATTTGCTGCTCTAAATCCCATGGTACCAATCAACTCATAAAAATTATACAAATGAATATAAGGGTCTTCATGATCCAGTCCAGTGAATTGATGAGCACTAATCAAGCTTAAGAAAGCTGGATTCATCTGCAATGTTTGATCGTCAGGTACAACAATGTTGAAAAAGTGGACCTTACTGCATAACATAATTTTTTAGTGTTCTTCTAGGTGGATTTGAATATGGATTTAGATTTGGATTTGGATTCAGATTTGCTCAGTCTTCTGCCACATCTTCTATAATTGGGTCTGGAAAATTGAGTGTGGAAGAAGAGTTAACATATTCTCCTATGGTTTGTTCTTGATTTTCCTTTCTTCTTTTACCCCGGTTCCTTCGAGCTATTTTTTCAATCTCTGGATTAAATTATAACTGCTCTGAAGATACATGTCCTCTTAAACGCATAAATCAAAAGAATAACTCAAGCAAAGATTAGCACAAGCCAATAATTAAGTAAAACTAAAACTAAAAAATAAAGCAAAAACAGAAATAAAAATAAAATACTCAATAAGCTAAACAAAGAATTCTCAAAGAACACTGTTCCCCAACAACGACGCCAGAAATACTTATTGAATTATTGACAAGCGTACCAAAATTATCAATCGCAGTATAGTATTTCGATTAAATAAAAGTCGATCCCACGAGGAACAGTTTCAATGGAAATTCCCAATTATATGCTTACTAAGTGGATTAAAACAGAATGAGTTTTGCATAAAGAGTTGTATTAAAATTAAATGACAAAGAACTGTAAATTGTTAAGAAAATATCAATTAAAGGTACTTAGGATTGACTTCCTTCCTTATCCCTCTTTTGTAATGACTATGTCAATTAAGAAAGTCAATTAACCTAACAATGTTGATGTCACCTACTCAAATCATCCATGTTGATTCCTCACACATGAAATTCATAAGAAAACCTAATAAATGTTGATTCCTCACACAATTAAGAGATTTTCCAGCATTAGGTTTAGGGTGTTAAGCAATTGATTCATTCATTCCATTCTTGGCAATTAACATAACAAATATTCTTACCGTGATCTAGGGTTCAAGATATATTTTCCAATCATATCCCAAACATCAAGAATAAATCATTCTAAAGTACAAAGGATAAGAATAACAACATCAAAACATAGATTAATATCTCAAAATATCACCATGATCCAAAAGAGTTCAAAGGAAGTGCACCCAATCCCAAGATAATGAAGTTAGCCACTCATGTTGGCCATTACAATGCTCGAAATGTGGAAGAAGTGAAGAATTGATGAAGATTGGACGAAACCCTAGCAGTAGTCGCACATCTTCTCCCCAAAACCGCTTGCTTTTCTCAAAACACATCTTCTATTTTTATAGAAAAAATTGGGCTTTTGGGCTTCGCGTCTTTTGCTCAAGTGAAAGTTGCCTATTTTCGCTCAAGCGACAAAACGCTCACTTGAGCGAGTGAACTCCAAAGAAGAATAACTAACATTCGCTCAAGCAAATTTTCTTGCGCTTGAGCGACTGACTTCCAGAGAAGAATAACTGATATTCGCTTAAGCGAGAGTCCATCCCGCTCGAACGACTTCCATGCTGAAAATGTTGTTCCTTCTTCCAATTTTACTCCAATTATGCTCCTTACTCTTGTATCAAGGTATTCTCGAATTCATCCTATATTGGGAGAAAAATAGATTAGAATTAACATAATTATATCAACTTTTTACCACTTAACAATATACAATACTCAAGACATATTTATCCTCCCTATTTCATTGCTAGGACTCATACTTGAGGATTACTTGTACCCCCTTGCATATTGAAACACTACAAGACCTTCAGTAAGTAATTTTTCTAATAAAGTCAAACCATCCTATCTTTTATGTCTCGATGAATTTGTATCCCTAAAATCTTGTTTGTTGGTCCCTAGTTCTTCATATCAGACTTCCTAGCCAATCGTGCCTTCAAAACCTGAATTCAAACTTTGTTGGAGCCTACCACCAACATGTCATCAACATACAACAACAAAATAATAAAATCATTCTCATCAAATCTATTGTAATAGGTACAATAGTCTAAACTTAGTTTGTTGTAATCAAAACTAATCATGAAGAATCAAATCTCTTGTAATAACACCTAGACACCCGGTTAAACCGTACAAAGATTTGGTCAACCTGCAAACCAAGTCTCCTTTTTCTTTAAGTCTTCTGGTTGGAGCACTTCAATCCTTTATCTAATTTTACCTTGAAGAAAAATAATATTTGTATCACCGCTAACAATAATCTTGTGGATAGTGGGATCCACAAGAAATACTTCTTCACATTGTTAGCATAGTCCAAGAATTTGCCTTTCCCGAACTTTGAAAACACAAACTTCCTCTTGATGTGTACACCCATAATCTCCTAGAGTAATTATTGTCATAACTAACACAAAATATTTGGCCCCTCCTAAGGATAATATCGGCAATTTCAACACATCATAATAAACCAAGTCCAATATGTGTTTCCCCTGATATAATTTGACAAGGGACTCCCAAATCTCTTTCATTGTACCTTTCTCCACAAATTTGCTATAACGTTGTTATTAATTTCTTCCCACCTTTAATATGTGATGCCAACAAAAATTGCCTTCATCTTCAAGTTTCGCAATAAGAAACTATTCCCATTAAACTTCTCTATCTCATTTTTTGTTGTCATGGTTTTAACCGACTTATGCACCTTTCACTATGAATAGTATTGTCTACTGGAACAACAACGTAAACTGTAACTAGTACACCTTGTAAGCTCCTAGGAAAAAGAGGTGGGTCACTAATAGACACACTTAAATACCAAATCTTTCCTTGCCTCCTAGATATGCACTATCATACTATCACACTTTATATCCAATAACTAGAATATCTTTTTTCTGATGTGAAAGATCAAATTAACCACAACCACAAAACATACTAAGAATTTTCTCCAACATTATTATAATGACTATAGAAACAGAATAATATCATAAATAAGAAATAAGAAACTAACCATTGGCTCTAATACCACTGTTAGGAATCAGAGTAACTACATAAAAACTCATAACTACAATAAAAGATGAGATAAGAGAAACAAAATCGACAATAGACAATAATAAAATTTTACTATTGGAAGAAATTACAAACCCTCTTTAAGTCTAAGGAAAAAACAATAATAATATTCTCTCTCAGAAATAAAAGACTCAACTATTATTCAATGCACTAGTAGAAAGGAGAAAAAAGAGATTTATGGTGATTTATAAGGTAGACATTATGCTCTTTTTATAACAGGAAAAATAAGCACTAACATATAATTTTCTTGATGTGTGACTTCTCTTCTCACATTCTCACAATAACATCGACAAATTTTCATTAACAAGACATCATTTTAACTTAGTCGTAACATCCATAACTTTTTTTATTTTTTTTTGCAAAATAATGGAATAAAGACCATTACATATATATTTATTTGATAATGTAAAACTATAATTTGAGAAATTAATGGAAAAATTCAAAGCTATTAATCTTAAAATGGAAATCAATTTCTTAGAAAAATTAGGAATATAATTTTTTTTCTAAATGTAAAATAAAATCACTATTTAAAACTAAATTGTGTGTCCCAAAGACCTTACGCATGAATTCATCTTATTTCTTAAATAGATGTATTGCTCATTTCTCACTAACTGTCTTAGGTTTTTCATACCTTTAAGATATTGGAAACATGGATTGTAGAACTAAAATCAATGTGCCATGTGTTATGATTAAAAATAATCATATTAGATTCATAAAAAAAAGGGATTATCTTTCTTTTCTAACCAATTTTTAAATTTTTAACCATCTTTCTTCATGTGTCCATTTTTGTTTTACAAAAGAAACACTTAACCTCTTTCTTTATAATTGATTGAGTATGAATCTTTTCCTTGTGATTAACTTGATTCTTCTTACTTTTAACAAAGATAGTCAAGTTCATTTTCTCCCCCTTCTTCCATCATTAATCTTTACTCTTTTTAAGCACACATGATCAATAATTCATTAATAAACTACTTATTCTTAGGTGTATTGTAAGATAATTTAAAAAAGACCTATTGATATGGCAAAATGCATAAAATATTGTGTATTAGAAAAAATTAGACAAATAAACTCCAAAACTTTCAATTGGGCCATAATATTTCTTATGCACAAAATATAATCACACGTTCCTCTAATTTTAGAAAACTTAATCGAGGAAAACTACATTATAAATGTGGTAGCAATAAATTTATTTGAGGTTTGAATTTCATGTCTAGCCTTCAATAAATCCATGACATTAATATTGGTCAATGAACCCGGGATTCTTGCATAAATATTGATATTTATGATCTTTTTGTTATAAGAATCAGCTGGATCTTCTTAAGTACTGGTATTAATAATATTCTCTTAATTCTTTTGATTTGATAACATAATCAATGTCTATTCATCCTAAATAAGAAAAATTCTCTTTTTCCATATCTTGTAGTTGTCACCCTTTATCTAGGCAATATCACACTTAATATAAAAATATTTACAGGTAAAGCGACCACAAAGTTCAAAATACAAACTTATAATCATAAATGTCATGTTTCAGCTATACAAATATGTGTTAATTCATGAATCTATTGAATATATATATTTTTTTTAACAAAAAGTGCTACTCAATGAGACTCGTCATGATAAAACTATTAAATTATATTTATTTTCTTAATTTACGTATGTATATTAAAAATATAATTTAATATTTAATATTTATTAATTATAAAAATGTAACAAAAATTCATATTAGTATATTTTAGCATATTATATATAATTAACCACAATTAATATTTTTAATATAATCTCAATATATATATATATATATAACTTAATTATTAAACATGTCATTACTAATCTTTAATTCATTAAAATTATATTTATCACAAAAATATGAATATTAAAAGACATTAACATCAGACAAGATTACATTATCATATATAAGCAAACCATATATAAAAAAAAAAATTCATCTACACTAGTATTTCAATATAATAAATACATAATATATATATATAAAATATATATATATATATATATATATATATATATATATAAATAATCATATCACAGTGGTGATATAGAATTATGGTACTATCACGTAGAATTATTAAAAATATTTAATGATCTGGTTTGACTTATATTTTAAAATAGAGTCTGATCTATACTTTAAAATAGATCAAAATGTTAGTTTAACATAACTTTATATTAGGCTGACAAACTATTTTAGTATACAATCAATTAATTAAAAAATATTTAAATAAAAATAAAAAATAAAAATATATTTTGAGAATATAAATTTTATTAATGAAATTAGTGTTGTTTAAAATAATGATTTAATGTATAAATTATAAGCAAGTGCATCCATTCAATCTCAAAATAAGAATTAAAAATTTATTTTTTATTATCAGTAATTTATTAATTTAAAATAATAATCAATTTTAATCATAAGATCTTGGAATGAGTGATTATTAAATATTTATTTTTAAAATAAATGAATTTTTGAAAAATTAATTTATAATATATATATATATATATATATAAAATAATATTATATATTTTTATTTAAAAAATAATTATTATTCTATAAAATAAACTAATCCATAAATATACTGTTAACTTAGCCTAAACTTATATATATCATACCAAAATATGTATGATTGAATTTAGATAATAAATAATATGTATGGTTCAATTTAGATCACAAATTATTTAGTCTAACTTAATTTATTTCTAAAATCTTTTAAACTAATTTATTAAACTAAATTTATTTTGATACATCTATTCTGATGTGACACATTTATATGAAAAACGCTATCCAGTAAATCAAGTTTTATTTATTTATTTTTCATAAATTTAAATATGTAATTTTTTTATCCATTTAATGAACGCGGACCCAAAAACAAAATCTGACTGTTTTGGCATGATTTAAACATTGAAAAACATCATTTTAATTTTAATTGCATAAACGTTTGAAAAGGTATTCACCTCTTCCTCTCAATTTAAAAGGCACTTCTGGGATAAAAAAACTTCATGTCCATACAACCAAAAATTTGAAGGGACTATAATACATTTTTTATAACAAAATGCCTATTTAGAAAATTTACGAGTTTGTCTGATAGTAATTTACATTTATTTTGACGTGTCTAATAAAATATAAATGAGGAGGAAAATGACAAAAAAAAAAAAACATAAGGAGCAAAAATTTAGGCTATAAATTTAACTAAGCCAGTTTTGGAGACAAAGAAGACTTTGAACAAAAACTTCTTTATGATCATTTATTGAATATATTCAGCATACACTTCGAAATGGACAAAATGTTAAAAATGAACAAGAAGAATATTACAACAATGAAGACATATAATCAACATCAAATTATGCACACATGTTTAAAGTAAAATAAAATACCAATCATGAAAATGAAAACATTAACACTTGGTACTTTGTAAAGTCATGAATTTTTTTATTTTTTATTTTCTTTGTAATTCCTATATAGGATTGCGACATGTTCACAATAAAGTTGTCAAATTGATTGATCTCGGTTCTATCCGAACCATACTTTGAAAATGGATTGATTCTATTAGTGATTTTTATATATTATATTTTTTTTGAACTAAATGTTGGTTTCAAATTTGTCTAGTTATTTTTTTCTTGATATTATATTAATTATAAATAAAATATAAAATAAAAATATTTGGACCTATTTAGTTGGATAAATTCATGTAAATAATTTATGAGTATGATCTCATTTTTCATTTTGGGTTTTTTACGGGTTTAAAAAATATATAATTTTAGTAGATAGGGTTGAATTTAAAAATATTACAAAAATAGTCAAGTGCTTGAAAGTAGGATTTCAACATATAGTCAAAGCTAAAATTGTATTACATAATACAATTTTAATTAAAACTTTTTTTTTTGAAATTATGCTAGGTAGCAAAAGTTTCATTTTGTTTTCTTAAAATCATGCTGCCTGACATGAATTTAGCATTTTTTTAAAAGACTAGTTTATTTTTTAAAATATATTATTTATAAAATAATTAATTTCAATTTAATTATTAATTTTAAAAATAAATTTTTTCCTCAAACTTTTGAAAAAATTTGACACTGAAGAAGCTTCCTAATATAGGAGAATAAGAGAATCCCAAGGACACTTAAAGACAAACAAATTTGAGGTACAAGTTTGTTGCAATTGAAATTATGGCTGGACAAGGACCAAAATTTTAAAATTTTAAAATCAAGTTTTAGAGTTGCCACTATAGTTTATTCAGGAAAATTAACACCGTATAACATCTATCCTAAGACGGTTACCCTTAATTAAATGTGCAAAATTAAATGTCATTTTAAAAAAATATTTATTTCCCCCAAAATAAAAAAAAACAAAGAAATAAAAAGAGGAAAAAAGAATAAAATGAACAAAAATATTTTTTAGTTTTGTTGGGTCCAACAAGGATTGACCTCTTACTCTTACGTATTATTATTCAAAATAAGAAATCAGAGTTACGTAGTTCTTTATAGAAAAAGTTTGTGTTGATTAAGGTTTTGGAATATTTTTGCTGTTTTTGAAAGAGTTTTGTAATTTCAGTATTTTTGAAGAAATTTATCTTTTTGTTATTTTTGCTGTTTTGAAGATACATGATGGTGCGTGTGACCATACTCGTGCTTTAAAAATTTATTTAAAATAGAAAACATGACAACACGAGTGATTATATCCATACCTTAAAATTGTTTAAAAGAAAAAGGATGTGACGACATGAACGACCATACATGTACCTTAAATTTATTTAAAAAAGATAGGACATGACTACCTCAAAATTTAATTTGAAAGAGAAGACATGATGATGCAAACGACTGTACTTGTACCTCAAAATTTAAATTTATTTTGACAATAACACTAGGCATGACAACAAGGTGAGGGCGGGCGGGAGCGGATTTTGCTTCCCCGATCCCCGCGGGAATTAGAAATTAAGTCTCTATCTCCATTCCTGCTGGGTTTTGGTTTCCCCGTCCACGCCCCGTCCCCGATCTATATTATTTTTAAAAAGATAATTATATTTATAATAAATTATTTTTACTATGTATTTTTTATATATAAATAAATATTTATAATTTTACAATTTATAATTATTATTAAATAAATAAATTTTAATTTATTATATTTATATTAAAATATGTATATAAAACATATTTAATCATTTTTTATTTATATATATATATATATAATATAATATTATTATAATACTATATTCAAATATTTGAATAATTATAACATTATTATTATTATTATTATTATTATTATTATTATTATTATTATTATTATTATAATAATACTGTATTCAAATATTTGATTACATAAATAAGTTAATTCATTTTAAAGTTGTCATTTAAAAATATAAAATATATAGTTTATAAGAAAATATTTAATAAGTTAATTCTTATTTAATTACTTCGAAGTAATAAAAGTTTAAATTTACAATTATTTTTAATTCTTTAAAATACAATTATTTTATTAAAATAAAATTTGATATATGATAAATAAGAATAATAAGATAAAAAAATATGACATAATAAAACCTAATAGATATAAATTATAAATAAAATAATATTAGTTATTACTAAGATTTATGTAAAATATTTAGAAAAAGATAAAGTAGAAAAAAAAATTATATTCATCAAATTGGTTTAAAAGATTGAAAAATAAAATAAATTAATTGGAGAGATTAAAGAAATGTGAAAAATTGAAAGGTAAGAGAGAATAATGTAATAAACTAATTGATATATAAGATTAAAAAAGACAAAAAAAATTTAAAAGTGGGTAGAAGAAAAGTAAAAATGATGAAATATAAAAAAGGACCTTATATATAATAGAAAAAGAAAAAGAAATACTTTTAAAATATCAATATTTTAAAATTTAAATTTAAATATAAAGTCGGGGCGGGGACGGGGTGAGGATTGCATTACTCATTCCCACCCCTCGTCCCCAATTTTTTAAAGCGGGGAAAACCTGAACCCGCCCCACCCTCGATCAACTCGATTTTTTCCATCAAACTCGGGGCGGGGACGAGTCGGCTCCCACAGGTACGAGTTTAATTGTCATCCTTACATAACATGTTCGTACCCAAACCTCAAAATTTATTTAAAAAGGACTAGATAACCTATATCGCATAAGGTTGACAACCACTAACTTGAGACCGATAGGCACTATAATGAATACATGGGCCGACAACCGGTAAAATGAAGTGGAAGGGGGCCGAGGACCACTAAAACAAAATACATGGAATGATAGCTGCTAAATCGTTACAAAAAAATAGGGCAACCTCGATTCGACCCACCCCACACTCCACACACAAGATAAAAGTCCAATATCCATCACAATACTGTTGTAAAATTTAAATTAGTCGTTTGGTATTCCTAGAATAGTATTAATGGTTTTAGGCATGTGAGTGACATAACCAAGAAATATGGGTTGTATTTAATAGGTATCATGATTTACTTTTGGCATTTGAAGAGGAAAACATTTTGCCCATAAATACTTGTAACAACTTATTTGAAATCGTAACAGGAAAAACATTGAGAGATTAAAAGAAAACAGAGTGTTGCCAACTTTTACTTTCTACCTACTTGTTGCCAACAAATTGGCATCAGACCTTGTGTGTGTGAGGTGAGCGTGAGAGAACCTACCAAGCCTTAAGAGAGGACACCGTGGTGTGTGCTAGTTGAAAAAGAGAGAGGAGCGACCAAGAGCTTTGTGAGGTGTGTGAGTTGAGTACAAACACTTGAGAGAAATGATAGGTCTAACCAATGGCATCCAGTTACCCAAGTTGTCGAAAGGCGCCAACTATGACAACTAGAAGGTACAAATGAAGACCTTTCTCATCTCCCAAGATAACTAGGATGTGGTCAAGACTGGGTATGAGGAACCGACAAACACAAATGGGTATTCAAATGCCCAGCTAAGCGCGTTGAAGACCGTTCGAGCTAAAGACAAAGCGAATCTGTATCTACTATATCGAGTCGTCGATGAATCTGGCTTTGAAAAGATATCCAACGCAAAATCTTCCAAAGTAGCATGGGATACACTCAAAAAAGCAAACAAAGAAGATGAACGGGTGAAGCAAGTTCGACTTCAAGCCCTTAGGGGCGAGCTGGAAAACATGAAGATGAAAGAGTCTGAAAGCGTATCTGAGTTTATTACTTGGGTGGAGACCATGGCGAACAAGCTGAATCGAAATGGTGAGTCTTTTATCAAACCGAGTTGTTGAAAAGATTTTGAGGTCATTGACAGGTGATTTCGAGAACATAGTGTGCGCCATAGAGGAGTCCAAGGATCTATCAACGCTCACCCTTGAAGAGCTTGGTGGGTCCCTGGAAGCACATGAGTAGAGAAGGAAAAATAAGAAGGAGGAGTCCCTTGAACAGACTCTCCAGGTGAAGGCGACAATAAAATAGGAGAAGCTGCTCTATGCTCAGAGTACCAGAGGCTGAGGAAAAGACAGAGGCCAAGGTGGTAGAGGAAGAGGAGGACGAGGAAATGAGCAAGTCGACCAACAGAACTGGCGTGGCCGAGGTCAGGCTCGGGGTGGCCGGACAAACAAAAATAATATTGAATGCTATAACTGTGGAAAGTATGGGCATGTTGCCAATGATTGATACTCGGTAAAATGCTACAACTATGGAAAGTTGAGTCATATTTCCAAAGATTGTAGGTCCGAGAAGAAAAAGGAGGAACCAACAAACTTCCTTGTCGAGGAAGAAGATGAATGATTGCTGATGGTGACAAACATTCTAGAAAATGAGGTCAAACCGAGCTGTTCTAATAACTCGATTTGGTACTTGGACACCGGCGCAAGTAACCACATGTATGGTGATGAGCGCTTATTCAAAATACTTTTAAAGGTGGAGTCCGAATTCATTTCTTTCGGTGATGCTTTAAAAGTAGTTGTCAAAGGCCGAGGAACAATCTACTATCAATAGAGAAATGGGCGAATTGAAGAGATCAGAGATATATACTACGTACCTAATCTCAAAAGCAACAAACTGAGCATGAGACAGTTAATGGAGAAGGGGTACTCAGTTCTGATGAAGAACCGAGAACTACAACATTAAGGATAAATTCGGGATGCTCATTGCTCTGGTAGAAATGAAGAAAAATTGCATGTACAAACTTGAGCTGAAAATAGTTCAAGATAAATGCATGCAACTTGATGTGGAGGATGAGGCCATGAAGTGACATTTTCGATTCGGTCATCTTCACTTTGGTGGGTTGACTGAGCTAGTGAAAAAGGAGATGGTGCTCGAACTGCCTAAAATGGAATTTGAAAAAAGGTTCTATGAAGAATGTGTGATCGGGAAGCAAGCGAGAACTTCTTTCCTAAGGAGTTCTGAGTACCGAGCAAAGGAGCAACTCGGACTTATCCATACCGATTTGTGTGGGCTAATAACTCCATAATCTTTCAGTGGTAAGAGATACTTCGTCTCTTTCATTGATGATTTCTCAAGAAAAATGTGGGTTTATTTTTTGAACAAGTCAAAAGTGTTTGAAACTTTCAAGAAACTCAAAATGATGGTGGAGAAAGAAACAAGCAAAGTCATCAAAGCAGTTCGATCTAATAGAGGAGGCAAGTTCACTTCTGCTGAGTTTAACAAATACAACGAGGAACATGGGATCAAGCGTTTCTTGACTTCCCCATATTCTCCGCAGCAAACCGGTGTAGCGAAATGAAAGAATCAAACCATTCTCAATATGGTTCGATCTATGTTGAAATGGAAGAATATGCCGAAGAAGTTTTAGGCAGAGGCAGTGCAATGCGCAGTCTATGTACAAAATAGATGTCCACATGCAAAGTTAGGCGAGAAGACACCTCAGGAGATCTGGAGTGGTATGAAGCCAAGTGTCTCTCATCTGAAGGTGTTCGGTAATGTGGCCTATGGGCAAGTACCAAGTTAGCACAAGAAAAAATTAGAAGATCGGAACAAGAAGTACATATTTATCGGGTGTGATGAAAAATCTAAAGCATATAAATTGTTTGATTCTGTCAACAATAAAGTGGTGGTAAACCGAAATGTTCGTGTGTAGGAAACAAAGCAATGGTACTGGAGTAACCCAGCCGAAGAAGAAACTAGCTCAGAAATTATTGTGCCTTCAACAACAACAACAACTGTTAGAAAAGTAGTTTTAAATCAAGAGGGGGGGTGAATTGATTTTTGAAAGTTTTTCACAATAAACAGATTATCTAATTCGAAAATTAAGTTTACTAATCAATTCACGAATCACAAAGCAATTAAACAATACAAGCGCAACAACTGAATTTAAAGAGAGAAAGGTTAGGAAAGATTTCACCGGTAATTTTATACTGGTTCACCCAATACTAGGGCTACGTCCAGCCTCCAACCAAATTCCAGCTGGGTTCCACTAGAATAGATGTTTTACAGACTCAACAATCTTACACCTACTCTAACACCGGAACCAATTTCCAGCTTCCCGACTTTAACCTTTCCACCAAGAACCAAATTCCAGTTCTTGGAAACCTCTCGCAACCAAATTCCAGCTAGCAGAGAAACCAAGTACCCAAATTCCAGGCACCACACAAGATAAGAACCAAATTCCAGTTCTCGTACTCAACCTCTCCACCAAGAACCAAATTCCAGTTCTTGGAAACTTCTACAACCACCTACCAGCTGCAGAAAACTTGTACCCAAATTCCAGGTACAAAACAGTACAAAGAAATGAAAAGCAATTGAAAAGAAGAAACTTAGAAAGCTCAAACCGGATTACGCTTATCCACTGTAAGTTCCTCCTTCAAAGAATGCAAAAGTGCCTCAAGAAAGATTTCAAAAGAAGTTCACAAAGCAGTTGCGAATCTTTCTTGGAAAAGAATGCTTAACAGTTGCTTGAATTGTTTGCTTAGTTTTTATGAAAACTGATATGTAAAAAGTTCCAAGCAAATCTGTTTTTAAAAGAGTTTTCAAATCTGCTGCATTAATTAATCTGTTGAAAGTTTATTTTAATCTGTTGAAATAGCCGTTATAATCTGTTAAAAGTCCTTTCAACCCATTAATGCGTTCTTGTTCTTTAACAAAATTGTTTTAGTTGATACAACCATGTTTATATCAGTTAAAACATTTTACAAACATTTTCTGAGAGTGATTCAATCGATTGATTCGCGTTTTAATCGATTGATTTACTTTAAAACTTTCTTATAAAACTTTTCAAGTTATTTTAACTGATACAAAGAAGTTTTAATCGATTAAAAACCTGCACAGAATTTTTCCAAGTTGTTTTAATCGGTTGAAATACGTTTTAATCGATTAAAACTCTGTACAAAAATTTTCCAAGTTATTTTAATCGATTGAAATGCGTTTTAATCGATTGAAACTCTGTACAAAAATTTTCAAGTCATTTTAATCGATTGAAATTCGTTTTAATCGATTGAAATAAGTCTGATCGGTCATAATTCAATTCTGATCGATCATAACCAACTCTGATCGGTCATAATTTCATTCTGATCGATCATCCTGACTTCCAAAGTGGTTTTAATCGATTGAAACGTGTTTTAATCGATTAAAAGAGTTCTGATCACTCATATTTGAATTCTAATCGGTCATAAAGAGTTTTAAAGGGTTTTAATCGATTAAAAGAAGTTTGTATCGATTAAAATACTCGTAAAAACACTTCTTTAAACATTCTAAGTGATTTTAATCGTTTCTTTCAAAGCAATATCGCTTAAAAACATTATTAAGAAAGTTCTTTGTCAAAATGCTTTTGTTTTTTATTTGTTTAAAACTATTTTTGAGGCATTTTGCAAAATGAATGAAGAAGCTTCATGCAGTGGAAAAGGTAAAGTGGTTTTACCTAAGCTTTCGTTAAGACACACTAAGTCTTCAGCTCCATTCTTCTGAGTGACTTGTTTGACTGTTGCAGAGTTGACCTTTGACTTTATCTTTGACTTCATCAAATCACTGAGATCTTTGCTAGGATCACTTTCAGTCTCCCCCTATTTGATGAAGACAAACACCATTTTGAAAAAACAAACTCTGCAAAAGAAGTCACTTGATAATACAGTTTAGTGAGAAATATAAAATTGTATTAATGTTCTATTTCTCCCCCTAAAACTTATTTCCCCCCCTAAAATGTTGCTCTCTTAATGTAAGAGTTATTTTTCTAAATTTATCCTCAAGTAAAGCAACTATTTCTCCCCCTTTTGACTTCATCAAAAATAGGGAACAGAAGAGAAATAATAAAATGTAAAGGTTTGAAATATGCTCAAGTTTTTGAAAATACAAAGTAAATCAATATTTCACTCATGAAAAGAATCAATTAAAGTTGATTCAAGCTTATCCCCATTAACACGTTTGTAATGAATACAATTAACACGTGTAAAGATAAGGGAATCACGCTTTAGTAGCATGTTACAGGAACAACCATTAACTAAAGCCTTTAATCCTCTTTTCAGAATAAAAATCGATTAAAAACAGAGCATAATCGGTTAAAATGTTTTAGGTAAATGATTTTAATCGATTGAAGGAAAGTTTTAATCGATTATAACATTTAAGATTTTGAAAACATGAGATTTTAGTGAAAATAATCGATTATTTCGATTTTAAATCGATTAAAAAATGTTGTATAAGTTCATTTAATCGATTAAAAAGATGTTGTATTGATTAAAACAATCAGTTTTGAAAATGAAGTAATGTTTAATGCATATTTTGTAAAACTGATCATCTAGAAGGATGTTTAACAATACTAACAACTACATTGATTAAATCTTAACTAATAGATCCATCAAAATCAGAATAAAATCTTATTTAGCTAAAGCTCTCGAGGATCTATTTAAATTCTATCTAGATTTTCCTGTTTCAACTTTCAACCTACATTATATAAATCAAGGCTAAAAATATTGTTTCGTTTAATAACCAGATGATACTACAGATCATAAATTGAAATTAGCATCAAAAGAGATAAGATATAAAGGAAAGGTAAGAAGGGACCCTTTTTATCCACCAATATTTAATTATCCCAATTTCCTTGGTTTAGTTGCAAATCCTCCAGTTTGGTGTAAATGAATTTGTTCTTATTTCCCCGATTATTTGTGTCGATGCCAAAATACGTGACTCGACTCATTTGATCCCCACCAATATCAAAAGATAATAGACTTTACTTTTGCTGGAACCAATTTTGCTCTATCAACTATTGAGACAACAACAATTGTCTCTCCTGTATCGACAGAATGCATACGTAAACTTTTCCTGAAAAGAAATCTTTTAGCAGTTCATCGTTACTATTGATCGCATTGAAGTCCATGGTTGACACCACAATGGAATTTCTACTACACATCGAGGCAGTAACCATGTACCGACAGACGTACATTCACTATCGGATCCCACACGAATGCACGATACCATAAATTGCATGAATCACAGTGTTAATGATGTACCGAGATAGGAATTTCCTTCCATAATAGCTAACCTATTTCAAACTTTGCAGATCATCATCATCCAAGCGAATGACTCGCATTCTTATTAATGTAGTATGATGGATGTTATTCTCAATTTCGATGAACCAATCATCATTATCTTTGAGGAATGAATCATCTTCAACTTTGTTGTTTCCAAGTGGTATCATATGCACAAGTGGTTAACTAAAACTTATTCTGGTAGAGTGGGCAATGATTAGTAATGCATACACAGCAGGACTAGTGATGACAAGTAATCCGGAGCTTTCACTATATTTGCCTTCAACTGAGGGAACAAATCAACAGTTTAAAATTTATCCCTGTACACACATTCTTTGTGCCACGTTATTCAATTCTTGAATTGTCTGTCCCGCATTGGTTCCCTTATAGTGTCACCTCGTGACATTGATGATTAAAGCTAATTATCAAAGTTGCACAGTTCCAATGAATTTCACCAAGAGTTTTGAACCAATGCATGCTCAAGATTATTTCAAATATATTGCTAGGTAATATCAAGAAATCTAATGTAAACATTTGTTCATTGAACTTCCTAGTAATCAACAACTTATTACCGAAGCAACTATCACTCGAAGAATCTTTGATAAACTATGTTTTCAATCCTAACAGCTTTGACCTCGTTTGTAACTAGTGTCTATAAGAAAAGTTGCAGCCTATTCTTTGATAATTTCTTTGATTTTCAGTGTATTACCACGCAGCATTCCATGTAAAGTATTAAGAGAAATGTAGACGTCTATAGCTTGAATCATGACTATGTTAAAATAAGCAGTATTTCAATCGGCAATAACTTTCCCACATTTATTCCACTAGTCTTAGTTTCTAATTCAAGGATTTGTTCAGCATGTGCCATTTAAAAAAATTGGGTGTTTCATAACAGATAACTTGAATCAGATATGTTCGAGACTTATTTATGATTATCTTATCGCTACAGAGGCACAAGTTACAGTGACATTGGGTGAAAGTATTATGCAGATTT
The DNA here is from genome assembly GCA_963425845.1 of Sphenostylis stenocarpa. Classification (NCBI taxonomy): domain Eukaryota; kingdom Viridiplantae; phylum Streptophyta; class Magnoliopsida; order Fabales; family Fabaceae; genus Sphenostylis; species Sphenostylis stenocarpa. The sequence continues at coordinate 11,538,890 of OY731402.1, read as the reverse complement.
TGATTTTCACAAGAACCTGGGATTTTGACTTGAATTTGCTTATCAATAATCAATTGAATGTTATAAGACTTATTTATACAACCTAATTAATCAATTAATCAACTAATTATCTATTAATTTGATTTTTATCATTAGGGTTGAAAACATCTATAGTGAATTAGTCGATTATTTCACAAAAGAATCAATTAGATTGATACAGTAATGAACTTAATAACATAATATCGAATTTAAATCGATTAAAACGAAAATGAATCGATTAATTTTGATACCTAAGTGTTTTTAGTTGATATACAGCTTATTATAATCGATTAAAACATTTAAACCAAAATCCTCGAGATCAGCTTCAATCGATTAATATTGTTATATATCAATTAAAACAATTAATTTAAATACACAGTAACACTGATTTCTGCAGCTTCTGATCTTCAAGGGATTCCCGCACTTGTTCCCTGCAAAACAAATTAAGAATTGTTCTGGTACCCTTTATAATTACTCGGGTCCTGATCAGAGTTATTTGAAAGGAATTAATCTTTGGAACCCATTTCATTCTTCCTTTGGGTACTGCATATTTCTTAATTCTGCAAGTATTTAATAGAGTGACCCTTTTTCATACAAGAAAAACATTTAATAAATGGAGATGAAACTGTTTTACTATATGCAAAGTAATTTTTGAATGCTCTTGTTTTCTTTCCAATAGATGGTGTATAACCTATGCCACCACGTTCAATAACTAATTTTTGGGAATTAAGTATCTTATCAATATTATTTTTTCCTTGTGCCAATTTAGATGAGGTTTTTACTAGATATGATACTTGTTTTCGTAACTCGAGACAGCTTTTTGCAATCTTTAATATTACACATGCAATCAAGTATCATTCTCTAATTCTAACTTAGTTTCTTCATCGCTTATTTTCTTTTCAAGAAGAATGATCTTGTTTTCTAAAAGCCTATTCATGCTTTTCAATTTTCTATTTTCAGCTTCTAATTTCTTTGCTATCGCATGTATTTCAAGAAAAGCATCTTGTAATGAGCTATAGTTCATAGATTCGAACTTACACTCGGTATTTGGTGATTCTGAGTTGACCATCAAGCATATTTCTGGTGCTTCTTCATAGGTCTTTTCAAGAATCTTCCACATTTGTGCAATTGCTTGGCAATGTGCAATCCTGAAAAGATCATTTTTGTTAAGGGCAGATAAGATGATGTTCTTGGCAATACAATCATCTTGGATTCTATTAGCAATATCAATTTCCTGCTCAATAACATTCCAAGCATTTATACTAACAGATTCAATGAAGATTTTCATCCTTATTTTCCAATATAGGTAATCTGTTCCACTTAACAGATGGAGGTCTATCAATGCACGCTCCTCGTGAAAATGCCATGGATCGAAGTAACTTGATTAACTTTCAAGCACCTCGCTCCGATGCCAATTGTTAGAAAAGTAGTTTTAAATCAAGAGGGGGGTGAATTGATTTTCGAAAGTTTTTCGCAATAAACAGATTATCTAATTCGAAAATTAAGTTTACTAATCAATTCACGAATCACAAAGCAATTAAACAATACAAGCGCAACGAATCGAATTTAAAGAGAGAAAGGTTAGGAAAGATTTCACCGGTAATTTTATACTCGGTTCACCCAATACCAGGGCTACGTCCAGTCTCCAACCAAATTCCAGCTGGGTTCCACTAGAATAGATGTTTTACGGACTCAACAATCTTACACCTACTCTAACACCGAGAACCAATTTCCAGCTTCCCGACTTTAACCTTTCCACCAAGAACCAAATTCCAGTTCTTGGAAACCTCTGCAACCAAATTCCAGCCGCAGAGAAACCAGTACCCAAATTCCAGGCACCACACAGTACAAGAACCAAATTTCAATTCCTGTACTCAACCTCTCCACCAAGAACCAAATTCCAGTTCTTGGAAACTTCTACAACCACCTACCAGCTGCAGAAAACTTGTACCCAAATTCCAGGTACAAAACAGTACAAAGAAATGAAAAGCAATTGAAAAGAAGAAACTTAGAAAGCTCAAACCGGATTACGCTTATCCACCGTAAGTTCCTCCTTCAAAGAATGCAAAAGTGCCTCAAGAAAGATTTCAAAAGAAGTTCACAAAGCAAGTTGCGAATCTTTCTTGGAAAAGAATGCTTAACAGCTTGCTTGAATTGTTTGCTTAGTTTTTATGAAAACCGATATGTAAAAAGTTCCAAGCAAATCTGTTTTTAAAAGAGTTTTCAAATCTACTGCATTAATTAATCTGTTGAAAGTTTATTTTAATCTGTTAAAATAGTCGTTATAATATGTTAAAAGTCCTTTCAACCCATTAATGCGTTCTTGTTCTTTAACAAAATTGTTTTAGTTGATACAACCATGTTTATATCAGCTTAAAACATTTTACAAACATTTTCTCAGAGTGATTCAATCGATTGATTCGCGTTTTAATCGATTGATTTACTTTAAAACTTTCTTATAAAACTTTTCAAGTTATTTTAACCGATACAAAGAAGTTTTAATCGATTAAAAACCTGCACAAAATTTTTCCAAGTTGTTTTAATCGGTTGAAATACGCTTTAATCGATTAAAACTCGTACAAAAATTTTCCAAGTTATTTTAATCGATTGAAATGCGTTTTAATCGATTGAAACTCTGTACAAAAATTTTCAAGTCATTTTAATCGATTGAAATTCGTTTTAATCGATTGAAATAAGTCTGATCGGTCATAATTCAATTCTGATCGATCATAACCAACTCGATCGGTCATAATTTCATTCTGATCGATCATCCTGACTTCCAAAGTGGTTTTAATCGATTGAAACGTGTTTTAATCGATTAAAAGAGTTCTGATCACTCATATTTGAATTCTAATCGGTCATAAAGAGTTTTAAAGGGTTTTAATCGATTAAAAGAAGTTTGTATCGATTAAAATACTGTAAAAACACTTCTTTAAACATTCTAAGTGATTTTAATCGTTTCTTTCAAAGCAATATCAGTTAAAAACATTATTAAGAAAGTTCTTTGTCAAAATGCTTTTGTTTTTTATTTGTTTAAAACTATTTTTGAGGCATTTTGCAAAATGAATGAAGAAGCTTCATGCAGTGGAAAAGGTAAAGTGGTTTTACCTAAGCTTTCTGTTAAGACACATTAAGTCTTCAACTCCATTCTTCTGAGTGACTTGTTTTTAACTGTTGTAGAGTTGACCTTTGACTTTATCTTTGACTTCATCAAATCACTGAGATCTTTGCTAGGATCACTTTCAACAACCACCGAGTCTTCAGATGAAGAAATAGAGCCTTAACAACCTAGGATGAGAAGTCTGCAGGAAATATATGACACTACAAATGAAGTTCATGTTGTATGTCTTCTGGCTAACTCTGAAGACTTGAGTTTTGAGAAAGTTGTCCAAGATGAGAAGTGGAGAACAACCATAGATGAGGAGATTAGAGCGATTGAACGCAACAAAACTTGAGAGTTGACCGACCTTCCTGAAGGAGCTTGTTAAGTGGTAAAAAATGATATAATTATGCTTTTAATTGTTATGAAATCACTTAACTTATGTCAATTCTAATCTATTTTTCTCCCAATGTAGGATAAATTCGAGATTACCTTGATACAAGAGCAAGGAGCACAATTGTTAACATAATTGAAGCAAAAACTGAAAGGAGGAGGGAGATTTTCAACATGGAAGTTGCTTGAGCAAGATAGACTCTCACTTGAGCGGAAATTAGTTAAAACTCTCTGGAAGTCATTCGCTCAAGCGCCATAATTCTCGCTTGAGCGAAAATTAGTTAAACTTCTTTGGAACTCACTCGCTCAAGCGAGCACAATTTTTTTTGAGCGAAAATATTGAATTTTTGCTTGAGCGAACGTTTCCGCTTGAGCGAAAGACGCGATACCCAAATTTTTCTATAAAAAGATAATATGTGTTTTGAGAATGGGTGGAGTTTTTAGGAGAAAAGGCGCGACTACTGCTAGGGTTTCATCCAATCTTCATCAATTCTTCACTTCTTCCTCATTTGGAGTATTATAATGGCCACCATGAGTGGCTAACTTCATTCTCTTGGGATTGGGTTCACTTCCTTTGAACTCTTTTGTGTCATGGTCATATTTTGAGATATTAATCTATGTTTTGATGTTATTATTCTTATCTTTTGTGCCTTGGAATGATTTATTCTTGATGTTTGGAATATGATTGAAAAATATATCTTGAACCCTAGATCATGGTAAGAATATTTGTTACGTTAATTGTTAGGAATGGAATGAATGTATCAATTGCTTAACACCCTAAACCTAATGCTGGAAAATCTCTTAATTGTGTGTGAAATCAACATTTATTAGGTTTTCTTATGAATTTCATGTGTGAGGAATCAACATGACTGATTTGAGTAAGTGGAATCAACATTGTTAGGTTAATTGATGATCTTAATTGGACATAGTCATTGTAAAAGAGGAAAAAGGAAGAAAGTCAATCCTAAGTGCCTTTAATTGATCTTTTCTAAACCATTTACAATTCTTTGTCATTTAATTTCAATTCAGAAGGGGTTCAAATGGATGTCCTATAATAAATGCAGGGTTGGCTATTTGACGACACTCGAATAGAAGGGAAACAATTTAGGGTTAGGTTTTAAAGAAAAATTAAAATCCTAATTTCCCAAGGAAAGTTAAGTTACCCAGATGGTTCAGTGAAGACATTATAAGCTTTGGGTCTTGGATTCAAATCCCCACTATAGCAAATAAAATAATAATAATAATAATAATAATAACTAAATCTTTTAGTTGGGCCTCCTAGCTCTCCAAACATTCTATGCATGTGATAGGTCTAGACTCCTTCATGTTTGGATCTTTTAATAGTTGGGCCTTTAACAAATTGGTCACTTTGTATTGCAATGCCTCTTGTGTTTTTCTGAGTCTGCATCTTGTCATAGGTCCACCTAAGTCTTGGATTGGATCTTGGTCTTGATCCTTCTCGTTATGGGCTTGGGCCTTTATGTCCACATCATTCCCTCCTTCTTGGGCAGCATTTGTCCTCAAATCTATGAATTCATCTCCTGCATCAAAAGGAGTCAAGTCAACAACATTAAAAGAAGAACTTACATTATACTCTCCTGGTAGATCAATCTTATAAGCATTATCATTGATCTTCTCTAAGACTTGGAATGACTCATCTCCTCTAGGTTGAAGTTTAGACTTTCTTTGTTTAGGAAACCTTTCCTTTCTCATGTGTACCCAAACCCAATCACCAGGTTGAAACACCACCTTTTTCCTACCCTTGTTAGCTTGCCTCGCGTAGCTCTCATTCTTCTTTTCAATTTGAGCTTTTAATTGCTCATGTAACTTCTTCACATATTCTGCTTTAGCCTGTGCTTCCTTATGCTTAAACATAGAAATGTTAGGCAAAGGCAACAAATCAAGAGGAGTTAAAGGATTAAATCCATACACAATCTCAAATGGTGAACAATTAGTGGTGCTATGGATAACCCTATTATAAGCAAACTCAACATGAGGTAAACATGCTTCCCAAGTCTTAAGATTTTTCTTTAAAATAGTCCTAAGCAATGTGCCCAAAGTCCTATTGACTACGTCAGTTTGACCATCAGTTTGTGGGTGACAAGTAGTAGAAAACAATAATTTAGTACCAATCTTACCCCACAAGGTCCTCCAAAAGTGACTAAGGAATTTTGAATCCCTATCACTCACAATGCTCCTCGGCAGCCCATGTAGCCTTACTACTTCCTTGAAAAACAAATCAGCCACATGACAAGCATCATCTACCTTCTTGCAAGGTATGAAATGTGCCATCTTAGAAAACCTATCAACAACAACAAACACAAAATCCTTTCCATTCTTTGTTTTAGGCAGCCCTAAAATAAAGTCCATAGAAATGTCAGTCCAAGGATATTCAGGAACAGGTAAAGGAGTATACAACCCATGAGGCTTAACCTTAGATTTAGCCTTTTTACACACAATGCAGTGATCACAAAACTTATTCACATCATGTTTCATATGAGGCCAAAAGAAATGCTCTTGCAAAATTTCTAAAGTCTTTTGAACCCCAAAATGACCCATCAAACCCCCTTCATGTGATTCACTCACAAGCAACTCTCTAATGGAACAGTTAGGCACACACAATTTATTTGCTTTAAACAAGAATCCATTATGCCTAAAGTAACCATTTTTAGAAAACCTTTCACATGCAGCAAAAGTTTTAGCAAAATCCACATCATTCACATACATGTCTTTCAAAGATTCAAGACCAAACAATTTAGTTTCAAGCATAGAAAGTAATGCATGTCTCCTAGAAAGTGCATCAGCTACTATATTCCCTTTTCCCTTTTTATGCTTGATGACATATGGAAATTGCTCCAAGAACTCAACCCATTTGACATGCCTCTTGTTTAACTTACCTTGTCCCTTTAAGTATTTCAAAGATTCATGATCACTATGAATTATAAACTCTTTTGGTAAAAGGTAATGCTGCCAAGTTTGTAAAGCACGCACTAAGGCATACAATTCCTTATCATAGGTGGGATAGTTTAGGGCACCCCCATTCAACTTCTCACTAAAATAAGCAATTGGATGACCTTCTTGTAACAAAACAGCCCCAATACCCACATTAGATGCATCACATTCAATTTCAAAAGATTTTGCAAAATTTGGTAATGCAAGGATGGGAGCATTAGATAGTTTGTGCTTAAGTTCAGAAAATGCCTTTTCTTGTTTTTCACCCCATTTAAACCTAACATGCTTTTTGACTATTTCATTAAGAGGTGCAGCCAAAGTACTAAAATCTTTAACAAACCTCCTATAGAAACTAGCTAACCCATGAAAGCTTCTCACTTCACTAACATTCTTAGGGGTAGGCCACTCTTGGATGGCTCTAATCTTTTCCTCATCAACTTGTACCCCTTTAAAACTCACAACAAATCCCAAGAACACAACATGATCAATGCAAAAGGTACATTTTTCAAGATTAGCAAATAATTTTTCCTTTCTAAGCACATTCATGACAACACGCAAATGTTCAACATGCAAATCAAAATTAGTGCTATATATCAGAATATCATCAAAATACACCACTACACATTTGCCTAAAAACTCTTTCAAGACATGGTTCACTAATCTCATAAAAGTGCTTGGAGCATTAGTTAACCCAAAGGGCATAACTAGCCTCTCATACAACCCATATTTAGTTTTAAAAGCTGTTTTCCACTCATCTCCTTCTCTAATTCTAATTTGATGATATCCACTTTTCAAGTCAATTTTAGAGAAGATACAAGCACCATACAATTCATCCAACAAGTCATCTAACCTAGGAATGGGATGTCTATACTTTACCGTGATGTTATTGATAGCTCTACAATCTGTGCACATCCTCCAAGTTCCATCTTTCTTAGGGACTAGAATGACTGGGACTGCACATGGACTCAAGCTTTCTTTAACCCACCCCTTTTGCATTAAGTCTTCAACTTGCTTTTGAATCTCCTTGGTTTCTTGGGGATTGCTTCGATAGGCTGGTCTATTAGGCAATGAAGCTCCTAGAATAAGGTCAATTTGGTGCTCAATACCCCTAAGAGGGGGTAGACCTATAGACACTTCTTTGGAAAAACATCTTCAAAATCCTGCAACAAAGAAGAAACCTCTTTTGGAAGAGAGTTAGTAAAACATGGACTATTTGATTTACTTTCTTTACTCAAAAGTAAAAGTATTGGCTTTCTCAATTGCATAGCTCTTTTGACTTCTTTTTCTTTTATAAACAGATTTGATTTTTTTCTCTCTTTCTCTTTTTCTTCCTCTTTTTCCTTTTTCTTTTCACTCTCTTTTTATTTTCTCTTTTCTCTCTCTTTTTCTTTTCTTTCTTCTTTTCTTTTCTTTCTCATTTTCAGTTGATCCTCACTAACTTCTCTTCGAACAAAAGGTGCAAGAGCAGTTTTGCGGTCTTTATGCATAAAAGAGAACTTATTAGTGAAACCATCATGCATAACTCTCCTATCATACTGCCATGGTCTCCCAAGAAGTAAATGATAAGCCTCCATAGGCACCACATCACACAAAACAGAATCTTCATATTTCCCTATGGAAAAACCCACTTCAACTTGCCTATTCACGGTCATCTCACCATCTTCACTAAGCCATTGAAGTTTGTAAGGTCGCGAGTGTGGCTTAGTCTCCAAATTCATTTTTGAAACCAATCATGCACTAGTCACGTTAGTGCAACTCCCACCATCAATGATTAAAGAGCACAACTTCCCTTGAATGAGGCACCTTGCATGAAAAATATTTTCTCTTTGACAATCATCCAATTCAACTGATTGACTACCCAACATCCTTCTAATCATGAACATATCTCCTTCTAACTCTCTTTCATCTTCATGCTCATTTTCATCACTAGATGAAGAATCTGAAGAAGATTCACTAATTATTTCTCCATCCTCCTTAAGTAACATAGTCTTCTTAGTGGGACATTGAGAAGCTATGTGACCTCTTCCCAAACATTTGAAGCACTTAACCTCACTACTCCTTGTTTTCTTAAGTGCCTCATCAGACTTATTTTGATTTCTATGAGCTATAACATTGGAATTGCTTGTTGATGATCCACCCTCCTTCTTATTTTTGTCCTTCCAACTTAGGGATATGTCTTTCTTTATTATTCTCCTCTTCTTGCTCTTCATCTTCTTTTACCAAAACTTCTTCTTCAACAACTATATTGTCACCAATCCCCTTACCTACAACTTTTCCACTCCTTGTAGTTATTGAATTGCATTGCTCCTTGGGGTTGGTTTGTGTGTTAGCTGAAAACTGTCCTCCTTGCTGCTGCTCAGATAATTGCTTATCCAGTTGACCTATCTAGATCTCTATATTTCTGAATGAAGCCTCAGTATTTTTCTGATTAGCCATAGTGCCTTGCATAAATTTTTCTAAAGTTGCCTCAGTATTTTTCTGATTAGTCATAGTTCCTTGCATGAATTTTTCTAAAGTATCCTCCAATTTACTTATTTTATCAAGCACTGAAGGATAATGTTGTTGCTGCTGTTGATATGGAGGTTGTTGATATGACTGTTGTTGAAATGTAGGTTGTCTAGTAGATGAGCTAACACCTTGGTTCCACCCAAAATTCTGATTCTGATTTTGATTCCCTCTCCATCCTTGTGCAAAATTATTCTGATAATTATTGGGATTAGGAAAATTGCCTTGTCTACCTTGGGCCCCCATATAATTAACTTCTTCTTGTTGAAAGTTGCCTTGATAAGAGCATTGTTCATTTGAATGATCACCTCCACACATGTCACGACTCATCTGTTGATTAGGAATAGATTGTACTGTGTGCATTTGTTGAGGTAATTTCTCTATTTTCTTATTCAATGCTTGAATTTGTCGGGTCAAAATTTTATTCTGGGCTAAGAGAGCATCTGTGGTGTTAAGTTCAAGGACTCCCTTCCTTTGAATTGGATGTCTATCATGTTGAGCCTGTTGGTCTGTAAAAGCTAGTGCATCAATAATTCTTGTGGCATGATCAATTTCTACATCCAACATGGATCCTCCTGCTGCAGCCTCTAATAACATCTTTGCATCATGTTGCAACCCATTATAGAAAATATTCAACTGAGCAACGTCATCAAATCCATGATTTGGGCAACTTCTCAACAATGATTTAAATTTCTCCCATGCTTCACAAAAATTTTCATCTGCTCCTTGTCTGAAAAAAGTGATGTCATATTTTGCTTTGATGTAGCAGGATGGTGGGAAAAATCTATTCAAAAAATTTTCTTCTACACTACTCCAATTAGTTAAACTCTGATTAGGATGTGCTTTCAACCACTCCTTTGCCCTACCTGCCAAAGAAAAAGGAAATAATATCAAATATGCAGATTCAAGATTTGATGCTCTAAATCCCCTGGTACCAATCAACTCATAAATAGTAGACAGATAAATATAAGGGTCTTCATGATCCAATCCAGTGAATTGATGAGCACTAATCAAGCTTAAGAAGGATGGATTCATCTGCAATGTATGATCATCCGGAATGACAATGCTGGAAAAATGCCCTAGACCTTGTTGCATAGCACAATTTCTAAGAGTTCTTCTAGGTGGATTTGAATTTGGGTTTTGATTTGGATTTATATTTGGATCTGGATTCGAATTCAGATTTGCTCATTCTTCGCCATATCTTCTATAATTGGGTCTCGGTAAATCAAGTGTGAAAGAAGAATTAACAGATTCTCTTGTAGCTTGTTCTTGAGTTTCCCTTCTTCTTCTACCCCAGTTCCTCCTAGCTGTTTTTTCAATCAAAAGAGTAACTCAAGCAAATATTAGCACAAACAAAAAACTAAATAATAATAATAATAATACAAAAACAGAAATAAAAATAAAATATCTGAATAAGCTAAACAAAGAATTCTCAAAGAACACCGTTCCCGACAACGGCGCGTGAAATACTTGTTGAATTATTGACAAGCGTACCAAAATTATCAATCGCAGTATAGTATTTCGATTAAATAAAAGTTGATCCCACGAGGAACAGTTTCAATGGAAATTACCAATTATGCTTTCTAAGTAGATTAAAACAGATTGGTTTTTGTAATAAGAGTTGAATTGAAATTAAATGACAAAGAATTGTAAATTGTTGAGAAGATATCAATTAAAGGTACTTAGGATTGACTTCCTTCCTTATCCCTCTTTTGTAATGGCTATGTCAATTAAGAACGTCAATTAACCTAATAATGTTGATGCCACATACTCAAACCATCCATGTTGATTCCTCACACATGAAATTCATAAGAAAACCTAATAAATGTTGATTCCTCACACAATTAAGAGATTTTCCAGCATTAGGGTTAGGGTGTTAAGCAATTGATACATTCATTCCATTCCTGGCAATTAACGTAACAAATATTCTTACCGTGATCTAGGGTTCAAGATATATTTTCCAATCATACCCCAAACATCAAGAATAAATCATTCCAATGCATAAATGATAAGAATAACAACATCAAAGCATAGATTAATATCTCAAAATATCACCATGATACAAAAGAGTTCAAAGGAAGTGCACTGAATCCTAAGAGAATGAAGTTAGCCACTCATGTTGGCCATTACAATGCTCCAATTGATGAAGATTAGACGAAACCCTAACAGTAGTCGTGTCTCCTCTTCTCCAAGACTGCTCCCTTTTCTCAAAACACAACTTATCTTTTTATAAGAGAATTTGGGTCGGGTCTCGCATCTTTCATTCGCTTAAGCTGACGACACTCGAATGGAAGGGAAACAATTTAGGGTTAGGTTTTAAGAGTTGATTTGATTGGAAATAGAAAACAGAAAAAAATAAAGAATATCGTAGGCGCCACAAATAAGAATATTTGATAAGCCAAGAAGGATCGCCACAAGAATCGAATAATTCTTGATAAGATCAAGTGATGCAAGGAAGAACCCTAGCAGACCAACAACTCACAAAGTGATTATGAATATTACGTATGTTCCTTCTGAATTTCCAAATGTTTAATAGAACTTAAGTTTATGAGTTTGTCTCATTGCAGGAAATAAAGATAAATTAAAATCCTAATATCCTAAGCAAAGTTAAGTTGTCCAGATGGTTCAGTGAAGACATTATAAGCTTTGGGTCTTGGGTTCAAATCCCCACTGTAGCAAATAAAATAATAATAATAATAAAAACTAAATCTTTTAGTTGGGCCTCCTAGCTCTCCAAAAATTCTATGCATGTGATAGGTCTAGACTCCTCCATTTTTGGATCTTTTAATAGTTGAGCCTTTAGCAAATTGGTCACTTTGTAGGGCAATGCCTTGTGTTTTTTTGAGCCTGCCTCTTGTCATAGGTCCACCTAAGTCTTGGATTGGATCTTGGTCTTCATCCTTCTCGTTATGGGCTTGGGCCTTTATGTCCACATCATTCCCTCCTTCTTGGGCAGCATTTGTCCTCAAATATATGAATTCATCTCCTGCATCAAAAGGAGTCAAGTCAGCAACATTAAAAGAAGAACGTACATTATACTCTCCTGGTAGATCAATCTTATAAGCATTATTATTGATCTTCTCTAAGACGTGGAATGGTCCATCTCCTCTAGGTTGAAGTTTAGACTTTCTTTGTTCAAAAAACCTTTCCTTTCTCATGTGTACCCAAACCCAATCACCAGGTTGGAACACCACCTTTTTCCTACCATTGTTAGCTTGCCTCACGTAGCTCTCATTCTTCTTTTCAATTTGAGCTTTTACTTGCTCATGCAGCTTCTTCACATATTCTGCTATAGCCTGTGCTTCCTTATGCTTAAACATAGAAATGTTAGGCAAAGGCAACAAATCAAAAGGAGTCAAAGGATTAAATCCATACACAATCTCAAATGGTGAACAATTAGTGGTTCTATGGATAACCCGATTATAAGCAAACTCAACATGCGGTAAACATGCTTCCCAAGTCTTAAGATTTTTCTTTAAAATAGTCCTAAGCAATGTGCCTAAAGTCCTGTTGACTACCTCAGTTTGACCATCAGTTTGTGGGTGACAAGTAGTAGAAAACAATAATTTAGTACCAATCTTATCCCACAAGGTCCTCCAAAAGTGACTAAGGAATTTTGAATCCCTATAACTCACAATGCTCCTCGGCAGCCCATGTAGCCTTACTACTTCCTTGAAAAACAAATCAACCACATGACAAGCATCATCTACCTTCTTGTAAGGTATGAAATGTGCCATCTTAGAAAACCTATCAACAACAAAAAACACAGAATCCTCCATTCTTTGTTTTAGGCAGCCCTAAAATAAAGTCCATAGAAATGTCAGTCCAAGGATATTCAGGAATAGGTAAAGAAGTATACAACCCATGAGGCTTAACCTTAGATTTAGCCTTTTTACACACAATGCAGTGATCACAAAACTTATTCACATCACGTTTCATATGAGGCCAAAAGAAATGCTCTTGCAAAATTTCTAAAGTCTTTTGAACCCCAAAATGACCCATCAAACCCCCTTCATGTGATTCACTCACAAGCAACTCTCTAATGGAACACTTAGGCACACACAATTTATTTGCTTTAAACAAGAATCCATTATGCCTAAAGTAACCATTTTTAGAAAACCTTTCACATGCAGCAAAAGTTTCAGCAAAATCCACATCATTCACATACATATCTTTCAAAAGATTCAAGACCAAACAATTTAGTTTCAAACATAGAAAGTAATGCATGTCTCCTAGAAAGTGCATCAGCTACTACATTCCTTTTTCCCTTTTTATGCTTGATGACATATGGAAATTGCTCCAAGAACTCAGCCCATTTGACATGTCTCTTGTTTAACTTACCTTGTCCCTTTAAGTATTTCAAAGATTCATGATCACTATGAATTACAAACTCTTTTGGTAAAAGGTAATGTTGCCAAGTTTGTAAAACACGCACTAAGGCATACAATTCCTTATCATAGGTGGGATAGTTTAGGGCACCCCCATTCAACTTCTCACTAAAATAAGCAATTGGATGACCTTCTTGTAGCAAAACAGCCCCAATACCCACATTAGATGCATCACATTCAATTTCAAAAGATTTTGCAAAATTTGGTAATGCAAGAATGGCGGCATTAGATAGTTTGTGCTTAAGTTCAGAAAATGCCTTTTCTTGTTTTTCACCCCATTTAAACCCAACATGATTTTTGACTATTTCATTAAGAGGTGCAGCCAAAGCACTAAAATCTTTAACAAACCTCCTATAGAAACTAGCTATCCCATGAAAGCTTCTCACTTTACTAACATTCTTAGGGGTAGGCCACTCTTGGATGGCTCTAATGTTTTCCTCATCAACTTGTACCCCTTTAGAACTCATAACAAATCCCAAGAACACAACATGATCAGTGCAAAAGGTACATTTTTCAAGATTAACAAATAATTTTTCCTTTCTAAGCACATTCATGACAACACGCAAATGTTCAACATGCAAATCAAAATTAGTGCTATATATCAGAATATCATCAAAATACACCACTACACATTTGCCTAAAAACTCTTTCAGGACATTGCTCATCAATTTCATAAAAGTGCTTGGAGCATTAGTTAACCCAAAGGGCATAACTAGCCACTCATACAACCCATATTTAGTTTGAAAAGTTGTTTTCCACTCATCTCCTTCTCTAATTCTAATTTGATGATATCCAATTTTCAAGTCAATTTTAGAGAAGATACAAGTACCATACAATTCATCCAACAAGTCATCTAACCTAGGAATGGGATGTCTATACTTTACCGTGATGTTATTGATAGCTCTACAATTTGTGCACATCCTCCAAGTTCCATCTTTCTTAGGGACTAGAATGACTGGGACTGCACATGGACTCAAGCTTTCTTTAACCCACCCCTTTTACATTAAGTCTTCAACTTGCTTTTGAATCTCCTTGGTTTCTTGGGGATTGCTTCGATAGGCTGGTCTATTAGGCAATGAAGCTCCTAGAATAAGATCAATTTGATGCTCAATACCCCTAAGAGGGGGTAGACCTATAGACACTTCTTTGGGAAAAACATCTTCAAAATCCTGCAACAAAGAAGAAACCTCTTTTGGAAGAGAGTTAGTAAAACATAGACTGTTTGATTTACTTTCTTTACTCAAAAGTAAAAGTATTGGCTTTCTCAATTGCATAGCTCTTTTGACTTCTTTTTCTTTTATAAACAAATTTGATTTTTTTTTTCTCTTTCTCTTTTTCTTCCTCTTTTTCCTTTTTCTTTTCACTCTCTTTTTCTTTTCTCTCACTTTTTCTTTTCTTTCTTCTTTTATTTTCTTTCTCATTGTAGACCCCAAATCTTGCCCGGCCTAGCAATAAAGATCAGAAGACCTCCTTTTCGAAGATGGACGAAGCCTAAGAAGCCATTAGGAGAGACTATTAGGCCCCATACTAGGATAGGAGGGTTTTTTGGTCCAAAAATAAGGATTTTCGCCTTTTAAGGTCGAGACCGCCGTCTCGCCTTGCGCGGATGGCGAGATCGCCGTCTCGCTTGGCGAGACCGCCGTCTCGCCACTCGCGAATGGCGAGACTGCCGTCTCGACGTTCCTGCAAGGCGAGACCGTCGTCTCGACCAGCGAGACCACCGTCTCGACCTTGTCAGACGAGACGGCCCGTCTCGACCTGACAGGCGCGAATCCCTATAAATAGGGCCCCTATTCCCCTCATTTCCAACAAGTTCTTCCTCCTTCTCTCTAGAAATCACTTAAACTTCTCTCTCTAGAACCCCTCCGAAACATTTCCGGAGTTTCTGAGTGTTTCTAAGAGTGTTTTTGAGCGTTTCGAGAGGTTTCCGACGCTGTGTAGAGTGAAGGGCTGCCACAAAGCACCCTATTTTTAGAAGGAACTAATAAGAAAAGCTTGCTTCGGAGATTTATACTCTCTCTCTCTACTTTTACCGCTTTAATTTTAATTGTGCAATAGAGATTAGGGTCATGTAGTCGTAACTTTAAATTCCGCAAAATAAAAGGGTAAAAGCGTATTTTCTGGTTTATTTATTCATCCAAAGTAGTTAGCCTATCATAGGGAACCCGAAAGGGGCGTCGTAAAGGAACTAACACTTCCTTTACACGTAACTAACTCCCTTACCCAACTCTGGTTCTAATGACCAAAGTTGGTTTTTCGAAAACCAACGCCTTTTAAATCCTTTTCTGATGTTTCCGGTAAAAACGTCGGTGGCGACTCCAGAGAACCCTTCAAAACTAGCTCTTGGATTAGCCCGGTTATCGGACAATCCAAGAGCACCCTTTCGAAAACCTTGCCCCTAGGTTCAGCCCGGTTATCGGACAACCTAAAGGCGTTGTAACCACCAATAAAAACACGAAAAATGGAAAGTCGAAAAACCATCGCGTCGCTCCGACCGCCTCTTTTTTTTTACGGCGGCGACACTCATTTTCAGTTGATCCTCACTAACTTCTCTTGGAACCAAAGGTGCAAGAGTAGTTTTGTGGTTTTTATGCATAAAAGAGAACTTATTAGTGAAACCATCATGCATAACTCTCCTATCATACTGCCATGGTCTCCCAAGAAGTAAATGACAAGCCTCCATAGGCACCACATCACACAAAACAAAATCTTCATATTTCCCTATGGAAAAACCCACTTCAACTTGCCTATTCACGGTCATCTCACCATCTTCACTAAGCCATTGAAGTTTGTAAGGTCGCGGGTGTGGCTTAGTCTCCAAATTCATTTTTGAAACCAACCGTGCACTAGCCACATTAGTGCAACTCCCACCATCAATGATTAAAGAGCACAACTTCCCTTGAATGAGGCACCTTCCATGAAAAATATTTTCTCTTTGACAATCATCCAATTCAACTGATTAACTACCCAACATCTTTCTAATCATGAACAGATCTCCTTCTAACTCTCTTTCATCTTCATGCTCATTTTCATCACTAGATGAAGAATCTGAAGAAGATTCACTAATTATTTCTCCATCCTCCTTAAGTAACATAGTCTTCTTAGTGGGACATTGAGAAGCTATGTGACCTCTTCCCAAACATTTGAAACACTTAACCTCACTACTCCTTGTTTTCTTAAGTGCCTCATCAGACTTATTTTGATTTCTATGAGCTATAACATTGGAATTGCTTGTTGATGATCCACCCTCCTTCTTATTTTTGTCCTTCCAACTAGGAGAGTGAAAATTAGATGAACTCCTCCTCATGGAACCCTTTCTCTTCAATTGTTGTTCCACCTTAGAAGCTTGATGTACTAAATCCTCCAACTCAACATAATTTTGCAGCTCCACAACATCCCTTATATCACTATTTAGCCCATGTAGGAATCGGGCCATAGTAGCCTCCCGTGCCTCCATAACATTAGCCCTAATCATGGAAACCTCCATCTCTTTGTAATATTCATCAACACCTATACTACCTTGTATGAGTCTTTGGAGCTTGTTGTGAAGATCTCTTTGATAATGAGAAGGAACAAATCTTCTTCCCATCAACCTCTTCATTTCTTCCCAACTTTCAACCAAGGGTTCTTCATATCTCACCCTTTTCCTTTGTAATTGGTTCCACCAAATGAGAGCATAATCAGTGAATTCCATGGCTGCCACCCTCATCTTTTTATCTTCTGTGTAATTATGACACGCAAATAGTTGCTCAATTTTTATTTCCCACTCCAAATATGCTTCTGGATCACTCTTTCCTTGAAAAGAGGGTATGTTCAGCTTTACTCCTTCAACTCTTTTATCTCTAACATCACCTTCATTATTTCTCCTTCTCCTCCTTCTACCTCCACCATCATCATCATTTCCTTGATTTTCTAGTTTTTCAATTCTCCCATACAACTCCTCGGTATGTTCTGTCAACATTCTTTGCATTTGGGCTATAATGGCATCAATCAATAATCTATTGTCATCCCCTAGAGGAGGGATACCACCACCACCTCTACCTGCCATCTTTCAAGTAAAAAAAAGAAAGGACCAAACAAATGAAGTAATAGGACCTCACCACTCTTCTCACGTGTTTGCACTCAAAGATGTACCACTCTTCTCAATTTGGCTTTTGTATAATATGCACTCTTGCCTTTTTCCACTCGTTCTCTGACTTATGGTTCTTACAAGAATCAAACAATTTATAGCTCAAGAATCACTTTCAACTGTAGCAATCACAAGGAATAAAACAGAATTGTAGTACCAACAAAGGACAAGTAGCAAAGAACAATTTTACTACTAACAACAAGCAAGACAAATCTAAACTGTATGAGAAAACAAAGATTAGACAAAGACGCTTGACACTTAGGAATTTTAACAAACAGCTAATGCGCACTGAAATTTAAAAGAAGAACAACTGCCACACACATATATATATATATATATATATTTTTTTTTTCTTTTCTCGATTCTTTTCTTCTTTTGATTCTTTTTTTTATTCTTTTCCTTTTTTGCAGAAAACTAATTTCAAACACAACTTTGATATATATATATATATATATATATATATATATATATAAATGAAATTCAATATCAAAATTGCATAAACAACAGGGTTTTTTTAACAAGTACACGTGAACAAGTGACAAATGAACAAGATCACGTGAACGATATCAAATGAACAAGACTCGTGAACGAGTAACAATTGAATAGTACCGTGAACGAGATCGTCAACATCATCGATGAACAGTCCCGGTGAACAGTGCGATGAACAGTACCACTTTTGAACCTTACTCTGATACCAAATGACGACACTAGAATAGAAGGGAAACAATTTAGGTTTAGGTTTTAAGAGTTGATTTGATTGGAAATAGAAAACAGAAAAAAATAAAGAATACTGTAGGCGCCACAAATAAGAATATTTGATAAGCCAAGAAGGATCGCCACAAGAATCGAATAATTCTTGATAAGATCAAGTGATGCAAGGAAGAACCCTAGCAGACCAACAACTCACAAAATAATTCTGAATATTACGTACGTTCCTTCTGAATTTCCAAATGTTTAATATAACTTAAGTTTATGAGTTTGTCTCATTGCAGGAAATAAAGATAAATTAAAATCCTAATATCCCAAGCAAAGTTAAGTTGTCCAGATGGTTCAATGAAGACATTATAAGATTTGGGTCTTGGGTTCAAATCCCCACTGTAGCAAATAAAATAATAATAATAATAATAACTAAATATTTTAGTTGGGCCTCCTAGCTCTCCAAAAATTATATGCATGTGATAGGTCTAGACTCCTCCATGTTTGGGCCTTTAGCAAATTGGTCACTTTGTATTGCAATGCTTGTGTTTTGCCTCTTGTGTTTTTCTGAGACTGCCTCTTGTCATAGGTCCACCTAAGTCTTGGATTGGATCTTGGTCTGCATCCTTCTCGTTATGGGCTTGGGCCTTTATGTCCACATCCTTCTCGCATCTTTCATTCGCTTAAGCGCTCTTCTTTCTTTTAATTTTACTCCAATTTTGCTGACAATTGTGTTCCTTACTCTTGTATCAAGGTATTCTAGAATTCATCCTATATTGGGAGAAAAATATATTAGAATTAACATAAGTTAAGTGGTTTCATAACAATTCAAGGCATAATTATATCAACTTTTTACCACTTAACAACCATCCCGCTACATCAAGGTAAAATTCGATATCTCTACTTTCAGACAAGGAGCAGATGATCCTTTTTGTGAATCATGGGAGAAATTTAAATCACTGTTGAGAAGATGCCAAAATCATGGATTTGAAGACATTGCTCAGTTGAATATTTTCTATTCTGGCCTGCGACTTGATACAAAGATGCTATTAGATGCTACAGCAAGAGGATCCATGCTGGATGTAGACATCGAACATGCCACAAGAAGTACTGATGCACTAGCCTCTATAGACCAACAGACCCAACATGATAGACATCCAGTTCAGAGGAAAGGAGTACTAGAACTTAGTACCTCAGATGCTATCTTAGCCCAGAATAAACTTATAACCCAATAGATTGAAGCATTAAACCAGAAAATAGAGAAACTACCTTAACAAATGAATGCAGTACAATCCACTCCTAACCAATAGATGAGTTGTGACGTGTGTGGAGGTGATAATCTAAATAAACACTGCTCTTACCAAGACAACCTACAACAAGAAGAAGCTAATTATATGGGTGCTCAAGGTAGTAATGGTCAAGGCAGACAAGGTAATTTCCCTAATCCTAACAATTATCAGAATAATTTTTCACAAGGATGGAGAGGGAATCAAAATCAGAATCAAAACTAGAACTTTGGGTGGAAATAAGGTGCTAGTTCATCCAATAGACCATCTTTATATCAACAGTCATATTAGCAACCTCCATATCAACATCAAAAACAACATTATCATCCAATGCATGACAGAATGAGCAAATTGGAGGACACTTTAGAAAAATTCATGCAAGGTACTTTGTCTAGTCAGAAAAATACTGATGCTTCATTCAGAAATTTAGAGACTCAGATGAGTCAATTGGCTAAACAATTATCTCAGCAGCAAGGATGACAGTTTTCAGCTAACACACAAACCAATCCAAAGGAGCAGTGTAAGTCAATAACTAAAAGGAGTGGTAAGGTCATAGGAAAAGGGATTGGTGACAACCTGCTATAGAGAAGGAAGTCTTACAAGAAAAAGAGGATAAAGAGAGAAAAAATAAGTGTGAAGAAGAGGAAGAGAAAAATAAAGGTGATAGTTTAGAAAAAGAAAAAAATACCGAAAAATAAGAAGAGAAAAAAATTAAAAATAGTGTGAAAAAGAGGGAGAAAGTTGAGAATCAAATTCCTCAACTAAAGGATTTACCATATCCTCGTCATCCTTTCAAGAAAGATAAAGAAAGACAGTTTGCAAGATTCATGGATATTTTCAAGCAATTACAAATTAATATTCCATTTATGGAAGCTATGGAGCAGATGCCAACTTATGAAAAATTCATGAAAGAGCTGTTAACTAAGAAAAGGAGATTTACTGCAGAAACAGTGGAGTTAGAGGCAGGATGCAACACTATATTCCAGAAATCATTACCTAAAAAATCCAAGGATCCTGGAAGTTTCACTATACCAGTCACAATTGGAACATTGCAAGTACGTAAGGCATTACTTGATTTGGGTGCAACCATAAATCTCATGCCTTTGTCTATGCTTAAAAGAATAGGAGACTTGGAAGTAAAGCCTACAAGAATGACACTTCAGCTAGCTAACAGGTCTCTGAAATTCCCTTATGGTGTGGTAGAGGACGTTTTGGTCAGAGTTGATAAATTTATGTTCCCAGTTGATTTTGTTGTGATGGATATGGAGGAAGATACTGAGGTTCCTCTTATGTTGGGAAGACCTTTCATGCAGACTGCTAAAGTCATTATTGATGTGGATGATGGCAAATTAAATGTCAGAGTAGAAGATGAGGGAGTTAATTTTAATGTATTTGAAGTAATGCGGCATCCCAAAGATAAACAACACTGTCTTAGGATGGATGTGGTAGATGATATCTTTCAAGCAACAAGAAAGCAACTAACCAAAGCAAGCCCGTTAGAAAAAGCCTTGATAGGTGTTGGTGATGAATTTGATGAAAAAGATGAAGAAGAAATTGAGAAATATCTGAAACATCTTGATTCAGCACAAGAGGTTACTTCAAAAGAAATACGATCCGAGAAATTGCAACAAGAAGATAAAACAGAGAGTTAGAAGCTGGAGTTAAAGGTACTACCTCCTCACTTAAAATATGTTTTTCTTGCAGATGGAGGTAACAAACTAGTGGTGATTAGCAATGCCTTAACAAATTCTGAAGAAGAAAAGTTGATATCAATTCTTAAAGATAATGAGGAGGCCATAGGGTGGACCTTATCTGATCTCAAAGGAATCAGTCCATCTTATTGCATGCATAAGATTCACATGGAGGATGATTTCAAGCCTATTGTACAACCTCAAAGACGTCTTAATCCAACCATGAAAGAGGTGGTAAAGAAAGAAGTACTGAAATTGTTGGATGCTGGTATGATCTATCTTATCTCTGATAGTGCTTGGGTTAGCCCAGTTCAAGTAATCCCGAAAAAAGGAGGTATGACTGTAATTTATAATGATAAAAATGAATTAATACCTACTAGGACTGTCACAGGTTAGAGAATGTGTATAGAAATTGAATCAGACAACTAGAAAAGATCATTTTCCTTTACCTTTCATGGATCAAATGTTAGAAAGGTTAGTAGGACAAACTTTTTATTGTTTTCTGGATGGTTATTCAGGGTATAATCAAATAGCAGTAGATCCAAAAGATCAAGAAAAAACTGCTTTTACTTATCCTTTTGGTGTGTTTGCTTACAGGAAAATGCCATTCGGATTATGCAATGCCCTAGCAACCTTTCAAATATGCATGCTAGCAATCTTCTCAGATCTGGTGGAACAATGCATAGAAGTTTTCATGGATGATTTCTCAGTATTTGGTGCATCATTTGACCATTGCTTGAGAAAATTGAATACTATACTGAAGTGGTGTGTTGATACCAATTTGGTTTTAAGTTGGAAGAAATGTCATTTTATGGTAACTGAAGGCGTGGTGTTAGGCCATAAGATTTCTGCAAGAGGTATTGAAGTTAATAAAGCAAAAATAGAGATCATTGAAAGATTACCACCACCAACAAATGTGAAGGGAATCAGAAGCTTTCTAGGACATGCTGGGTTCTATAGAAGATTTATAAAAGACTTTTCAATGATTGCAAAACCACTCAACAACTTGCTCAATAAGGATACTTCTTTTAATTTTAATGTTGAATGTTTGCACGCTTTTGCACTGTTAAAATAAAAATTAATTTCAGCACCTGTGATAATTGCGCCTGATTGGAATTTAGATTTTGAATTAATGTGTGATGCTAGTGATTATGTCATAGGAGCAGTCTTAGGCCAAAGGAAATCTAAAGTTTTTCATGCTATACATTATGCTAGTAAAGTTCTTAATGCAGCCCAAATTAATTTTGCAACTACTAAAAAAGAATTGTTAGCTATAGTATATGCATTGGAAAAATTTAGAACATATTTGATTGGTTCAATGGTTATTACATATACTGATCATGCAACAATCAAATATTTGTTAACCAAATTAGATTCTAAACCCAAACTAATTAGATGAATTTTATTGTTGCAGGAATTTGATTTGGTGATCAAGGACAAAAAGGGCAGTGAAAATTTGGTAGCTGATCATTTATCCAGATTAGTCAATACTGAAGTGACTAATAATCAATTAGAAGTACAGGAGGAATTTCCAGATGAAAAACTGATGATGGTATAAGAAAGGTCATGGTTTGCTGACATGGCAAATTTCAAAGCTGCAAGGGTTGTTCCAGAAGATTACACTTGGCACCAAAGGAAGAAATTCTTTAAAGATGAGCATTATTTTGTATGGGATGATTCCTATCTTTTCAAAATAGGAAGTGATAACTTGCTGAGAAGATGTGTGACAAACAAAGAAGCCAAAAGTATTCTCTGGCATTACCACAGTTCTCCTTATGGTGGACATTTTAATGGAGTGAAGACTGCTACAAAGGTTCTCCAATCTGGTTTCTTTTGGCCTACCTTATTTAAGGATGCTCATAACTATGTTCAACAATGTAATAATTATCAGAGAACAGGGGGAATACCAAGAAGACAGGAAATGCCCCTAAACATCATGTTGGAAGTAGAAATATTTGACTGTTGGGGAATCGATTTTGCAGGACCTTTCCCATCCTCATTCTCTAAAGAATACATCTCGGTAGTAGTTGATTATGTGTCAAAGTGGGTGAAAGCAGTGACTACTGTAAAAGCTGATGCCAAAATGGTGATAAAGTTTTTAAAGAAGAATATATTCTGTAGATTTGGCACTCCTAGAATTTTAATCAGCGATGGAGGTTCACATTTTTGTAATATCCAACTTCAAAAATGTCTGGAGCATTATGGAGTCATACATAAAGTTGCATCACCTTATCATCCACAAACTAATGGGCAAGCAGAAGTTTCAAACAGGGAAATCAAAAGAATATTAGAAAATACTATTTCATCTTTAAGAAAAGATTGGTCAATAAAGCTAGATGATGCACTTTGGGCTTATAGAACTGCATATAAATCTCCCACTGGGTTATCTCCCTTTCAACTTGTCTATGGTAAGTCATGTCATCTCCCAGTGGAAATGGAACATAAAGTGTATTAGGCTTTAAAATTTTTAAATTTTGATCCAAAAGCTTCAGCAGAGAAAAGAAAAATTCAGATGCATGAATTAGAAGAAATGAGACTTAATGCAGATGAATCTTCCAAGTTATACAAGGAGAAAGTTAAGGCATATCATGATAAGAAAATTTTGAAAAGAGACTTTCATCTAGGCCAGTCTGTGTTGATGTTTAATTCAAGGCTAAGGTTTTTCCCTGGAAAACTAAAATCTAAATGGTCAGGGTCATTCGTGATAAGATCTGTTAAACCTTATGGTGTTGTGGAATTGGAAGATCCAGCAACAGGAAGTGTATGGACAGTTAATGGATAAAGAATTAAAGCATATATGGGAGATGCAGTGGACCAGCTTCACTTCATCACTTACTTGGATGAACCATAGAACAAACAGGCTTCGAGCTGAAGACGTTAAACAAGCACTCTTGGGAGACAACCCAGTATTTTATAACTGTTTTCTTTTCTTGTTCCAATTTAAATTTTTATTGCATTATCATTTGAGTATGAAAAAATTTGAACAATACTGAACTAGATTTATGTGAAAACTTTTTGGGGTTGTTAATTTATCATTTAATTGCATTTGAGTATCACGTTAATAGTCAAAATTCACTGAAATTCACTCAAGCGGCAGACTATTCGCTCAAGCAAATTTACGTTGTTTCTCTCTGTTTACTCTTTGCTTAAACGAAAAATTTCGCTCAGGCACTTTCGCTCAAGCGACAGACTTTTTGCTCAAGCGAAAGTACGTTATTTTTCTCTATCTTTGACTCGCTCAAGTGAATCTTAAGTGAGCTGATTTTCACTTGAGCGAAAGTGTCCAGAATTTGATTTTAAAAAATGTGAGCTGGGTCAGTTTCAATTATTTCCCAAAACTTATCTTCGTACCTACTTCTCTCCAACCCATTTCCTCTCTAATTCAAAACAAAACACTTCAAATTTCTTTGCCCAATTCGCCATTCCAAGTATTCTAGGGTATTTTGGCAACATTTCACCGATTGAAATCCAAAAGTTCCCATCTCTTCTCCGTTCATTCTCTCTGAATAGTGTTTGTGCGTGATTTTGAAATTAAGGTAAGATTTGAAACTGTTCTTGATGTTTTTGAATGTTATTGAAATTGGATTTGTGTTTGTGGCTGGATTGAATGATTAGAATGCATATTTAAGGGTTGGAATTTCTGCTGCATACCAATTGTTTAATAAAATACCTCAAAGTGATTAACTTAGTTTTTATGTGATATAAAGTTTGTAGTTGCTCATGGGTTGCTTAAATGTTTAATTGGGAAAGGATACATGACAAAAAATGTGATTCATAAGGGTTCCAAAAGTAGGTGCATACTAACTGTTTGATGAAATGTCTAAGTATGAATCATAGTTTGTTCTATTGCAAATGAACATCTGAAATAAACTATAGTGCATAATCATGACCCAAGTCATTTGAGTCATGATAAGACCAATATATTCAATTAAACCTTAACTATCTTGGTTATCATGATGTTTACAGATGGGTCCAAGAAGAGAATCGCATGGTGCTTCATCATCCAGAGTTGCTGGGAAGAGACCCAGAAATGAGCCTGAAGATAACCAGGTAGATAGAAGTAGATTTAAGGATGCAGAGATGCAGGCAAAATTTGAGAGAATAAGAAATTGGACCTTCATTCCTGAAAGGAGAGTGGAGCTAAATGAGGGAGAATTTCTTGAGTTCAATAATGAGATAGCACGGAGGAATTGGAGACAACTGGCGCTCCCAATGCCAAAGTACGACCCTGATATAGTTAAGGAGTTATACGCCAATGCTTGGCTAGTAGAAGGAGAGTCATCCAGTCACGTTCGAAAGTGAGGGGTTGTTGGGTTCCTTATGATCGAGATACGATCAATGATCTTTCGGGCAACCCTCTCTTCTTGGAAGAAGGTCACATCTGCACTTACCAAACCATTCGGAACAGCAGGCGGTTATCTGCAACAAGGTTTGGATATGTTGACACAACAAGGTCCCTATGTATACCTGGGAGAACATTTGAAGCAAATCATGCTAGCAAGGCATTAAGGATATTGAGGGCCAACATGACTACCTTGACACAGATCTGGACTTCATTCCTATTGGCTAATATAGTTCCCATCAAGCACAGTTTAGATCTAAACATGCCAAGATGCCACATTATTAAGTGCATTCTTGAGGAAATCATGATAGACGTTGCCGCCATAATCTCCGAAGAAATATATCAGTTTGTAGTGTTGGAAAGTGGACGACGAACAGAGCAAGCCAAGGCTCTTGGATTTCCTGCCCTCATCACAACTCTCTGTGCAGCACAAGGGGTGAATGTCAATCTTTCAGTGAATATCTGGCCGCCCATTAACAGAAGATTCATAGAGCGA
Source organism: Sphenostylis stenocarpa (assembly GCA_963425845.1). Taxonomy (NCBI): domain Eukaryota; kingdom Viridiplantae; phylum Streptophyta; class Magnoliopsida; order Fabales; family Fabaceae; genus Sphenostylis; species Sphenostylis stenocarpa. The sequence continues at coordinate 11,512,894 of OY731402.1, read as the reverse complement.
AACTGTGTAAATTCGGCAGAAGGAGCACCACGACCACTGGCACAACACAACACCAACCACGCCAAGCCCAACAACCACCTCCACCACCTCAACAACAACAAAATTATCAAAGAATGATGCAGTATATGGAGCACTTAACATTGCAGCAGGCAACAACCCACAGGGGTCAATGTAGTATTACTACAAATTTTTATAACTTGTCTTTGCAAACTGCTCTAGTTATGCAATGGACGTCTCCATAAGAATTTGATGTCTTACTTCAATGGCCTGGGGACAATCCAAATTTTCAGGGAGGGGGTGAAGGTGCAGCTGAAACACAAGAGGAGAAGGAGGAAACATCACAAGAAGAATCAGCAAGTGAAGAAGAATAAAAGGGAGGCAACAATTTAATTTAAGTTTAAGTTTTTTTCTTTTTTTTTGGTGAATTAAGTTATTTGTTTTGTTAAATTGATGTTTTTAAGTTCTTAATTTTAATTTGTTTTATTTTTAATGTTTTGAATTGACATCTGGTACTTATTGTTGGTTAATGTTCTTAATTTGATGTGATTAAATTTATTTGTTGTCCCATACAATTTTTATTAGAGCCATTTATGAAATTATTGCTTATTGTCTAATTCAAATCTGGAACTTGAAGAAAAAATCATTTTTATTGTTTCTAATAACAAGTGATTTTGGGATGATGAGTATGATAGTGAAAAAGGAATTGACGAGGAGAACTAGGAATTAACTAAATTGGAGAAGCTAGCCAAAACCCAAGAGAGGAGTGAACCAAACACAGATAAATTGAGAGTCAACACTTTATGATAATAACTATTATTGATTGATTCTTTGATGTGATTGCATGTTAGCGAGACTTGAAAATGATAAAGCTATTTTTCTTGTGTAGTGAAAGTAGATATAACACAGAGCCAAATAGTCAACCCTGCATTAATTATAGGACATCTATTTGAACCTCATTTGAGCTAAAAACAAGATTGTTTCTTAAACAAAACCCCTGAGCCTAAACAATATTTATCCACCTTCCTATATTTGAGAAATGAACTGATTATGAATGTTATCATTTTTCCTACGGGTATTGTTATTCTAAAAAAAAAAAAGAGAAAAAGAGGTTGAGAAAAAGGGAAAAGAAAATCATAAATATTGAGGCTAAGCCGAAATGATAAAGGCAAAAAACATGAGGAAAGGAAAAAGAAATTCAAAGGGGTATGAATGATAACTGGTGAGATTGTTAATTCACTATCTTAATGTTGGAACAAAAGCATGAAGTCTGAACCCGACTTGAGGAAATGTTAAACAAAAATCATTCATATGATTTGAATTTCTCAAATACTTTTGTATATCCCAGAAAAACCAATGAATTCCTTCTTAGTCCCAGCCCCATTACAAGCCTCAAAAGACCTCTTGATTTAAGTCTTGCTTAACAAATGTTGATTTCTTGAAGATGATTATCAATATTGGATTGTCTAAATGAAGTGATTGAATGAGATAAACACTTACCCATCAGAGTTAGAGATGATTATATATTACTCTATTTGAGAGATTATGCTTCTCTGAGGACAGTTGATGGCTAATTATCCTTTGCTTATGTAACTTGAATGCTTATGTATCCTATTTTCATTTGGAGTTGTGAGCATCGCATTTGGAAGAAAAGTTATTTTTATGTTGTGGTTCTGGAAGAGAAAGTGATAATAGGTGATGATTTTGTTTTGGAAAAATTACTTTGCTTGGGACAAGTAAGATGTAGGTTGGGGGAGTTGTTAAGTGGTAAAGAGTTGATATAATTATGCTTTTAATTGTTATGAAATCACTTATGTCAATTCTAATCTATTTTTCTCCCAATGTAGGATAAATTCGAGAATACCTTGATACAAGAACAAAGAGCATAATTATCAATATAATTGAAGCAAAAACTGAAAGGAGGAGGAAGATTTTCAAAATGGAAGTCGCTTGAACGAGATAGACTCTCGCTTGAGCGGAAATTAGTTAAAACTCTCTGGAAGTCATTCACTCAAGCGCCATTATTCTTGCTTGAGTGAAAATTAGTTAAACTTCTCTGAAACTCACTCGCTCAAGTGAGCACAATTTCACTTGAGCGAAAATATTGAACTTTCGCTTGAGCGAACGTTTCCGCTTGAGAGAACGTTTCTGCTTGAGCGAAAGACGTGAGACCCAAATTCTCCTATAAAAATATAAGATGTGTTTTGAGAAGGGGTGGAGTTTTTGGGAGAAGAGGCGCGACTACTGCTAGGGTTTCGTCCAATCTTCATCAATTCTTCACTTCTTCCTGATTTGGAGCATTGTAATGACCACCATGAGTGACTAACTTCATTCTCTTGGGATTGGGTGCACTTTCTTTGAACTCATTTGTGTCATGGTGATATTTTGAGATATTAATCTATGTTTTGATGTTGTTATTATTATCTTTTGTGCCTTGGAATGATTTATTCTTGATGTTTGAGATATGATTGAAAAATATATCTTGAACCCTAGATCATAGTAAGAATATCTGTTACGTTAATTGTCAGGAATGGAATGAATTTATCAATTGCTTAACACCCTAAACCTAATGCTGGAAAATCTATTAATTGTGTGCAAAATCAACATTTATTAGGTTTTCTTATGAATTTCATGTGTGAGGAATCAACATGGATGATTTGAGTAGGTGGCATCAACATTGTTAGGTTAATTGATGATCTTAATTGGACATAGCCATTGCAAAAGAGGGAAAATGAAGGAAGTCAATCCTAAGTGCTTTTAATTGATATTTTCTAAACAATTTATAGTTCTTTTTCATTTAATTTCAATTCATCTCTTTATGCAAAACTCATTTTGCTTTAATCCACTTAGTAAGCATATGATTTGAAATTTCCATTGAAATCGTTCCTCGTGGGATCAACTTTTATTTAATCGAAATACTATACTACGATTGATAATTTTGGTACGCTTGTCAAAAATTCAACAGAGCTCAACCCATTGGAGTAAATTAGGTGTACAAAAAGAAGATGAATGTTGAGGGAGAGGTTGAGCGTTATAAGGGTCGACATGTGGTGAAGTACTTTAGACAAATGGAGGGAATCGATTATGATGAAGTATTTGCGCCTGTCACGAGAATGGAGTCAATCCGACTTCTGATCTCATTAGCTGCTCAGAACCAATGACCAATTTTACAGATGGATATGAAGTCGGCCTTTCTAAATGGAGTGCTAATGAGGAGGTGTACGTCGAGCAACCACTCGGGTACATGAAGAGAGGGGATGAGAAGGTGCTAAGATTGAGAAAAGCCCTCTACGGGCTAAAACAAGCTCCTCATGCCTGGAATGAGATACTTGACGATATTTCAAGAAAAAATGGGTACAAGCAATGTCCATACGAGCATGTCTTGTATACAAAGAAATCAGACTTAAGCTTGATGAAATATTTTCTTGGCCTAGAAGTGAAGTAGCAGGAGGAAGGGATCTTAATATCCCAAGAGAGGTACACGCTTGAAATTTTAAAGAAGTTTAAAATGGAGAACTGCAACCTGGTTTCTACTCCAATGGAACTGGGCACTAAACTCTCAAAGTTTGATGGAGGAGAACGAGCTGATTATGGGAGATATCGAAGCTTAATTAGAAGTCTAAGGTACCTTACAAGCATGAGACCAGAACTAATGCTGAGTGTTGGGATAATGAGCTGATACATGAAGAATCCAAGCTAAGCACATTGGAAGGCCTTAAAGAGAATTCTGAGATATGTTCGAGGAACCCTATCACTTGGTCTTTTCTATTCAAAAATCGAATGACTATCGACTAGTGGGTTACTCGGATAATGATTGGTGTAGTGATGTTGATGACCAGAAAAGTACTTCGGGTTATGTATTCCTACTTGAAAAAACAACTTTGACATGGCTATCAAAGAAGCAACCTATTATAACTCTGTCGACCTGCGAGGGCGAGTATGTGGCGGCCTCTTGGAGTGTGTGTCATGCAGTATGGCTTTCAAATCTACTAAGGCATCTGGGAGTGATCTGACATGAAGGTACTGTAATCCGAGTTGATAACAAGTCGGCGATTGAGTTGGCAAAGAACCTGGTTAATCACAGAAGGAGCAAGCACATCGATGTTCGATTTTATTTCATCCGAGAACAAATCAGAGAAGGAAAGGTCGAGCTGGAGCATGTTGAAATCCGAGCTCAAGCCGTGGATGTATTCACCAAGCCACTACTGACCACACAGCTGGAGAGTTGTAAAAGGCTTATTGGAATGAGAGATGGAAGAGTATTTAAGTTAAGGGAGAGATTTGTTGTAAAACTTAAATTAGTCGTTTGGTATTCCTAGAATAGTATTAATGGTTTTAGGCATGAGTGGCATAACTAAGAAATATGAGTTGTATTTAATAAGTATCATAATTTACTTTTGGCATTTGAAGAGGCAAACATTTTGCTCATAAATACTTGTAACAACTCATTTGAAATCGTAGCAGAAAAAACATTAAGAGATTGTAGACCCCAAATCTTGTCCGGCCTCATAATAAAGACCAGAAGACCTTCTATTCAAAGATGGATGAAGCCTAAGAAGCTACTAGGAGAGACTATTAGGCCCCATACTAGGATAGGAGGGATTTTCGGCATGTAAATAAGGATTTTTGCCTTTTTGGGTCGAGACCGCCGTCTCGTATTCGGGACCGCCGTCTTGCCTTGCGAAAGTGGCGAGACCGCCGTCTCGACCTTGTCAAACGAGACGGCCGTCTCGACCTGACAGGCGTGAATCCCTATAAATAGCCGCACCATTCCCCTCATTTCACACAGTTCTTCCATTCTCTCTCTTGTCACTTCATAAAATTCTCTTCCTAGAACCCCTCCGAAACATTTCCGGAGTTTTCTGAGAGTCTCTAAGAGTTTTTATAACATTTTTGAGAGGTTTCCGGCGCTGTAGAGAGTGAAGGGCTGCCAAAAAGCACCCAAATTGTCAAGAAATTAATAGAAAGCTTGCCTCGGAGGTTTCTACATTCTTTCTCTCTCTTTACTGCTTTATCTTTAAATTACGCAGTAGATATTAGGGTCATGTAGTCATAACTTTAAATTTCGCAAATAAAGGGTAAAAGCATATTTTTCACCGGTTTACTTATTTAAAATAGCTGGCCTATCATAGGGAACCTGAAAGGGGCGTTGTAAGGGAACTAACACTTCCCTTACACGTAACTAACTCCCTTACCCAACTCTGGTTCTAATGACCAAAGTTGGTTTTTCGAAAACCAACACCTTTTCATCCCTTTTCCGATGTTTCCGGTAAAAACATCGATGGCGACTCCAGAAGAACCCTTCAAATTTTAGTTCTTGGGTTAGCCCGGTTATCGGACAATCCAAGAGCGCCTTTTCAAAAACTTCGCCCCTAGGTTCAGCCCGGTTATCGGACAACCTAAAGGTGTTGTAACCACACCAATAAAAACGCAAAAATTGGAAAGTCGGAACCATCACGTCGCTCTGACCGCCTCGTTTTGACGGCGGCGACAGATGGCAACTCCACAGGGGAAGCCTAGAGAGTTGATCCCATTTAGTGATGGGCCAACTTAAAGTAAATAAACCAAGAAAATTACGCTTTTACCCTACCTTGTATTATAACATGCTTTAATGCTTGGCTTTAATAACTGTTGCTTGTTTATACTTATGCAATTGTTTGAAATACAAATTGTTCACAAACCCTTGCACACTACAGTTCCCTCTATACCCGAGGGCAAGTGAGAAATCCATAGGGAGTGGGTGGCAGGTACGGTTCGCTGTAGTGATGGCCTTGTGCCCACCAGTGTGATCGGAAACCACCACTCAAGATGATAACCTTCCTCTTTTGGCACAAAGACTGACTATGGCCTTAGTGCTAAGCATGGTCGGAAGGTTGGAGAGTGGGGACCCTATAATGGGGGCACCTTGGGGGCCTTAGCCTTGGTGAGAACAGTTAGAACCTACCTTCGTCAAAGCACTTTTTTGCAGGAAAACCCTACCTCGTGATTAAAACGACTTCTCACATGTTCGTGGATGATCGAATTGTGTGTGCATCTGTTTGTTGCATTTTTCTGTTGCATAGCATAACCAAACAACAGAAAAATCACAAAAAACATTTTTTGTAATAAACACCCTTATCTCGGACAGTCTGCCTTTTAGCTAGCCTGGTTTCAGGTTCTTTGTAAGCTAAGTAGCCATGCAGTCCGACAGAAGAGATAAGGAACACTAACTATTCTTTCGCATAAAGCCATTTTTTATCTCGGACAGTTTGCCTTTTAGCTAGCCTGGTTTCAGGTTCTTTGTAAGCTAAGTAGTCATGCAGTCCGACAGAAGAGATAAAAGGCTATAAAATAAAATAAAAATCAAATAAAAATTCGATTCCAAAACAATAAATGGGACCTTGTTCAAAAATAGTACACTCATAAATCATTCATATAGGTAGTTTATTTTTCAAAAAATACGCAAATATCATACAAAACATGATAAATAGAAAAATAAACACTCACATTCATTCGATAAACATCATTTTCATAAAACATGCATTTTGGTTTTAGAAAATGGAGGGGAATAGTAGACAATTGAAGAAGGTGGACAGTCCCCGATATCATACTGAGAAATTAGAACGACTTTACGCGATAATGCCACCAGAGGTCCGCTCCGACTTTGAAAAATCCTATGGAAGGATTCTCGTCTTGCTGAAGATCTGTGTCGATCAAGTTTTCATCAGGGTATTAGTTCACTTATGGAACTCTAGTCTGCGCTGCTTTGAATTTCCTCGGTTCGACATGGTGCCCACCTTGGAGGAGTACGAAATTATTCTGAAATGACCCAAATCAGTCGGGGTCCATATCCACCACGGGGCATATACTCCTGCAGCACAAGTCACTGCCATCATCCAACTACCATTCCGACAGACTACCCTGATAGGAAAAGGGAACATCCAGGGTTAGAAAGTCTCAATGTTAGAAGACCATCTGTCTAATTTGGCTGAAAGGAAAAAATGGGTCGCTTTTAACAAAACCCTGGCCTTAATCATATTCGGAACGATCTTGTTTCCCTTCCACCTCGACACAGTGGATCAAGCTGTTATGGACGCCTTCTTCGCCTGGGACGTGAACTCGAAGAGTCCCTTGCCTGCAATTCTTGTTGACACCTTGCTCTCGGTAGAATTCTGCCGCCAGAAGCAAGGAAAAACACTTCGTTGCTGCTCTTCACTACTCTTTGTGTGGGGCATTACACATTTTTACGCCTCTAGTCACATGGGGATGTTCCCCGACCCTTTAAGGAGCTTCTCCAAAATCCCTCTCCAACGACGCTTAACCTCGGAATGGAAGGACGAGTTGGAACAATGGGACGCCAACAATTTATCCTGGGTCTGCCCTTGGTTCCGACCCAGTCCAGTCCTCATTAGATGTGGAGACTATCCGAACATACCCTTGATAGGACTCAGGGGTTGCATAGCCTACTCACCTAGAGTAGCTATGAGACAGCTCATGAGGACTCAAACTACAATTTCTCAAGGGGAACTCGGAGGACTGTGTTTCTTCGGAGACCCATGCACAATCGCCAACTCACTAGCCGTGAGAAAAGCATGGGAGAAACCAGTCTTTATGGGAGATAGAGAGTTAGGAAAAGCTCGAGTGGTTGTCTCCAGTGACTATGAGGTGTGGATAAAAAGAAGAGGGATGTCTCAACCATCCACCTCACTCGCTACAAGCGCCAATAGTGAAGAGTTGCAAGCTCAAGTCGATGCCTTGACCCAAATGATAGAAATCATGGAAGCCCAGATGAGGGCCCTTGAAGAAAGAGAGCAAGAATCTATCCTCACCATAGATGGTCTGCAAAGGCAATGCAAGAAAAATGATCATGAAATAGAGCGCTTCAAGGACCAGTGTGCTGACTCTAATGAGCAAGTTATCCGAGCATCCAAAGCCGCTAGAACTAGCTCGGATAGTCAACTCCAAGAAATAACCGCCAGGTCAGCACGCCTTGAGGCCGAATCAGCAAAATAGGCTCAGACGATCAAGGAATTGTTGCAAGACCTCACCAAGACTCGGTTAGAAATACGCCAAGAGCGAGAGGCCAATCAGAGACTCAACAAAAGTCTCACTGAGCTACGCTGCAAAGAAAGAGACGGGCTAGCTCAGTACGACCAAGTACTACAAGAAAAGGACTGGGTCCTTGCAAAACTCGATGAACTGCAAGCCTTGATCGTCCATCAGGAGGCAAAGATTAAAGAGGCTCAAAAGTACAGCGAAGATATGAGCCAGGAGGTTCAGAAGCAAAGCGAAGCACTTGCTCGTCACGTCTGGGAAGCCGAAAGGGAATTACATAGAGATCAAGACCCGCCTGTGGGTTTCTTTAGGCTTTTCCGTTTCTGTCAAAAGTTGCTTCGTAGTATGGAGTAGGGGAATGTACACCTTCCAACGGATAAATGAAATTTTTCTTTATTCAACAATTGTCTACTTGCATGCATATCATTCATCTGCATATTTAATTTCCCCTCCTTCACTCTTAATAAATAAGATAATAAAAAGGAAGGATTAACTAACACGTCTTCCAAATCAGAAGAATGGAGAGAAAGCCACTCCTAATCAAGTTTGCCCCAACGGTTGATTAATTGCAAGAGGAAAATAAGCCTTGACCGTTGGTCCTCAAAAATAAGGAAGAGGGGACAAGGACACCAGTGCGACTATTTATGCCATGTCCTTTCCTCTACGAATCAAATAAAGTTGTACCATGGAGATATGAAGAATCTTCACCAACAAAAGAGGATATCTCGAATATAGCCGGCATTGGGGGCATGACTAGAAGTGGAAGAGTCTACTCCCCCAAGGACTCACAAGAAGATGTCCCCAAAAATAAAGGAAAAAATAAAAAGACCGAAGAAAAAGAAAATAAGGAATCCAAGGAGGAGACAGAGGAATTACTCCAGTTTATAAGGCAAAGCGTATATTCCATTATAGACCAGCTCAATCACACACCTGCAAAGATAACATTGTTATCTCTAATGATGAGCTCAGAACCGCACAGAAACGCCCTGCTGAAGGTCTTGAGCAAAGCGCATGTACCTCACTCCATATCCCAAGAAAAGGTTGAGAGGATCGTCGGTCACATTATGGCAAGCGATCACCTCACCTTCACAGAGGAAGAGCTCCCCCTCGAGGGGTCAAACCACAACAAGCCCTTGCACATTTCAATCAAGTGCAAGGAGTACCTCATCGCCAAAGTTCTTGTGGATAACGGGTCATCCTTGAACGTGATGCCCAAGTGCACACTAGACAAGTTGACTATCCAAGGAACCCGTCTGCGCCCAAGCAGCATTATCGTTCAAGCCTTCGACGGATCCAAACGAGAAGTAGTGGGGGAAGTTAATTTGCCAATCCAATTTGGACCCACTATCTTCAACGTCGATTTCCATGTAATGGATATTACTCCAGCATACAGTTGTCTCCTCGGCAGACCTTGGATTCATGACGCTAGGACAGTACCTTCGACGTTCCACCAGAAAGTCAAGTTCATAGTGGATGACAAATTGGTCACGGTCCAAGTAGAAGATGATATCCTGATCAGTGGACCGTCTACCCAACCTTATGTGGACGCGACTGAAGAGGCCCTTGAAACATCTTTTCAAGCGCTTGAAATTGCCAGTGTAGAAAGACTTCCCAAAAACACAAAGGTAGCCCGCAGGATGTTGAAGCATGGTTACCATCCTGGCCAAGGACTGGGGGCAGATTCCCAAGGTATGAGGGAACCCCCAGAATTCAAAGATAATCCTTTCAAGCATGGCCTAGGATATGACCCAACTAAGGGCCGAGCAGAAAGAGGAAAAGGGAAGTCTCCCCTCCGCACACTCAAGCAAATTTTTCGAAGTGGAGGAGTGCAAGCGTCAAGAGCTACCCTAGTCATTAGGAGATCTTTTTCTTCATTTAAGGGATGTAAACCCCATGATTGTTAGAGATTATTCCCTAGGGCTAGCCCAACCCCCGGGCATTTTAGGGCACATATTTCCTTATTAATTAATAAAGAATACTTCTTACTATCTGCTTCTCTTCTTTCTATTTCGTGACTAGACCTCACAATAACCTTGGCTAAGTAAACGAAAAAGAAAAAGAAGAATAAAAAGCGCATCCAAATAACCAAAATTCGCCATTGCCATTACAGTCAAGCTAGTCGATTAGAAGCACCAAATAAGGCTTTACCTCGCCATAAAGAAAGTCATGCTTTGCCAATATTGTGAACCACAAAATAAATACACAAAAAAAGAAAAAGTCCATAGAAGCCAAAGGCCAAAAAGAAAAAGGGCAAAATACCCGATAGGAAACCCACTAAGGGGGCTACGCAAAAGATAGGGTCGACCCGGTAGGATACCCGAATGAAAATAAAGGGTAGCCTAGACAAAAGTTAGGGTTACAAAATAAGGTCCGCTAGGATTCCCCAAAAATACAAAAAGAAGGAACTTAGACAAAAGTCAGGGCAAAAACACAATATCCTAGTTCGAAAACCCGAAGGGCGATCTAGGGAGATTAGCTAGCCATAAAAAGTGATGGAAATAAAACTAAGGCTCAAATACAAAAAAGGGGGAGAACGTTTGCTTAGACAAAAGCTTAAACACCTAAGCCTAACCCTAGCCAACCATTCTTACAAAACCTGTTTCTAAATAAAAATTAACCTTCTAAAACACAAGTAATTGGATTTACCTCTTTACTTCTTTTCTCTTGACCCTCACAATAATGTTCTAATAATTAATTTGGGAATATGGAGACGTATAGTCAACAAGAGGATTGAAACCCCTAAAGTGAAGAAAAAGGGGCACTAACATGGCAAAGAGTGCTCTACAAGAAAGAAAGAAAAAAGAAAAAGCAAATTATCCTTCGGTCACAAGAAGTCCGGCATGGTACAACCAAGTACAAGAACGCAGATCAGAGGGCATTCGACGCTACAAGACACGGTAGTTAAATCCTTCTGAAAAACTAATTGAAATAGGCATTATATGACATCAAACATAGAAACATTGCATGCATAGAATGTTTTTGAACCAGGTCCTATTTTCTTTCTACAAAAAAAAAAACTCTTAAAATCGAGATGGTCGTCCGGCATTCCCAGACCGCCATCTCGATCTCCAGAAAATTGGGACCGCCGTCTCGACTTGGCTAAAAACGAGACCACCGTCCCGCTTGGCGAGACGACCGTCTCGCTTAAGACCAAAGTCGAGATCGCCGTCTCGAGGTTCCAGACCGCCGTCTCGACTTCTTAGACGGTGGTCCCGAATCCGATTTTCCCCTATAAATAGGGGAGGGGTCTTGGGGGTTCTCCACAACTCCTCTGCACCCCCAACTCTCTGTTCTCTCACTCTCGAGCACTTTACCATTAAAATGCACCGTGGAAGCCAGTCCAGGAAGAGAAGAGGTTCTGCTGGCCCTAGCGGTTTCTCAGCACCTGTCCCTCAGGACCCCACTCAGCTCTCTCCAGTGCACCAGGCTCATCTTGAGCACATCAGGGGGTACACATGGCACCCCATGCTCAAGTTAGACTTCGGCATTCTCGCCGAATTTGGGTGGGAGGACGACGTACGGGCCCACATTGACAGCATTGGGTGGGGCTTCCTCCTACAGTCTCCACCCACCCATGTGTACCCCTAGGCGGTACTGGAGTTTCTTGCCTCCATCTCCTACGCCGAGACTCCTGCCATGATCCCAGGCCTGTCACCAACAAAAATGGTAACATACTTTATGGTTGGGATGTACCGGACCACCACCCTGGACGAATTCACGTGTCCATCGGATTCGTCCAGCCCGGGGACGTGTTAACCCGGGACTACCAGGAGGCCATCTGCGCGCGCCCCACCAACCTCACTGCTGGCGAGATGTGGGAGGAGCTCACCAGGGCGCCCACTTTGCCCACGCTGATGAAGGGCTCAACACTCCCCCCAGCCCTCCGCATTTGCCACAAGCTGCTGGCGGGGACCATCCACGGGCGGAAGGAGAGTCAGGGAAAGGTAACCCTCCCAGACCTCTTCGTCCTTTACTGCATGAGCCAGAGGCGCCGATGCAACCCTGGCTATTTCTTCCTGAAGGCCCTCAAGGACTTCGGGAGCAGGCCAGTGGGAGTCGTCCTCATGGCTCCCCTCATTACCCCCCTGGCAGAGAAATGGGGGTGCAGTAGCCGAGAAGAACTGGCCTCCAGCCTACGACCCGAGTCCATCAATGGGTCGATCCTGGTCAGCATGGGGATGCTGTTGCGCCACGGGACCCAGCTGATTCTCCACCCCTCCCTGGATATCACTTTGGATCTCCGGGATCTCGTGGCAATGCACGATCTCCCAACACCTCCCGAGTTCCAACAACAACAACAACAGCAACAGTACACAGATGACTTCGCTGGCATGAATTGTAACATGAACGATCTGCGCCAGCAATTCAATCAGATGTCTGTGAGGCAAGAGCAGATGTGCCTAAGGCAGGAGACCTTCGACACAAGACTGGAGACGATATACCAGTACCAAGAGGGAATGCGGCAAGACTGGGCAACATTCCAGCAGGAGTATCGCGATGAAGTCCGGGACCAGGCAGAGTTCCGAAGACATATGTACCGGCAATTCCCCTCTTATGGATCGTCTCCAGACGAGAGCCCACCTTCCTAGGGATAGTGCTTATAGAATAAGTTGTTGTAATAATTTTTTTTATATAAATAAAAATTTCATTCCATGCATCTTTTTGCTATCCCTTCCAAAAAAAGTCAGCGTAAAAAAATAAAATAAGAGTAAAAAGACATACACTCAGAAAAAAGCCAGAATATAAAATCGCGAGAAAAAAGAGATAAAATCGCGAAAAAGGCAAGATTAAAACAAGTCAATCACCTTGGCCAACAAATTTTGACGACCAAGCAGAAGTCGAACAACAGACTGCCCGACAACCAGCAAAGTTGACTGACCAATACCAAAAAAATCAAAAGCAAAGAATCACCAGTAACCAACAAGCTGGATGAACACCACCAAAATTCCCGGCGCAGACCAGACGACCATTCCCAGAAAAAGACAAACAAAGACAAGAAAGAACATCTCACCCGGCGCATGAGCCACCCGAGCAGTAAGCCGCCGCCACCACTAGTCCTAAGCAGTGGACTGTACCAGCCTGATAGGGGGTTCATACCTATCAACCCGCGCACGCAAGTGCGCCTGATCTGCGCTCAAGCCGGATCAGTAAGTCGCAACTACCAGCCTGATGGGGGGGGTTCATACTCATCCAGTCCAACACACAGCGGACTGCAACTACCAGCCTGATGGGGGGTTTATATCCATTAACCGAAGGATCGGCTACCATCAGAAGGAGTATCCTGAGGTTCTACCATGTGTCAACCGAAGGGATCGGCTACCGTAAGAAGGAGTATCCTAGAGGTGCACAACACAAATTTTCCCCAAAAGATCAACCGCCGTAAGACGAAACATCCGAAGGGTATCGGGGCAAGAGGGTCAACTCCTTTACCTTCCAGTCGATCTTCTTGGCACAACAGGCCAACAGCCGACTGGTCAGGTAAAGGGGGGGCAGCTGTAGACCCCAAATCTTGTTCAGCCTCATAATAAAGACCAGAAGACCTTCTATTCAAAGATGGATGAACCCTAAGAAGCCACTAGGAGAGACTACTAGGTCCCATACTAGCATAGGAGGGATTTTCGGCATGTAAATAAGGATTCTCGCCTTTTTGGGTCGAGACCGCCATCTCGTATTCGGGACCGCCGTCTCGACCTGACAGGCGCGAATCCCTATAAATAGTCGCGTCATTCCCCTCATTTCACACAGTTCTTCCATTCTCTCTCTTGTCACTTCATAAAATTCTCTTCCTAGAACCCCTCCGAAGCATTTCCGGAGTTTTCTGAGAGTCTCTAAGAGTTTTTATAGCGTTTTTGAGAGGTTTTCGGCGCTGTAGAGAGTGAAGGGATGTCAAAAAGCATCCAAATTGTCAAGAAATTAATAGAAAGCTTGCCTCGGAGGTTTCTACATTCTTTCTCTCTCTTTACTGCTTTATCTTTAAATTACGTAGTAGATATTAGGGTCATGTAGTCATAACTTTAAATTCTGCAAATAAAGGGTAAAAACGTATTTTTCACCGGTTTACTTATTTAAAATAGTTGGCCTATCATAGGGAACCCGAAAGGGGCGTCGTAAGGGAACTAACACTTCCCTTACACGTAACTAACTCCCTTACCCAACTCTAGTTCTAATGACCAAAGTTGATTTTTCAAAAACCAATGTCTTTTCATCCCTTTTCCGATGTTTCTGGTAAAATCATCGGTGGCGACTCCAGAAGAACCCTTCAAAATTAGTTCTTGGGTTAGCCCGGTTATCGGACAATCCAAGAGCGCCTTTTCAAAAACCTCGCCCCTAGGTTCAGCGCAGTTATCGGACAACCTAAAGGTGTTGTAACCACACCAATAAAAACGCAAAAATTGGAAAGTCAGAACCATCACGTTGCTCCGACCGCCTCGTTTTAACTACAGACATATATTAAAAGAAAACATATTACTGTGAACTTTTACTTTCTGTTTACTTGTTGCCACCGTATACAACCCCATTAAAATATTTAAACTCAAACATGAATATGCACAACCGGACACAACTTTCTATGAGACTAAAACCATTTCCCCCATCAAAGTTACGCTTGGAATGAAAATTTGGCGGCATAACGGCGTAGCTAACACCCACTTCGAGACCCACGGTCCTCAACAGTCTAAACAACACAACATGCAAAAAATAATGACAGATAAATCAGAGAGCGTCCAACAATCTGAATCAAACTCAAAATCCTGCAACCAAAATCATGTAATCCAAGGAAACGATAAGGAAAATGCAACAAAGCAATTATCAAACATAAGAAGAGAAAGAAGAAAGAAACCAACAACTCCCAATAGTGACCTGAGATACGACAAAGGTGGCATGTAAGGATAACTGGACCTATTACACTGATTCCCTCCAATGAGTCCACTATAGTTGCATCATCACAGTTGGGCCACTCCACTGATTCTGAGACTGTGATTGGAAGGACTAGTAAAAGGCAACCTCAACTACCTCAACACTTTTAAGGATTATGTGGTGACTCTACCTCATGCACATGAGAAAGACAAATCTGTTAGGAATGATTAGGGAATCACAAGTTTATTATTTTTCTGCTTTTCCTTTTCCTTTTATTTTAATTGCCTTGTTATTGTTAGGCGGTTGTTGGAATTTGCATATATAGCACATTTTGGTGCAGTAAAAGGGGACAAGAAAGTATTTGGTTGATTATTCTCTCTCTGATTATTCTTCTGCTCCCCTTTTCTGTTATTCTCTTTTTCATTTACTCTTACATTAGGTGCTTTCATTGCCCTACTCTCCTCCATGGCTAACAACTCCTCTTCATCTGACACAACCAACATCAACAAATTTCTTGAACAGATCCTCCTTGCTCAAGCAAATTTTGCCAACACCTTACACGATATCTCTGATTGCACATCCGCCTTGGAATCCCATTCATCATCCAACCCCCCTCACCACCCTTCCACCAGATCCATACAAATCGACCTCCCTACCTTTGATGGCTCCGATGCACTGGGGTGGATTTTCAAAGTCAACCAGTTCTTTGAGTTCCATAACACCCCCACTAATCAACAAATTCAGGTTGCTTCGTTCTACCTCATGGGTCTGGCCTTGACTTGGTTTCAATGGATGTTCAACAATGCCTTGCTCACATCTTGGGAAGCTTTCCTTCATGCTCTTGAGCTTCATTTTGCTCCTTCCAAATTCGAAGACCTCATTGCTGCCATCTGCAAGCTTACACAGACCAACACCCTCCAAGAGTATCTTTCTGAATTTGAAACACTCGCTAACTGCATTTTTGGCCTTCCCCAAAGTTTCTACCTCCATTGCTTTACCTCTGGACACAAGCCACACATCCGTCATGAGATCTTAGCTTTACAACCAGCCGATCTTTCCCATGCCATTGCTCTTGCGAAACTGCAAGATGACAAAAATTGCACCACACCTTTCCCATTCTCACGCTTTGCTCAACCTTCACCACCTCCATCTCCACCTCCACCTCCACCCCAACCACAAACTATCTCTCCTAAAACCCTTCCACCACTCTTACCCACACCTCCTACCAAGCTTCCCATTAAACGACTCACCGAGGCCGAAATGCAAGCCCGTCGTGACAAGAACCTATGCTATAATTGCGATGAACGGTACACCTGGGGGCACCGTTGCAAACCGCAATTCCTTCTTCTCACCACGGTGGACACTGATGACCCTCCAGAGGAGCTTGTCGAGTTGAATTTTGATTCCACTAATGACTCACCGTTAGAGGCAGGTCTCATCAGCCTTCACGCGCTATCAAGGGGCAATGGAACCCACGCACCTTTCGGATTACTGGATCCATAAATGGGTATAAGGTGCAAATATTAGTAGATAGTGGGACGACCCATAAATTTATCCAGACCCGTGTGGCCCAGTTCCCCAGTTGCCATTGGAACCTACAGCTAGCCCATTACAAGTAATAGTTGGAAATGGTGACTTTCTTCCCTGTTCAACATTTTGTTCTGAGGCCCAATTACCACTTACTAACCATACATTTCCTATTTACCTTTACCCTTTAGAGCTCTCAGGGACAAATGTTGTTTTGGGTGTTCCCTGGCTTTCATTAGTAAGCCCATTTGTCATGTACTATAGTGGCCCATTTATGAGATTTATATGGCAGGGCAAATTGGTCCAGTTACAAGGGGACACGGGCCCATCCCCCTCACCCATTTCAGTCCACCAATTGCGACGCCTTCAACACACTAACCACTATTTCATTTTCTTCCCCTTCCCTCACTGCTCTTACTCTGCAACCACCACAAAACACCCCTTCTTCTCTACCCCCAACATCTGAACCACGCCTCGCTGCCCTCCTCCACCGTTACTCCACCCTTTTCTCCACCCCCACGTTCTTACCCCCCCTAAGGCATAACGACCATTCTATCACCCTCCTCCCAAACACACCACCAATCTCCGTCCGCCCCTACCGTTAACCACATTTTCAAAAACAGGAAATTAAGGTACAGGTTCAGAAAATGCTGGAGTCGGGTTTCATTAAACCAAGCACAAGTCCTTACTCGTCTCCTATTCTTATTGTCAAGAAGAAAGACGGAACGTGGCATTCTTGTGTTGACTATAGGGCTCTTAATGTTGCAACAGTGAAGGACAAGTTTCCCATCCCCATGGTGGACGAATTGTTGGACAAATTGGGGCATGCCTCGTGGTTCTCCAAACTCGATTTGTTTTTGGGTTTTCATCAGATACTTATGAACCCAAAGGATGCTTCCAAAACAGCCTTTCACACACACAATGGTCATTTTGAATTTCGTGTCATGTCGTTTGGACTGTGTAATGCCCCCTCCACTTTCCAATTCACAATGAACGAGTTGTTCCATCCCCCATCTTCGCAGATTCATCATTGTTTTCTTTTATGATATACTGGTCTACAACCCCACCCTCGAGACACACGTCACTCATTTAGAAACTACCTTCCACCTACTGCTCTCCAACATTTTCCACTTGAAGGGGAGTAAATGTTTCATTGGTCAGCAAACAATCCACTACTTGGGCCATGTAGTTTCTAATCACGGGGTTCAGCCTGACCCTGACAAGCTCCAAACAGTTAAAGACTGGCTAGTTCCAACATCCACTAAGGCTCTCCGTGGTTTTTTGGGTTTGACCGGTTTCTACCGCCGCTTTGTTTCGGGTTTTGCCAAGATAGCCAATGCCCTCACTGATCTGCTAAGGAAAGATGCTTCCCTCTGGAATGACCAAGCCCAACAGGCCTTCGACCAACTCAAGCTTGTCCTGTTAAGTTCACCTGTGTTAGCACTTCCTCGCTTTGACATTGTCTTTACCATTCAAATTGATGCCTCAGGCTCCGGTATGGGTGCTATTTTATCACAAAACGGTCATCCAATTTCATATTTTAGTAAAAAATTTTGCCCTAAACTCCGTAATTCTTCTACTTACATACGTGAGTTATGTGCAATCACCACTGCTATGCAGAAATGGCGGCAATACCTCTTGGGTCAATACTTCATCATTCAGACAAATCAGCGTTCTACAAAGAAACTTCTATCCCAAACTGTTTTGACCTCGGAACAACAGTCTTATTTGTTTAAAATATTGGGATATGATTTTGAACTCCAATACAGACCTGGGAAAAGCAATAATGTTGCTGATGCCCTTTCTCGAGTTGAAATTCCTAACTTGGATACCTTACTGGTCCTCTCCTTTCCTCAGCTCGACTTTCTCAATGATTTAAAGCAATCATTGTCTTCAAACTCGGATTTCACTGCCATGAGGGACAATATACTGGGCAAACCAAGTGATTTTCCACTATATTCAGTACAGGGGGAGTTGATTACCTTTAAGGACAAAATATGGTTACCATCTTCCTGTGCACTAATACCTCTTTTATTGCAGGAATATCACTCATCTCCTATGGCAGGTCATACAGGAGTTACACGAACTCTGGGGTGTTTGATGGCAAATTTTTATTGGCCCTCCATTTGCAAAGATGTCCAATCCTTTATCAGTCAATGTGTTACTTGCCAACAGAAGAAGATTCCAGCACAGAAGCCTTCGGGTCTTCTTCAACCAATTCCTCTGTCGTCACAATGCTAGGAGGACATTTCCCTTGATTTTATTGTAGGTCTTCCTTCCTACAAGGGGTACACAACCATTCTAGTGGTGGTTGACCATTTTTCGAAGGCTGCCCACTTTGGAATGCTTCCTCGCTCCTTCTCTGTCACTCACGTTGCTGACATCTTCGTCAATATAGTATGCAAACACCATGACCTTCCCCGCAGTCTAATTTCGGATCACGATCCGATATTTTTAAGTCAATTTTGGTGGGATCTCTTCAAACTCAGGGCACCAAGCTTCGGCTGTCAACAGCGTATCACCGACAAAGTGATGGCCAAACGGAGGTAGCTAACATAGTCCTTCAACAATACCTTTGCTGTTTTGTCCACATCGGCCCTCATTATGGGGGAATTCTTGGCTTGGGCCGAATGGAGTTTTAACACAGCCATCAATGCATCCACTGGTCTCTCTCCATTTGAGGTTTGAGGTTATGTTCAGACGTAAGCCTCCTACCATTCCGTTTGGCTCTATAGAGTGCACTTCGAACACTGTTGTCCGGTTCAAATTAGCCACTATAGCAGATATTTTGCAAAAACTGGAGCGCAATCTTACAAAGGCACAGGCTTCTATGAAAAAATTGGGCTGACACTAATCTCAAGGACATTCAATTCAATGTGGGTGACTATGTTTATGTGCACCCCTGCAGGCAAGCTTCCGTTGCTGGTCCTTACATTAGCAAACTCCAAAAGCGCTTTTTGGGCCCTTTTAAAGTCACCAACAAACTTAGGGCAGTCGCATATGAATTGGAACTTCCCCCTTCTACTTGAATTCACATCTTTCACGTTAGCCTCTTACGCCCACATAAAGGCCCTCTTCCCAATCCACCACTCCAGCTTCCTCCCAAAATTGACGAGCATCAGCTCATACTGGAGAACCT
This sequence comes from Sphenostylis stenocarpa, assembly GCA_963425845.1. NCBI lineage: Eukaryota > Viridiplantae > Streptophyta > Magnoliopsida > Fabales > Fabaceae > Sphenostylis > Sphenostylis stenocarpa. The sequence continues at coordinate 11,493,342 of OY731402.1, read as the reverse complement.
ACGACTATTCTAGATTGGAAGTGGAATAATTCTACCCCCAACCCTCAAATACAGGTCCTCATACAGTGGTTGGGATTACCCCTCGTGGAAGCAACTTAGGAGCCTTGGCATGTCATTCAGTCCCAATTCCACCTTGAGGACCAGGTGACCCTTGAACCCGCGGAAGATGTAAGGATCACTGGGCATATTACACTGATTCCCTCCAATGAGTTCACTACAGTTGCATCATCACAGTTGGGCCACTCCACTGATTCTGAGACTATGATTGGAAGGACTAATAAAAGGCAGCCTCAGCTACCTCAACACTTTAAGAATTATGTGGTGACTTTTCCTCATGCATGTGAAAAAGGCAAATCTATTAGAAATAATTAGGGAATCACAAGTTTGTTATGATTTTTCTGCTTTTCCTTTTCCTTTTATTTTAATTGTCTTGTTATTGTTAGGCGGTTGTAGGAATGTGCATATATAACACATTTTGGTGCAGTAAAAAGGGACAAGAAAGTATTTGGTTAATTATTCTCTCTCTCATTATTCTTCTCCTCCCTCTTCTCCACTGTTATTCTCTTTTCCATTTACTCTTACACACGAGCGGTGGGATTATAATTAAGAGGGTAATAATAGGTCACGGTGGCCTGGGCGAGTGTTCGAGTGGTGCGCGCGGCTCCTGGGGGTGCAATGGTTGTGCCGCGAGGATTTGGCATTGAAGATGGGTGACTCGGTGATGAGGCGATACGAAGGGTTATTTGGGTGGTGCTCACGGGGTGATGAGTCGAACCGCAGGGCTATGGGCTGGCGGTGATTTGGGGGATTTGCACGATGGAGGTTTGAAAGTGAAATTATTGGTGAGGGTGCCAAGAACCGGATGAGGGAGTGGACGAAAATGGTGGTTGCGGTGAAGGTGGATGAAGGCGGGATCGTGGCTAGGGGAAAGAGATGAAAGTTATTAAGGGCTGGACAAGGCGCAATGAGGAAAATGAAGTGGGGAATGGGGTGAGGAGAGGGTGGTGGTGCGGTGATGATGGGTGGCACACGGTCAAGAAAGGGAGGCGCGATGCTGTGGAGGTGGGACTGGTGGCTCTTTGTGAAGTTGAGGATGGGGAAGGAAGTGGATGGTGGCATTGCAGTGAGGGGATGTGAGGCTGGACGAGGAGAGGCCGGGAGGTGCGACCAGATTAGGGTGAAATGGGAGAGGGAGATGAAGATGAGCAGTAAGGGAAAAAGAGATGTGAAGGCTACTATGTATGATGATGGATATGGATGTGGACCTCCATGGTGGATGAAGGAAGAATTGTGTGAACAGTTGAGAGATAGAGACCAAAATGGGTGAGTATGTTGGCTGGAACACCAAAAAGTAAAAGAAAAAGAAAAATCTCCCGATAACAAACACTTGGAGCCCCTTTTCTCTAGAATAGATTAAATTCAAAACATGTAAAAATAAAAATATTTTAATTTTTCTTAACACAATTTTATTTTCAATTTATTTTTATACTTTTCTATTTATTATTTATAATTATTTTATTTTCCTTTTTTCTATAAAAAGCAAAAATGTTAGAAGAATTTTCTTTTCAGTCATATTTTTTTCTTTTTTGTTTTAGGTAAATATTAGGAAATATGAAACTATTTTTTTTCTTATCTTTTTAACTTTTTTTCATATTTAAATGTTGTTATTTATTATCATCATTTTATTTTTTATCTATTTATACAAAATTGGATAGTGACAAAGCTAATTAAGTAAGTTTCATTTAAATGTACTTAAAAAAATTGGACTGAGTATAACTTTAATAAAAAAATTAAAAATAAAATAAAAATGTGGTACTTAACATGATTTATGAAAGAAATAATAATAAAAAAAACAACAACTTACAACTAAAATTACATTACATAACACGATTTTAACTTTGATCACTCAAACATAATTTCTTTACCTGAAATCATGTATAAGGACGAGTTGACCAATTTTCATAATTTTTTTTGAATTCAACCCTATTATGTAAAATTTGTTTTTTTTTTTTTTAAATCCTGCTACATAAAAAAGCATTTTTATTGTACGATATTAACTTTGATCACCAAATTCGTCCTTGAAAACATGGTTTCTTTACTTGAAATCGTGTATCAAGTATGATTTGACCTCTTTTTGTAATTTTTTTCAGATTTGACCATAGTAGGTAAAATTATTTTTTGTAACTGTAAAAAAAGCTTTTTATTGAGTTAAACCAATTTTAATATCTTTATCTATAGTAAAAAAAGGAATTTATATTTAATAAAGTGTTGGGTCATTTTTTATTGATATATATATATATATATATATATATATATATATATAAATTTAAAATAAACTTTGTCATATGAATTAAAATATATTATTAATTATTAATTTTATTTTTAAATTTAAATAAAATAAATACATTTAATATTGTAAAATATATTTCAATACATGTAAACAATAGTAATAACTACATTATATTTATAAAAAAAAAAGGCTGGATTTCTAATATAAATGTTTTTTCTTTAGATTTTGGAAAAAAAAATAAATTAAGATGATTAAACTTATGAGGAATATATATATATATATATATATATATATATATATATATATATATATATATATATATATATTATTTAAGACAATTATTATGAAACGTACTATACTATATATTAATATAAAAAATGTTAGCCTATATTTTGTTTTAATCCGTAAGATAACATTAAAGATAATAAAACATATGAGATTCTATTGTAATAAAAATTTATATAAATTATTTAATACAACTGCAATATAATTTTAAGCATTTATTTTGTATACATACGTTGCTTTATCAATTTGTTCGTTACAATTTTATTATAACAAAATAATATTAATCTGTCGGTTAATTTTTATAACGTAAAATATATAATGATGTATAAAAATTGGAGAAGGAATGTTAAATATAACCATTTACAACTTTAAAATAACATACAATATTAAACTTTTTATCATATCCATTAAACGAGATCAAGTTTCTTAAAATTTGATATTTACACACAATCAATTTTTAACAATTGTCATATTTAACGAAAAAGACACTAAACCTCAACATATATTTAAATAGCTTTGATTATTTACAATTGGTCATTCTGATATATTTGATTTGAAAAGTATTTTTAATGTTTTGTAATGATGATTTGTAAACTTTACTTTCCATTTCATGTAATGATTGTAATATTTTATTATATTGAGTACTACCATTGACATTCCATTTTATGAACTTTTAATCTCCACCCCTGACAATGCCAAAATCAAATCATATATTATACACCAACAAAATTTCCCAAAACATATGGTCAAAGTCATACTCTAAATTATGTCAAATATTTAATGGTCATCGTAATTTATTATTTTCTTTCTACCTTAAGGTAGTCATTACCATGACACTAACTTTACAGTTCAATTTCAAAATAATGATCAAGTAGATTTCCTTTTAAATTAATCACTCTAGGAATAAAAGAACGCAACTTTCACTACTCGTAATAATCTATTAAAGATTTCACTGGTCACAATAACTCATACTTATGCAACTATAATAACTATGCCACAACAATTGCAAAGAGCATCATAGTAGCATATCCTATCAGATTCAAATCTAATTAATTTATTTCTTTATGTCTATTGAAAGAGTCATGGTCACTTGACAATCCATACATTCTATTAATCATAGAAATATTAATATAGTAATAAATATTATTATTTCCTTAGTATAATAAGTAATGGGTATAGGATGCTTCCCTTGTCCATTAAACATTTTCTAAAATGAAGTTTGTAATTGTTGATATATCATATATTATATATACAAGTAGTTATTTAAAATGGACTTAACAATTTTAATTGTCACATTTAGAAATTATTGTTTTCTTGTATGTATTGAGTGTGGGTACATTAAAACTTTATTATGTGTATAAATTGACAAGAAACATATGATGGTTAATATGGTTTGGAACGATGTTGGAGTCTTAGGGGTTGTGGGTTCAAATCCTGGCTAGAGTAAAAAGAAGAAAATAATGGATAAAAATTTTGTAATATAATCCGCTGAGCGCATGGAAATCCGCTGAGCGGATTATATTTGGAATCTCTCTCTTACTTGCGGCATATCCGCTGAGCGGAAAGTTAGGTGAAATAGGACTCAACCATTTGACTTTTAAATGAAACATTCTGCAAGTTTTTCGTAGTTCCTCGTTTCTCTCTTTCTCTTAAAACTTTTCTTACCTTCAAGCATCATTTTGAGGGAGAAATCTTGTTTTTCTTGAGAAGCTCCAAGAGGTAAGTTGGTTTATCTCAATCTCCTCTACATCTACATTTCTACCGTTTTATTTTTTAAAACGGTGCATTTTCTATTTTTATCCTCACTTGAATAATCTGAATAGGAGTAGGAAGAGTGTTATTGTAGGTTTTACACCTAGGTTATTACAATAATGTTTAAAATTGAGGATTAGAAGTGGTTAAGCTAAAAACTTTAAGAGTCCTAATTCGTAGGTACTATTAATTGAATTTTTGGGACTTGTGTGAACAGAATTAGGAATTGATATCTTCATAAAAGTTGTAGCTCTTTAAGTTGTAGAAATTTAGAAACTGATTTCACATTAAACGGATATTTATAGCTTAAGTTATGGACATTTTACTATGAAGTGTTCTAGCTGTGACGTTAAGAGGTAGCCCTGTTTCAACATCCTAGGTTTTTGAATTACTGAGATTGATACGTGTGAAATTAGGAGTTAATTCCTTCATAAAAGTTGTAGGAAATTATATCCCCGAAATTTAGAAATTTATTTCATGTTAATATCTTATGTGTAGCAAGAGTTATAATCCAATTACCAAGGCATATTCAGAGTGTTATTGTAGTTGAGCCTAGTTGGAAACAACCACTGAAAACTGAAAACCGCATCTATTCTATAGGGTATTTGAATTTATTTCCTTCATCAATATTGTAGTTAATTAAGTTATTGAAATTTTGGCTCAAATCTCATGCCAAAACAGTTTATATAACTCTAGAAAATTTCGAAATACTGAACCTTGTCCATGGTTGTTATTAGGATTCTTTCTACTCTAAGTGCCTACAAAATAGGATAATTTCTAAGTTAATTGTAAGCTGAATGTGAGCTTAAAATATTATTAGAAATGGATTAACAATACAAAATGAATTTAAATTCTCATGAGATAGAATCATAGAAATATAAGATTCTAACTAGCATTTTATTACGTATATAGATTTTGCTGAAACACAACATCAAGCTTTGAAAGGAATAAGTGTGAACGTATCAGGTAAGGGGTGGACTATATAGTAAGGATTACATCATAAACTTGTTTGACCTTATTTGTTGAATTTGTCTAAATTTGTTATGATTGATCATGAATTGCTTACGTGTATGATGGTGTAAAATATATGTTTGGTACTCTATTATGATATGTATGGTCTTTGAGTGAGCATTTATATGCATGGTGGTTTTTCATGAGAAAATTCATTGAAAATTAAATTGAAAGAATTGGATGATGGGTTGTGAATCCTTTTTGAACTGTATTGGAAGTTTTCTGCTTGTAACAGGTGATTGGAAATTTTTGGGAAGTCTGTATTACAGGGAAAACTCTGTCAAATTTTTGGAAAAATGTGAATTTCTAAGAAAAACCACTTAGGGACTCATACATTACTCATTTGAAAATGGTGATTTGTGAAATCTGGGGAATCGGAGATTATGGACTCTGAGAATACGATAGGGAGGCCCTGAGGGAGGACTTGAGGATAGGAAGGGTAGTGGTTGGAGGCCCCAAAAGACCCAGGCTCGCTACCTGTTGTCGGGGATCCCACTGTACAAACTCTGCTATACCTGACTGTGCTCTTACCGTATATCAATGGTCAGTGAGCTACTGGGTTTATATTTGAGCATGGGTCTCAATAATCCCGTGGGTGGATTTTCCATGCCTAGTAGTGTCAACTCCTGGCTACCCCAGTACTGATTTGATAAATGATTCGGGCCCGCATGCATAAACATTTTAGAAAACATATTAGGATCATGCATCATTAACATCAATTATTTGAAATTTGATTAACTTGTGAATGTTTATGATGTTGATTTTAAAATGATGTATGAACTGTTGTTCACCCTCTTGTCTTTCTGTTTTCTTTATTTCCTTTGTGCTTGCGGTACTCGTTGGACCTGATCGGTCATTGTTTGAAGAGAGGGGAGATGACACAGATTCCACACCCGATGAGTATGATACTCATACTCGTTAGCTGGGAGCCACAATGATGGCAACATGTATTGGGATAAACATATCCAAACTTTTATAGATAGTCTTTTGTAGTATATAGACCTACATGGTACTGAGTAGTATTCACTGTTTTGTGTAGTTAGCTGCTCTGTAGGAAGTATCCCCAATGTTGCCTTAATATTTTGGAGGACTGTACTAATATTTTATCTATATGTAATTATGAATGTTTACTTTTAGTACTTTTTAAAATGATGAAATGCAAGAATGTATTATTGAAAATTTATGTATATTAATATTATGTACAAGGGAAAGATTATTATCGGTTAAAAAAAAAATTTATGCTAAAAAATTATTAATTCTTCTGAGTGAGGGTTTATAAGGTAGGGTGTTACACAACATGCTCATGAAAGACCTTGGGCGGAAGTCCTTTAGTTAGAGGATATGCTATCATGGAGTTTGTCCTTAAGTGTTCTATGAAAATCTGTCCACTTTGTACTCTTTTCTTAACAATACAGTTGATTTATTGTCACAATATAACTTAAGTGGTCTTTCATTGCCTTTCACAATTTGCAGCCCTGTGACAAAATTTCTCAGCCATATTCCATGATTTGATGCCTCATAGCATGCTACAAATTCTTGACATCCTGCAAAATTTGAGTCAGAAAACCCAGCGATCTCCAACTGGTCTGACCTCCTATATGTGAGCATATAATCTTTTGTTCTCTTTAAATATCTTATGACCCTTTTTGCTGCTTTTCAGTGGTCTATTCCTGGATTGCTTAAATATCTGCCTAGAACCCCAACTATATATGCTATGTCTGGATGCGTATATACTTGGGCATAGATCAAACTCCCTACAATTGATGCATAGGGAATCTTTTGCATTTCCTCAATTTCCAAATTCCCTTTGGGCACTGATTGAGACTAAACTTGTCTCCCTTTAAACTTGTGATACATACAATCATCAACAATATTCATCTTAAAGCCAAATGAGTTTCATACCTTCTGGTAATGGGACAAGTTCCCAATAACCTTATTGTCTTGCATGGACTTATACTTATCCTATTGCTTCAATCCACTTTTGAGAGTTAGAACCTTGTATAGCTTGACGGAAGTTAACTGGATCATCTTCCATTATATCATTATTTTCCTCATGTTCCTGAAGAAATATCATGTAATCATCCGAAATAGCACTTCTTCTTTCTCTAGTGGATCTCTGCAAAGTTATTAGCTCATGATGCACAAGTTCTTGAGGATCTTGAGTTTGTTCTTCATGAACAACCAAATCATCTTGAGTAAGGGGTTCATCAACAATGCCTTGTGGAGGTTCCGAACTTACTTTATCAAAAGTAACTATTTGAATCGGTTCTGAAATTGTTACCGATTCTTCCTCCAAGATGAAATTCTTAATCTTATTCTTCCCCCCAAACTCAATATCCTCAAAGAACGTAGCAGTTCCCGTCTCAAAAATTGTCTTTAATGTGGGATCATAAAATTTATATCCCCTGGATCTTTCAGCATAACCAATAATATAATCACTTACTGTTCGGGAGTCCAATTTCTTTTCATTTGACTTATAAGGTCTTGCCTCAGCTGGACAATCCCACACATGGAAATGCTTCAGACTAAGTTGTCACCCAATCCAAAGCTCATAAGGTGTTTTGGTAGCTGCTTTAGTTGGTACTCTGTTTAGAATATAAGCTGTCGTATTTAGTGTCTCTCCCCAAAGTGATTCCAGTAAGGTGGAATGACAAATCATACTCTCTACCATATCTTTAAGAGTGTAACACAAGCTCAAACGTCACGATTTGATTGTGACCTGAGCACTTGTGTCATAATGCACCTGAATGAGTATTTTCAATTTTACGTTTAGTACCACATGATTCTGTATTAAGGGTTTCATTATAGGTGGCCACAATATCAAGTAAATACTAATTATCATAAATCAAAAGTGAACCAGTTCCAACAATATCTGAATTAAAAGACAAACTGAACTTATTGTTTCCAAATGAACACAAATAACCTAATTTGTCCAAATAAGAAACTGAAACCAAATTTCGTCTAAATGACGGCACAACAAAAGTGTCTTTCAAATCCAAATAAAAAACCAGTACTCAATAACAATTTAAAATGTCCTATAGCTTCCACCTCTACCGATTTACCATCTCCAACATAAATCCATCTTTCAGAATCAATTGGCTTCCGGTAGTTTAGGCAACCCTTTCTTTTCACGCCAAGCATGATATTTATCACATTTCTTCTTTATGTGTCCAATCTTATTGAAAAAGAAACATTTGTTTTCTTGATTTTGTTTCTTTTGTTCTGGACCCTTAGCAGCTTCTTTCTCGAGATCCTCTGATCTCTTTCTTTTGCCCTTAGCCTTGGAGGTGCTTGCAAAATGAGCACTTTCTGTCTTGTCTTGCTTTAGTCTTTCCTCTTCTTGTACGCAATGTGAAATGAGCTCATTAAGAGACCATTTATCCTTCTGACAGTTGTAAGATACCTTAAATTGATTAAACGTTGCAGGAAGAGAAATCAACACCAAATGAATGAGCAAGTCTTCTGAGAGTTCAAGTTTTAGTGCCTTGAGTTTAAAAACAATATTAGACATGCTCATAATGTACTCCCTTATATTTCCTTTGCCTTGATATTTCATGGAGATCAAGTTCTGAAGAAGAGTGCTTGCCTCCGCCTTATCGCTTTTTGCAAAGCGCTGCTCAATTTCAGCAAGAAATTCTTTGGCACTTGTGATGTTTTCGAAACGAGTGCCCCTAAACACCTCCGGGATGTCGCGCTTAATGATCATTAGACTCATGCGATTTGAGTGATCCCACTTCTCATAATCTCTTTTCTGTTCAGAGGTACTTGAATCCGTAGGAGTAGGGGGTTGCTCAGTCCTTAACGCAAGATCCATATCCATGCAACCAAGAACAATATCAATGTTCTCTTTCCAGTCCTTAAAATTTGTTCCATTGAGGACCGGAACAGAATTTAAATTGGCAGATACATAAGCAATTGTAGCTGAATTTAGAACACGAGAAATAAACTAATTATGCTCACATTATATAAAAATAAATAATATATATTCAAATAGTGGTTTAACCCATCTCAAGACACCCAATGCACCATCAATATCAAGTCTTTGGACAGTAATATTAACTGCTAGAGGTATCTTGTTGTAATAATCAAACATTGACAATAAAGCACGTCCAACAACAAACCAGTCTTTGGATTGATTTATCATCGACAAAGCAAATCCTTATAATTATCACATGTTTATCATTACAAGTGTGTATGCAATTTGACCAAATATTAATCATCCTTTGGGCCGACTAATACTCACATGAATATACACAAACACTAACATTCAATATTTTTCATGAACTGCCCAATTCAAGAGAAGTTACTTTGGTGACTTCTTGACTCAATTTGCTCACAAAAAATATTAAACTACCAAAAATTGAATATTTTATTTATATAACAAAACCAAATATTTAATATTTGCAAACTAATTCAAAAGAGAATCACCTCATTAAAATTCTACTAAGGATGAACACCTCCCTAAAATCTCATTAGGGATGAACACCTCATTTGAATAAATCAAAGGATGAAAAAAGGTCTCATTTTCCACCAATACATAAAGGATGAACATCTCCCTAAAATCACACTAGGAATGAAACAGAGATAGTTCCAAGTCTCTTTAGCATATTGTTCTAAACCCTAAAAGGGAATTAAACAGTAATCACTCAAACCCTAATTTAACATCAAATTTTCCTTAAATTCCTAGGGGATAGAGGCAATAAAATAATAACAGCCACACATGTGGAAACATTCACCAGTTGCCTAAGATCCTCTATGTTGGGAATTCCCCAAACACCACCCCCAATTCCAAACCCATAAAATTAAATAAAAACAAAAGATTCAAAAAGAACAGAGAACCCAATACAAAAAAAATTGAAATTTGAAACATTATTTCTTTCTCAGTAAAACTTGAAACTTAAGCTGAAACAAAAGGGAAAAACGAAGAAGAAGAATAATCCATAGCTTCCTCCACGGTTCCATCAGCAAGCAGAATCAGATTGGGGATGTTACCCCCAAATTTAAATTTTAGGGTTCAAAAAAATTAGAGATTATCCTCCACTTAGGGTTCATAAAATTGGGTAATTTGAATTGTTTAAAACAAAATTAATCCTAATTTTCATAATTAGGGTTCTATAAATTAAACAGACATGAATCAAATATGGGCGGCTCTGATACCAATTGTTGGAAAATCAATAATTGTAATAATAATAATCCTGATTTTGATTCTAACGATCAAACATAAACATAATCCCATACTGATAAACATGTTGTAAACTGAATGCGAAAGCGTACCTGAATTAGCCATAACGATGATGTCTTTGTAGAGCACTATATTGATCTTATGGTCTTTCACCTGAAGAGCACCTATATTTCCCTCGTGATTTTCTCTCTTGATGAGGATAGAAAGAAAGGAACGGGACTGATACTTACGTTCTGTGTGTGCTCCCAAAAGGGGACCACGACCCCTTAAAATAACCAGAATTAGGTTAATTACTTAAGTTTTAGTATTTCCAATTTGGCCCCTCATCAAATTAGAAATTGCTCAATGGTCTCTACACAATTTTATTTTCATGACATATGCCTTTAGCCAAAACTTTAATTTAGTCAGATCACTTTATTATTTGGCTTAATAAATAATGACCCTAACACATTTAAATTATGTATCATATATATACATGACCCAAAATTTGCCAACACATATGTCACAAAACAACTTCTCCAAGTGCTTCTGGTAAGGATACTCAAATTGATTTGTACTTTCTTATGTGATCAAGGTAAATTTAAATGACCTAACAAGATGATTTTTTCACACCTTATGTTAAGTCATAAAAATTCATTTAACTCTCATCACTTGACTTTTTCATCGAAATCTCGAATTCAATATCCAAACACACTATATCAACATATATGAGAATATCTCCTTGGTATTTCCCATACTACAAAAATTGTCACTTTTGTATTGAATATCATCTAATAAATTTCATTCCCACATTTATAATATATCACCTCTATATTTGATATTATACATTCAAAATGTAAGTTATAATGCACATTCATCACATTGAAATTAACTCATTCAGATTGTATACATATCTTCATCTAAAATACAACTTTAATATTTAATCATATGTGTTATACAAATGACATCTCGGAGGGGGGTGAATAAATGCACATATTAAAATAGATGCCAAATTAAAAATTTATTTATTTAAGATGTCAAATAATTTGTTAATTCAATTTTAATTATCAGATAAAATATAGATATAATAGAAGCGATATAATCAGAGAGATAAATGGAAGGAAATAAGTAGATGTTATCACAGAGGTATAAGGAAGAGATAAGCACACTGTAATTTATCCTAGTTCGGGTATAGTCAACCCTACATCAATTCTCAGTCAACTCTAATCACAAGAGTGACCACAATTTACTATCTTTCAAATTCAGTTTACAAATTTCAATCAACTCAACAGAAAAACCAGTAAAAAGAAAATTAATTCAAAAGACAAACACCTCCTTAGAATCCCACTAAGGATGAACATCTCCCCAGAATCTCACTAGGGATGAACACCTCCTTTGAACAAATCAAAGGATGAAAACACCTCCTTATAATCTCACTAAGGATGAACCCCTCCCTAGAATCATAGTAGGGATGAACACCTCCCTGAACAAATCAAAGGGATGAAAACACCTCCTTAGAATCCCACTAAGGATGAACAATAGAATAACACAATTTATTAACTTAAACCAATTAAGGATGAAACACCTTACTTGAACCAATCAAGGGAAGAACAACAACCACTTAAACCCTAAAGAGTGAATTTAACAGCAACCACTTAAATCCTAAACAGGGAATTTAACGACAACTACCTAAACCCTAAACAAGGAATTTAATATCAACTTTCTGAACCCTAAAAAGGGGAAGGTAATAAAATAAGAACAGTCACACCTGGGTAACGGAGACAATAAATTGTAAAAGTCTGTAGAATGCCAACCTTCAAGAATAAGTATGATTAACAATGAAAGTATAGAAGATAATATGAAAAAGTTTTCTCAGAAAACCTAAAAGTGCTATGTTGCCTTACTCATAATTTTTTTCTTAAAACTGATTGAATGTAAATTGTATTTTCGAATTTTGTAATTGTGTGTATTTTATTTTTCATCAAAACTCATTTAAATAGGAAAATAGCATAAAAAAATAGTCGTTGTTCATTAATACTTTCGTAGAGAAAAATCAGGATATATTCAAAAATATTTGTTCTTCAAAACGAATATATTTTTCAAATTTGAACTTCCATAATCGATTATGTTACTAGTATAATCAATTATGATAGAGAGAAAATCGTTTTTCCATTTCTGATGCATATAATCGATTATGACCTTCACATAATCGATTATAATAGTGAAAAATGTCATATTACGAAATTTTATCACACTTGTGTTTTAGAGGCTTATGCATAATACCACTTCATCAACTTGTACCTCCATATTCAGTATTCTAAGACTCTATCTAGTCTTCAGGAATCATCTTGGGCTTGCTTGATGTTTGAATGTTGTTGACTTGAATCATCATCAAAATCATCTCTTGGAAATGTAGGGACATGTTTCACATTGTCATCAATCTCCCTCTCATTGCTTTCAATCTCCCCCTTTTTGATGATGATCAAGGAAACACCTAAAATGAATTAAAATGTTTGACTCTATATAGCCGACTCAAGATTAACACAGATTAACCCAATATATTTAAACTCCCCCTAACTCATCTGAGCAAAACTTCTCCTAACTCCCCCTGTTTAATTCAGAATTAGGAATGGATATCATACAAATTTTAATTTATAAAAAAACTCTTCCTGTTTCACACAGATTAATATCATCAAAATCTCTCACTGTTTTATTGATAATTATGAAAAATATTGCAATAGAAATTGAGCACAAATTTGCACAGATTAATACATAAATCAAGGTAGAGAAGATAATGCATCACAAAGTGTCATAGAGAAGAACATCATATTAAGGAGGCAATATCTAGGATACCCAAAGCAAATGAAGAGAGAGAAAGATAGGAGAATGAAACAATTGTAGAGATAATGGAATGTAGTAGTTTCCCCCAATTGCAATCTTCTTATTGAGGTAGCATTCAAATTCAAATTTACTCATATTCCAAATTTTAAATTTCAAATTCAAATTGCAACAAATTTCAAATTCAAATTCCAACAAATTTCAATTTCACTCAAATTCAATTTTCAAACTTTCAATTTTTAAACTTTTATAATTTCAAACTTTCAAATTTCAAACTTTAATAATTTCAAATTTTCATAAATTCAGATTTTCAAAATTCAAACTTTCAAATTTCAAAGTTGGTCAACAATCAAATTTATGTGGCAGATATGTGCAAATATTCAATGCAGAGGCATGGGAGACAAGAATAAACTTATCTTTGTGATATTTTCCTGTTTATCCAGTTTGTTCCTATACACCTATTTAGCTCCAATAACTTGCATTGATTTCTTATCCTTGATAATTACCTGCAACATCAACATACAAATCTAGGTTCCCTTTGATTATTTTTGGGTCCTTAAAGGTTAGTAGAAACACAAGTCTCAGCCAAAAGACTAAGGATAAATGAATAACAATATGATATAATGGATTATGTAATTCCTGTAATTAAAAAAAAATTCAAACTTTCAAAAGTTTTCTGTAATAATCGATTATGACAAATTTATTTTTTCTAAAAATTCATAATCTATTAGTGCTCAAACTATCATCTAGACATGTATAAATGTTTTGTTCCTTTAGGAACCCATTCATATTTGCCATTAGATATGCCAAAATGTTTTATGTAACATCTATTTGATGTATGACCTAATTTCATGCAATAAAAACATGTTGGTTTTCTTTAAAGAGGTCTAAATGAGTTTCTCAAAGTTTTTGAAACTGGTTTTTCATTTGTTTTCCTTGACTCTTTCTCAAAAATAGTTTTATAAGGTTCTAGACTTTCCTTGGGTTTGTAACCAAGTCCAGCTTTGCTAGAATCCACTTTTGATAAGCTAACATAAAATCAAGATTTGCAGAAGATTTAGAAAAATCACTCATTATTTTCTCTAACTTGAAAACTTCATTTTTGAAATGATTACAATTTTCGCAAGGTTTAGCAACTTCTTTATTTTTAGAGATAGTTTTAAATTTCTCAACATCCTTCTTTAAACACTCATTTTCTTCTTCAAGAATACTAATAGTATATTCTAATACATGAAACTTTTGTTTAAGTGCAGTATGTTTCTTAGCTAGTCTTTCAAGATATTCAAACATTTCTTGATAGGCTTCAAACAACTCATCATATGCATTTGAGGATTTTGTGCTACTTACTTGTGATGAGGTTTCTCTTGATGATGCTTCATCATCACCTTTTGCCATCAAGCAAAGATTTGTTTCTTCTTCTCCATCACTGCTTTTGGAAGAACTCTTTTGTGTTGTGGAAAAATCATTATCCTCCTAAGCAATATCAGTTTTGTGTTTGCTCTTATAGATATTGTTCTTCTCTTTCTTCTTCTCTTTCTTCTTCTCTTTCTTCTTCTCTTTCATATCTTTCTTCTCTTTTTTAGGTTACGGACAGTCTGGTTTGATATGGTCAAGCTTTCCACATCCATAGCACTCGTACCTATTGGTTTTCTCTTTTATTTGTTGTCTCTTTTTCCTATTCTTCATAGAATGAGAAAATTGTTTAACTAAAAGAGATATATTGGAATCCGAAAACTTACCTTCATTTTCATTTTCATCTTGTGAAGATTTTTCTGCTTTTAGAGTTATCGTCTTGGCTTGATTCTGTTCATCGTTCTTTAACCTTCGTAGTTCCATCTCATGCTCTCACAACTTTCCAAATAGAGTAGCAATATTTATTTCTGTGAGATCCTTTGTTTCTGTAATAGCAGTGACCTTTGGTTGTCCATTCCTGTCTAAGGATTTCAAGATCTTTGTGCTCAACTCCTCATTGTCAAAACTCTTTCCTAATGCTTTCAAGTGATTTACTATATATGTGAAGCGTGTCTGGAAATCCGTGATGCTTTCATTCTGCTGCATTTTAAACAATTCATACTCCTGGATGAGTGTGTTCTTACATACTCGTTTTACTTCATTTGTTCCTTCATGTGTCACTTCAAGAGTGTCCCATATTTCTTTTACCGTCTTACATTGTGAGACCCTGAAAAATTCATTACGAGTTAAGGCAGAAACAATAGCGTTTCGGACTCTTACATCATAATGGGCACGCTTGTTTTCATCTGGCGTCCATTGGTCAAAAGTCTTTGGAACAACTCTAACTCCGTTGTTCTCATCGAAATGTAGGGATCGTTGAGTACAACATCCCAAACACCATAATCTAGTGTTTGTAAAAATATTTCCATTCTCGCCTTCCAAAACTGATAGTCTTCTCCTTCAAATAATGGTGGTATGTTTATTGAGGCTCCTTCCCTGTAAACCTAATTCTGCATAGATATCTTGACAAATCGTTTAGAAATTTCTTATCTAGCCAAGCTCTGATACCACTTGTTAGACAAATGACATCTAGAGGGGGATGAATAGATGCAAAAATTAAAATAGATGTCAAATTAAAAATTTATTTATTTAAGATGTCAAATAATTTGTTAATTCAATTTTAATTATCAGATAAAATACAGATATAGCAGAAACGATATAATCAGAGAGATAAAGGGAAGAAAATAAGTAGATGTTATCACAAAGGTATAAGGAAGAGATAAGCATACAGTAATTTATATTGGTTCGGGTATAGCCAACCCTACATCCAGTTCCCAGTCAACTCTAATCACAAGAGTGACCCCAATTCACTATCTTTCAAATTCAATTTACAAATTACAATCAACTCAGCAAAGAAACCAGTAAAAAGCAAACTAATTCAAAAGATAAATACTTCCTTAGAATCCCACTAAGGATGAACACCTCCCCAGAATCTCACTAGGGATGAACACCTCCTCTAAACAAATCAAAGGATGAAAACACCTCCTTAGAATCTCACTAAGGATGAACCCCTCCCTAGAATCACACTAGGGATGAACACCTCCCTGAACAAATCAAAGGGATGAAAACACCTCCTTAGAATCCCAGTAAGGATGAAAAATAAAATAACACAATTGATTAACTTAAACCAATCAAGGATAAAACACCTTCCCTGAACCAATCAAGGGAAGAACAACAATCACTTAAACCCTAAAAAGGGAATTTAACAACAACCACTTAAACCCTAAACAGGGAATTTAATGACAACCACCTAAACCCTAAACAAGGAATTTAACATGAACTTTCTGAACCCTAAAAAGGGGAAGGTAATAAAATAAGAACAGTCACACTTGGGTAATGGAGACAAGATGTAAAAGCCTGTAGAATGTCAACATCCAAGCACAAGTGTGATTAACAATGAAAATACATAAGATAATATGAAAAAGTTTTCTCAGAAAACCTAAAAGTGATATGTTACCTTGTTCATAATTCTTTTCTCAAAACTTATTGAATGTAAATTTTATTTTCGAATTCTATAAATTTGTGTATTTTATTTTTCATCAAAACTAATTTAAATAGGAAAATAGCATCAAAAAATAGTCGTTGGTCATCAATACTTTTATAAAGAAAAATCAGGATATATTTAAAAATAGTTATTCTTCAAAACAGATATATTTTTCAAATTTGAACTGCTATAATCGATTATGTTACCAGTATAATCAATTATGACAGAGAGAAAATTGTTTTTCCATTTCTGATGCATATAATCGATTATGACCCTCACATAATCGATTATGACCCTCACATAATCAATTATGACAGTGAAAAATGTCATATTACGAAATTTTATCACACTTGTGCTTTAGAGGTTTATGCATAATACCACTTCATCAACTTCTACCTCCATATCCAGTATTCTAAGACTCTATCTAGTCTTTAGGAATCATCTTGGGCTTGCTTGATGTTTGAATGTTGTTGACTTGAACCATCATCAAAATCATCTCTTGGAAATGTAGGGACATATTTCACATTGCCATCAATCTCCCCCTCATTGCTTTCAGTATGAAGTAATTTAAGAAGTAAAATAGGTAAATATGATTAAGAAAGTAGTTAAAGTTCTTATAATAAAGAGAGAATTTATTTCACTTATATATATTGGTAATTGCTTGTTTAAAAATAGTTTCATCTTTTAAAAGATATTTTCTTATAATATTTTTAGAAAAAGTTTTCTAGTGTCTCCACAATTGAGATATGGATTTGTTGTTCAAGTTATAGAATTCATCATTCAAGTTGTGGTCCCGTCACTTAAGTTGTAGATTTAACAAAGCCTCTCAAGCTAATTTTGCTTGAGCGAAAAAAGTTATTTGAGCAAAAATAACAATGGTACTTGAGTGAAATAATGACATTTGAGCAAAAATGAGGTTGAGAAAAAATTTTATCTCTTGGGAATATTTTGCTTGAGCAAAAATAGTCTCGCTTGAGTCAAAATTAACCCAAGACTACCTTTCCAAATCTGAAAGTCTTGTTGGTTAAGCAAGAAACCCTCACTTAAGCGAAAAGACTCTATAAAGGAGCTTTTGTCTTGTTGCATATCTTGTTAGAATGATAAGTTTTTGCTTGAATGAAATATGTAGATATCATACCCTGTATGAACCCATAAGACCAAGTTCCAATCATAAAACATACATTTTTTTCATCCAAAACAAGTCACATTTATGTAACTATTTTAATCTAGTATATTACACAAATACTTTAAGCATAAATTGTCCTGAGATAAACCTAGGTTCAAATTTTATCAAACTTTTCACACAATTATATAAGATTTAATTTCACAATTAAATTTCTTACCATTCAAACAATGTGACTAAATAATCTTCATAATTTAGTTTTTTATGCTAAGATATTAAGGAATTTAAACATTAACCTTATATTGGGAATACCCTAAAACTTTTTAATCTACAAAAAATCTAATTCTACTCATAAAAAAAATCAAATTAACAAATAGAAGATACTAAAATATTTGTAAACTAGTAAAATTTATTTTTGTCCCACAAAACCGACATACATATACCTCAGACCTACATGCGAGACCCTCAAATTTACATGTAATACAAATGGATAAAGAGAAATTTACTCATAAAAATTTTAATAGGTTAAAATTGATCCACTCCACTCTAGGAGCTAAAGGTATCAAAATAGGTTTAACTTGATGGATCGGTTTAAAATGCTTAAAAAATAGGTTAGGCTAGGTCAAAAAATTTGTGACAAGACTAGGTCAAAAAAATTGTGACCTCAATTTGTTAGACAAATGGCATCTAGAGGGGGGGAGTGAATAGATGCACAAATTAAAATAGATGTCAAATTAAAAATTTATTTTAAGATGTCCAATATTTATTAATTCAATTTTAATTATCAAATTGAACAAAGATAAAACGGAAGCAATATAATCAGAGAGATAAAATATCAACAAGATAGAGATAAAAATAAGGGGTGTAAGGAGAGTAATGCAGTGAAAAAGAGATAAGGGAAAGAGAAGAGCACACAGTGATTTATAATGGTTCGATATAGCCAACCCTACATCGAGTTCCCAGTCAATTCTTAACACAAGAGTGACCCCAATTCACTATCTTTTAAATTCAGTTCACAAATTACAATCAACTCAGCAAAAAACAAACTAATTCAAAAGACAATCACCTCCTTAGAAAACCCATTAAGGATGAACACCTCCCTAGAATCCCACTAGGAATGAACACCTCCTCTGAACAAATCAAAGGATGAAAAACACCTCCTTTGCCACCAACACACAAAGGATGAACACCTCCCTAGAATCATACTAGGGATGAACACCTCCTTGAACAAATCAAAGGGATGAAAACACCTCCTTAGAATCCCACTAAGGATGAACACCTCCCTAGAATCACACTAGGGATGAACACCTCATTTGAACAAATCAAAGGATAAAAACACCTCCTTAGAATCCCACTAAGGATGAACACCTCCCTAAAATCACACTAGGGATGAATACCTCCTCTGAATAAATCAAATGATGAATAACATAATTGATTAACTTAAACCTCTTAAACCCACAAAGGATGAAAGAGTAAGATAATAACAGTCATACACAAATGATGAAGGTAATAAAAATAAGAACAATCACACATAGGTAATGGAGACAACAAATTGTAGAAGCATGTAGAATGCCAACCTCCAAGAACAAGTGTGATTAACAATGAAAACACAGTAGGCAATGGAGAAAATGTAAAATATCTCTATTGTCTTGCTCATAATTCTTTTCTCAAAACTGATTGAATGTAAATTGTATTTTCGAATTCTTTAATTGTGTGTTTTTTATTTTCCATCAAAACTTAATTAAATAGAAAAATAGCATCAAAAAATTGTTGTTGGTCATTAATAATATCATATAGAAAATCAAGATGTATTCAAAAATATTTATTCTTCAAAATAGATATATTTTTCAAATTTAAATTGCCATAATTGATTATGTTATCGAGTATAATCAATTATGACAAAGAAAATCATTTTTTTCATTTCTGATGCATCATAATCGATTATGACAATGAAAAATATCATGTTACAAAGTTTTATCACACTTGTGTTTTGGAGGCTTATGCATAATACCACTTCATCAACTTGTACCTCCATATCCAGTATTCTAAGACTCTATTTAGTCTTCAGGAATCATCTTGGACTTGCTTGAATCATCGTCTTTATCAAAATCATATCTTGGGCATTTAGGAAAATATTTTACATTGTCACCAACGTCTTTAATTTAGCTTGTCCTTAATTCATCTTGATGTCCTTAATTCAATTCATCTTGAATGGTGCTGACTTTAATGTAGTTGACTTGAATCATCATCAAAATCATCTCTTGGGAATGTAGGGACATTTCTATCAATCTCCCCCTCATTGCTTTGAATCTCCCCCTTTTTGATGATGATCAAGATTAGCATAGTATATTTAAACTCCCCCTAGATATGTTAATAACAAAGCTCCCCTTAACTCATTTTAGCAGAACTTCTCCTAACTCCACTGTTTAATTCAGAATTAGGAATGAATTTCATATAGATTTTAATTTATCAAAAAATCTTCCCCTATTTCACACAGATTAATATCATCAAAACATCTCCTTATTTCATTGATAATTATGAAAAATATTACAATAGAAATTGAGCACAAATTTGCACAGATTAATACATAAATCAAGGTAGAGAAGGTAATGTATTATAAATTGTCATAGAGAAGAACATCATATTAAGGAGAGAATATCTAGGATACCCAAGGTAAATGAAGAGAGAAAGATAGGGGAATGGAATGATTACGAGATAACGAGAATAAAATGCGGTAGTTTCCCTCAATTATAGTCTTCTTATTGAGGCAACTTTCAAATTCAAATTCAAATTCACTCATATTCCAAATTTCAAATTCAAATTACAACAAATTTCAAATTCAAATTCCAAAAACTTTCAAATTTCAAATTCAAATTTCTAATCCCAAATTTCAAATTCAAAATTCAAAATTCAATTCCAATTCAAATTCAAAAATCTCAAACCGCAAAAATTTCAAATTTCAAAATCTCAAACTGCAAAATTTCAAATTTCAAAAATCTCAAACTCGCAAAATTTCAAATTTTCATAAATTCAGATTTTCAAAATTCAAACTTTCAAACTTTCAAATTTCAAATTTTCAAAATTCAAACTTTCAAATTTCAAATTTTCAAAATTCAAACTTTCAAATTTCAAACTTTCAAATTTCAAACTTTAATAATTTCAAATTTTCATAAATTCAGGTTTTCAAAATTTAAACTTTTAAAATTCAAACTTTCAAATTTCAAACTTTAATCATTTCAAATTTTCATAAATTCATATTTTCAAAATTCAAACTTTCAAATTTCAAAGTCGGTCAACAATCAAATTTATGTGACAGATAAGTGCATATATTCAATGCAGAGACATGTGAGACAAGAATAAACTTATCTTTGTAATATTTTCCTGTTCATCTAGCTTGTTCTTGTATACCCATGTAGCTCCAATAACCTGCATTCACTACAAAAAAAAAAATATGTTATTTGTGACAGTTAAAATTGTAAATTTTAGAAGTTAAAAACCGCTACAAACAAAATTTGTGGCAATTAATAAAACTGTCATATTTGTAGATATCAAAAACGATTTATAATAGAAATTTTTTAAATGCTGATATTTATGTCAAAAAAGAAAAAAAATTTCAACAGTTAAAAACCGTCACAAAATACATTATTATTCTCATTTTAATTTACTATTTTGTTGCAGTTTGAAATTGTTACAAATGTTATTTTTATGATTAATTTTAATTTTAACAATTAAAAACTGCTACAAAATATATAATATTTTATAATTATTTAAAACTTATTGGAGGTTTAAAAAAACTGCCAAAAATTATTTAATTACTATTTTTTAATTATTTTATCAATAAATCAAAATTTTAATTATTATTTACAAATTATTTTGTAATAATTTTATAATTAATAATTAAAATACTTTTTATTTAGAATTACTTTAAAATATCATGATAAGTGTAATAATAATTTTATCATTATAATAAAATCAATAATATAATATATGATATATCAATAAACTAAATTATTTATATTAAAAAAAATATAATGAAATGTATAATATATTTTTCATTTGTTTTAATGACATAAAATATTAGTTTGATTCTCACTAAAAAATGACTAAATTTGTAATTTTTAGATATAATTTACTTTGACAAAGTGCTTAGCTAAATATAATTCAATATCAACTAAGATAGAATCAAATTTCATCCTAAAAGTCCAATCAAATTCATGACATTATTCATTAATAAAGAGTATCTAACAAGATACAATGTCAATAGATCCACAAATTTCACAATATATATGTCAAACTTAATGAAAATTACTATCCAATGAGTATCCTCCTATGATGTTGGCATATTTCATTTATTTTCTTCATCTGTGAAATAAAAATACTATCATCTTAGTATAATTAAAAATATATATAAAAGATATTAAACTCCATAGAAGTAATTAACAATATAATTCTATTAACACAAAATATGAAATACTTACATATAATGTCAAACTTTATGAAAATTACTATCTAAAGATGATTCTCCTTGTGGTGTTGACATATCTTGTCCACTCTCTTCATCCTATAAAATAAAGATCATATCATGTAAGCATAATTAGAAATTATACATAAGATATTGAACTTTATACAAGTATTAAATAATATAATTTCATTTAAAACAAACTATAAAGTACTTACAACTATATTACTTGTACTACCAAACATGACACCTAACTCAGGAGGAATGTGTCCTTCTTTCATTTGGATGTATGCAAGCATGACACTTTTTAATGTTTTGACATTTTCTTCAGAAGTTGCTAATTTTTTTCTTAAATGAACAACTTCCTCTTTCAATTGAGAGCTTCCACTTGAATCAGAATTTGAGAAATTACACCCTGCACTACTAAATCTTGTGGTAGACTGAAATGTAACACTATGAAGGCCTCCTAGTCCTAGGCAACGTACATGCCCAGGATGATCCTTTCCCAGCACTTTACTAACGCAATCATTAGCTGAAATTTCTGTAAAATTGACACTTTGACTCATTTCTTGTGTTATTTTCTCCTGTAAATAGAATAAATACAATTGCTTAATATCCATATTAATATTATACAGAGGAGGTTGTAAAACAAGACAAAGTTTACACCATACGCTGTTGAAATATGTGGTTGGAAATTGGAATCCTAAATGCAAAGCTTTAAACACTAAATTATAATGTTTCTTTTGAGTGCTGGGTGAGTACAGTACCAAAGTCTGGGTAAGTAAAATTAGCACCCACATATTAGTACCAAAGAAGAAAAAATATTAAAAATTGAAAATACCTAAATTAGAATAACAATAGAGTCAAAGTTATCATCGAGTACAAAGGGAAGTTGTGGATGGTCTTAGTGATCTGTCTACTGGTATCAAATGGTTTATTCTTTATACTTTAATTATATTCCACACTATGTTAATTCTAATAGTAAAATGAATTTTTTTAGTTTTCAAGTCATAAAATTCTAATCATAAATAAGAGTAAGTACTCATATGAGAACATGTTTTCCAACTTAAAAACCAGAAGGCATATATATATAGAAAGAGTATAATTCACATGTTTAGACACACTACTTGTTATTAAACTTACCACTATAGATCTTGCCTCCTCGTTAACATAAGATCCATTCTTTTTCTTGTGAGTTGCAATGTACAATTCTCCTCGACCTACAGCACATCCAAGATTTATTTCCTATAATATACATGATCATATAAGTTTAGAAGAATACTATAAATTTTTTTTGTTAAATTTAACAATAAAACAAAAATAATTTACCATTTCATGTTGTTTTGTAGATAAAAGTTTTGCACCACCGGTATGAGGAATCATTTGTTTTTTTCTGACTTCAATATTTCTCTTACATAATTCCTATGAAACAAACAACTTATTAATTCAAAACCAAGTTTAAAAAATAATTATTGATAACAATTATTTGTTATAACTACCTTATATTTTGAACTTAGATGATAATCAACAAATGAAGACCACTTATCTTTGTGAATACCATTAGGAACATTAGCAATTAATTGCTCTCTTGATAATGAGCTATCATAGACTCGGTTCCACAAATTCATCTTTCCATTTCTATACTTATTTGACATGCAAAGTGAACAATATCGCTTAGCAGATTTTTCTGATGTCTGGAAATGAAATAAATTCTAAAAAAAGAGACAATTAGTATATCATAAACCTTAAAAAGAACAAAGTTGTAAATCTTGGCTTATGCATATACCTTTAAAGTGTTAAAACAATCATCCTTATATGATTTTGGAACACTTGACCAACTACCAAAATTTATTGGAACATTATTTGAATCTTTAATAATACGACCACAAGCTGATGAAAGAAGTGAAGTTGTTTCTCCATAGGCTCGCAATTGTCTATCAAATGGCACAACTATACGTTCACCACGGGGCATCTCAAACACACTTGGTTTTGTCATTTGAACTATTTTTGAGTAACCATCTGGCATTTTTACATTCTTTAATGTGGTGAGAAATATCTTTCTTTGATCTCTTGTCATTGTAAATAATAAAGGTATTTACAATATTTACAACTCTCCAATTTTTCATCTTCTCCCCAATACAACATGCAATTTTTTTGGCAAACATCTATCTTGGTATAATTAAGACCAAGCTTATAAATCACCTTCTTTGCCTCATAAAATGAAGTAGGAAATTTTGCATATGAAAATGCATCTGCCAATAACTCTAAAATCATCGTCATAGCCTTATCAGTCATACCACACAAACATTTTATATGATACAACCTTAACAGAAAAGACAACTTCGAAAACTTTTTGCACCCTTCATATAACTCTTGGTTGCAATCTCTAAGCAAATCATCATACTCTTCACATTCTTCACTGGGCATGGTTTCTACAAACTCAACTTGTTCATCACACATGTTAGACTCTATATCATGTTGTCTATTCCTCCCAAATGCATCATTTATCATATCTATCATTGGATTTCCATTTTGTAATGACACATTTACTACTTCATTGTTCCTTGATGCTATTGTTTCATATGTCTCCCCATGCCAAATCCAGACTTTATAATTTGTTGGAAATTGCTTGCAAATCAAGTGGTCAAACACACCTTCTCTAGTTTCCCATTTGTCATAGTGACATTTAGGACATGGACAAATTATTGCGCCATTGACAGATCGATTCTCAAATGCAAAATCTAAAAATCTATTCAGTCCATCCAAATATTCAATTGTATTCCGTGGCATATCAATCCATGATTTATCCATTTTTATATCTGTTCAGCGAAGTAAGAAATAATTAAGTTGCAAAAATATTTTATATATCCTTTATGTACATAAACCAAGGTATAAAAGATACATTAATATCTCCTATGCTCTATATATAATAAATTCATATTTTATCCTAATGAACCACATCTATAAAAACAAATAATAAAAACAAACAAATGATTTTCAAAGAGAAACTTTCAACGAGTTTAGAATATATACATATACATGTATATTTGTGTGTGTATATATATATATATATATATATATATATATATATATATGAGCAAATTAAATCAAGTCAAGCATCAACAAATGCATAGATATTTACAAATAAATTGGAAAAACTATACAAAAATAAAAAAACTTCACCGGAAGAACGTTGCTTGAAACAAACTAGCACAAAAGGCGGCATCCAAGCTTCTATATATTGCTACCACATTTTTCACAAAAGGCACGTACCTTACATCTGCCTCACACGATCATCATATAAGAAATATAAGTATAGATATCAGACCGAAACATATAAAACATAGCTCAGACCATAACATAAAACGTTGAATAGAAAAGTGGGGAAAACATCAATTTGATCCTACAATAGTACGCTCTCAACTAAATAGTCCTAAAAATAAATAAATTATATAAGTATTCTTAAAATATTGAATACAACTAAATAGTCCTAAAAATAAATAAATTATATCAATATTTAGAATATTGAATATCTATCAGTTTAGTGCCTATATTAAAATGTTCTACTAACACCCACTAATTTGAAGGATTTTCTGATGCTTGAAAAATATTCCCTATCATTTCTAATGCAACAGGGTTTACTTAAATAATTTGTTCAGTTTGGGAACTATAGGACCTGAACATGCAGCAAACATACAAAGCTTGACATTAAATTACCTATTTGTCTGTACTTTGCATTACAAACAGCACATTCAGAACCAGCCGTTACGCAGTCAGCTAAGCATGAACTGCCAAACACAAAATATCCAAAAAATTAAATAATTCCATTAAAGAAACTCGTGGAGTAAATTGGCCAACATATATAATACAATAAAGATAAATAAGTAACGAACTTGCAGAACAAGTGGTTGCATGGAAGTAACACCGGCCTCTTGAACAAACCCAAACTGCAAGATCCAACACCGTCACAAATATCAACAACAATAACAACAGTAAATCAATTAATCAACTTAGCTACTCAAAATAACAAAAATCCCTCGCCCGTGAAAGCTAAAGTAGCATCACAAGAAGGAAATTAATTTAAATTCAAATAACTCCACCAACAACCAACACCACAACCACCAACAATAACAACTACAACAAACCACCACCACTAGCAACAACAACTCCCTCACTTCGACCCTACCTCTCACGATGACTTTCTCGAGCAATGCTCTCCTCCTGATCCTGGCCTGAAATCAACCCAAACAAGCCCTTGTGGGACTCCAACCCCCCTAGTTAATAAAACAAACCTTAAACCAATTCACACTGATTAATAATTAGTAAACAAGTAATCCCTAAACCCCAAATCAATAGGAAGAAAAACATTACCTCTATTCAATCTAAGTTAACTGTTGTGTAATCGGAACAAATTTGGAGCAAGATATCTAACAAATTCTAGAGTTAAGAGAAGCAAAAATGGAGATGCATCAATAAACAGGGAAAATGAAGTAGAGCAAAAACAGGAAAAATGAAACAGAGTGAAGAAAGAACAAGATAAATTACCTTCCATGGTGGGATTGGTATAGAAGATTTGCAAGCTTCAATAAACAATAAGAAATGAAAGATCGACGAAGTAACTATGAGAAAGTATAAATGTTTTGGAGGTTGGTATAAATGATTTTAAAAAATAATAATTTTAGTTTAAATTAAATTTAATATATTGTTACTCATTTTTAAATTAAAAAAATTAAATTAATTATTATAAATAATATTATATCAACTTTTAAATTAAAAAATTGTAGCAGTTTAAATTTTTTGCCAATAATTATATATTTTTGCCAGTAATTATATAATTTTGTGACGGTTTATAAAACTTTTAAAAAAAAATACCTCTACTAATTAACTAAATTTTTGTAGTGATTAATTTCTTATCCTTGATAATCACCTGCAATATTAACATACAAATCTAGGTACCCTTTAATTATTTTTGGGTCCTTAAGAAGGTTAGTAGAATCACAAGTCTCTGTCAAAATACTAAGGATAAAGGAATATAACCATGATAAAATAATCAATTATCACGAGCACCTTCAGAATCAACATAATTGATTATGATAGCAAGAATTTGTTTTTTCCAAAAATTCATAATCTATTAGATGCTCAAACTATCATCTAGACATGTATAAATGTTTTGTTCCTTTAGGCACTCATTCATATTTGTCATTAGATATACCAAAATGCTTTATGTCACATCTATTTGATGTATGACCTAATTTCATGCAATAAAAACATGTTGGTTTTCTTTGAAGAGTTCTAAATGAATTTCTTAAAGTTCTTAAAACTTGTTTCACATCTATTTTCCTTGATTCTTTCACAAAAATAGTTTTATGAGGTTCTAGACTTTCTTTGGGTTTGTAACCAAGTCCAGCTTTGCTAGAATCCACTCTTTGATAACCTAACATAGAATCAAGATTTGTAGAAGATTTAGAAAACTCACTCATTATTTTCTCTAACTTGAAAACCTCATTTTTCAAATGATTACAATTTTTGTAAGGTTTAGCAACTTCTTTATTTTTAGACATAGTTTTAAATTTCTCAACATCTTTCTTTAAGCACTCATTTTCTTTTTCAAGAATACCAACAATATTTTCTAATGCATTAAACTTTTGTCTAAGTGCATTGTATTTCTTAGATAACTTGGTAAAACCTTCATACATATCTTGATATTCTTTAAACAACTCATCATATTCATTTAAGGATTTTGTACTGCTTACCTGTGATGAGGCTTCATCATCACTTTTTGTCATCAAGCAAAGATTTGCTTCTTCTTCTCCATCACTGCTTTCGGAAAAACTATCTTGTGTTGTGAAAGAATCATTATCCTCCCAAGCAATATAAGATTTGTGTTTTCTCTTATAGATATCGTTCTTCTCTTTCTTCTTCTCTTTCACATCTTTCTCCTCTTTCTTAAGTTCTGGACAGTTTGGTTTGATATGGCCAAGTTTTCCACATCCATAGCACTCGTATCTATTGGTTTTCTCTTTTCTTTGCTGTCTCTTTTTCCTGTTCTTCATAAAACGAGAAAACTGTTTAGCTAAAAGAGATATATCAAAATTTGAAAACTTACCTTCGTTTTTGCTTTCATCCTATGAAACTTTTACTTCTTTTAGAGCTATCGTCTTGGTTTGATTCTGTTCACCGTTCTTTAACCTTTGTAGTTCCATCTCATGTTCTCGTAACTTTCCAAATAGAGTAGCAATATTCATTTTTGTGAGATCCTTTGATTATGTAATAGCAATGACCTTTGGTTGTCAATCCTTGTCTAAGGATATCAAGATCTTTGTGTTCAACTCCTCATTGTCAAAACTCTTTCCTAATGCTTTCAAGTGATTTATTATATGTTTGAAGCGTGTCTGGAA
The DNA here is from genome assembly GCA_963425845.1 of Sphenostylis stenocarpa. NCBI lineage: Eukaryota > Viridiplantae > Streptophyta > Magnoliopsida > Fabales > Fabaceae > Sphenostylis > Sphenostylis stenocarpa. Next base: position 11,464,529 of record OY731402.1, on the reverse strand, counting down.
ATCTGTGATGCTTTCATTCTGCTGCATTTGAAACAATTCATATTCCTAGATGAGTGTGTTCTTACGTGCTCGTTTTACTTCATTTGTTCCTTCATGTGTTACTTCAAGAGTGTCCTATATTTCTTTTGCCGTCTTGCATTGTGAGACCCTGAAAAATTCATTACGAGTTAAGGCAGAAACAATAACGTTTCGGGCTCTTACATCATATTGGGCATGCTTATTTTCATCCAGCGTCCATTGGTCAAAAGTCTTTGGAACAGTTCCAGACCCCACTGTTCTCATCGAAATGTAGGGACCGTTGATTACAACATCCAAAACACCGTAATTTAGTGTTTTAAAAATATTTTCATTCTCGTCTTCCAAAACTGATAGTCTTCTCCTTCAAATAATGGTGGTATGTTTATTGAGGCTCCTTTCCTGTAAACCTGATTCTACATAGACATCTTATTTAAGCAAGCTCTGATACCACTTGTTAGACAAATGCCATCTAGAGGGGTGAATAGATGCACAAATTAAAATAGATGCCAAATTAATTTTTTTTTTCAGATGTTCAATATTTATAAATTTAATTTTAATTATCAAATTGAACAAAGATAAAATGAAAGCAATATAATCACAGATATAAAATATCAACAAGATAGAGATAAAAATAAGATGTGTAAGGAGAGTAATGTAGTGAAAAAGATATAAGGGAAAGAGAATAGTACACAATGATTTATATTAGTTCGGGTATAGTCAATCCTACATTCAGTTCCCAATCAACTTTTAACACAAGAGTGACCCCAATTAACTATCTTTTAAATTCAGTTCACAAATTACAATCAACTCAGAAAAAAGCAAACTAATTCAAAAGACAATCACCTCCTTAGAAAATCCACTAAGGATGAACACCTCCCTAGAATCCCACTAGCAATGAACACCTCCTTTGAACAAATCAAAGGATGAAAATCACCTCCTTTGCCACCAACACACAAAGGATGAACACCTCCCTAGAATCACACTAGGGATGAACACCTCCCCGAACAAATCAAAGAAATGAAAACACCTCCTTAGAATCCCACTAAGGATGAACACCTCCCTAGAATCACATTATGGATGAGCACCTCCTTTGAACAAATCAAAGGATGAAAACACCTCCTTAGAATCCCACTAAGGATGAACACCTCTCTAGAATCACACTAAGGATGAACACCTTCTCTAAATAAATCAAAGGATGAATAACACAATTGATTAACTTAAACCTCTTAAACCCACAAAGGATGAAAGAGTAAGATAAGAACAGTCATACACAAATGATGAAGGTAATAAAAATAAAAATAGTCACACCTGGGTAATGGAGACAACAAATTGTAGAAGTCTATAGAATGTCAACCTCCAATAATAAGTGTGATTAACAATGAAAACACAGTAGACAATGGAGAAGAGGGTTTTCTCAAAACATGTAAAATATCTCTGTTGTCTTGCTCATAATTCTTTTCTCAAAATTGATTGAATGTAAATTGTGTTTTCGAATTCTTTAATTGTGTGTTTTTTATTTTCCATCAAAACTTAATTAAATAGAAAAATAACATAAAAAAAATAGTCGTTGGTCATTAATAATATCATAGAGAAAATCAGGATTAATTCAAAAACATTTATTCTTCAAAAGGGATATATTTTTCAAATTTAAATTGTCATAATTGATTATGTTATTAGTATAATCAATTATGATAGAAAAAATAATTTTACATTTCTGATGCATCATAATTGATTATGACAGTGAAAAATATCATGTTACGAAATTTTATCACACTTGTGTTTTGGAGGCTTATGCATAATACCACTTCATCAACTTGTACTTCTATATCCAGTATTTTAAGACTCTATCTAGTATTCAGGAATCATCTTAGGCTTGATTGAATCATCATCTTTATCAAAATCATATATTGGATATTTAGGGAAATGTTTCACATTGTCACCAACGTCTTTAATTCAACTTGTCCTTAATTCATCTTAATGTCCTTAATTCAATTCATCTTGAATGGTGGTGACTTGAATGTAGTTGACTTGAATCATCATCAAAATTATCTCTTGGGAATGTAGGGACATTTCCATCAATCTCTTCCTCATTACTTTCACAATTAAATCAGATATATTTTGACCTTATTCATTTAGATCCTAACCTACATGAATTTAAAACAAACTAACTTGGAGGCTTATGAGTTGGTCCGTTTTATATAATAATAATTATTTTTTAAATAAAAATAAAAGTAATATTATTTTATTAATATATATATATATATATATATATATATATATATATTATAAAAAATAATTTGATAAATTATTCATTTATTTTAAGAGTAAATATTAGAATAAGTATCTCGTAACCACTTATTTCAAGATCTAATTATTAAAATTAATTATTATTTTAGATCAATAAATTAATTAAAAAATAAACTATAATATCAACAAAGAATCAGTTTTTAATTATTATTTTAAAATCGAATGATCCATTTTTTTATAATTTATATGTTAAATTATTGTATTGAAATAAAAATTAGTTTTATTAATATAATTTAAATTTTAAAATATAATCTATGTTATACCATCAATTTTTTTTAAGATTAAGTCAAATTATGTTATACTATACATTTTGATTGCTTTAAAACTATACATTTTGACTGCTTTAAGAGCACTATTATATATTTATCTAAACAAAAGTATGAATGACAAATTTAGAGAGAAGACTAATAAAGTAAAGTGTAAAAATGATAATTTTGTATAAATAAAATTTAAATGATTAATTCTTCACTTAAACCATGTTACTTCAAACCCCTTCTAGATCACTGTACTTTTAACCTATTTTAATTGGTCCTCACAAAATTCAAAATAAATCTTCAATTTATGATTATATTTATCAAAATTATCATATATTATTTTAAAATTTAAGTTTGTTGAAAATATAATATATTATTAGAATCAATACAAAATAATTACACATCATAAATGGGTTATAAGTTTTAATGCAAATGATAAAAAATTCTACGAATAAAATTTCAGTTGGAATATCTCGTATACCCACCTTTAAAAAAAATTATATATGTGACTTTTGTTATCATCACTTATTTATTTAAATTCTTTCAAAAATATGGTTAGTTATACTGTTGGAAAATATTTTCTAAAAAAAAAAATCTGTTAAGCCTTTTTGTTGATAACCTGTAAAAAAATAAAAATCTTCTGCTAACTAATTTTATCTTTTTTTCAATTCTTTAATCAGTTTTTTGGTCGATTATTTGGTTTATCTAAATCAGTTATTTGATACATTTATCATTCTTTTTTTCCGACTAGTAGGTTCAATTAGGTTTTTAAAACTTGGTACGAATAAGCTATGAACTAATTTTGAATTTAAATTATATATCTTTTATGATAAATATTAATTTATTTTAACTTTGAGAAGAAAAAATTATTAGTTTTCGTAAATTTTAATTTTAAAAGTTTATATGACAATGTGAAAAACATGGTTGTGGATCCTTAACATTATGTTATCTTTGGATGATTAACATTACATATTTAAATGTATGGTAGGTCACCATTAAGTAAATATATGAATTATTTAAAAGTTAAAAAATCACGAAATTTTTATTAAAATCTATATAACGTATATAAACCTAATTTTAAATTGTGAACAATCTTTTACTTTAATTTCCGAACAAAGACGCTGTTGCAGCTGTGTATCCATTTTTGTAAAAACATGTTAAAAAAATAATTATAAAAAGATGTAAAGAATTATAATATAAAAAAATATTTAAGAAATAATTAGAATCTGCAAAGAATTATAATTTTAAAAAATAGTTAAGAAATAACTAGAATCATATTTAAAAAAAAATAGTTAACAAACTGTCATTATACTTTAAAATAAAAAATAATTAAAAAAACAGATATATAATATGAAAATATTAAATAAGAAAAAAGTTGTCTAATCTAAATCCCTTTGTTAATAATTAGTGAAAATATAATATTATATACATTTTAAAAAAATGATAAAAAATAATTACCAAAATATTAAAATAAAATTATAACTTTAAAAGTAGCTACTAAAATATCAATCGTGAATTTCGAAAACTAGAACACTCTTTAAGAGAAACAAAACTGTTACATAAATTATAAATACACGATGAAAAAAATTCGTACTTCCTATTACACAGGTAACAAAGCAATTTTATTGCTACTAAATTTTCATCTCTATAATCATAAATAAATAATTTTTTAATTGAATAATCGAAGGGTTGTAGTTTAAAGAACACTTATTATGATTTATATATTTAAAAAATAATAAAAATTCAAAAAAAAATTAAAAGAAAAAATAAAATTTTAATAAAAATAATTATTAAAATGTATATACACAAATATTTTAGGACCTATGTTTCTATTAATGAAAGATAAAAAAAGTTACTAAAATAAAAAAATTTAAGAAAATAATTAAAATTATATTTATATAATATGAATAGAAGATTGTGTGAAATAAATTGTGTGAAATAAAACGGTTAATTGTTATTAATATAAACATATAAATTTAAATCGAAGATAATCTTTTACTCCAATTTTTTTTATCTCGAGTTATTGTGATTATGTGTCCATTGTTTAATATTATTACAAAAATATTAAAATAAAATTATAATTTTAAAAAATAGTTAAAAACTAATTAGAATCTATAATTAAAAAATATGACAAAAACTATCTAAAATATTAAAATAATTTTTTTTTTTAAGTTATGAAATATAAAAAGTAAAATAAATAGAATTATTTAAAAAAAAAAATTACATAACTCACCCCCTTAATATAATAACAACAACCCACTCCCCTACAATAGTAACAACCCAATCAGTATCTGATCAAATCTTCATCTCAACGCAAATTTCGCGTTTTGTGCATAAAACAGATAATAATCATATCAATAGATAAAAAAAAAAAAAAGATAAGGCCATTTTCCAAGATAAACTGGCGGGTCCTTTAAGATTATGAAATTTTGGCATGGTATCTGTTATCAATCTACTATTCTACTATAAATAAGCGGAGAAGAACCAAGTGTTGAACACTACAACATCTCATCAAGAATAAGAAATCGACGTATGGCGGGTGCAAAGAGTTTCTCTTGTTTTGCAGTAATAGCTGCGGCATTGCTTTTGGTCCTTCTCAATGTGGCTGTGCTTTCCCATGGAGGCAAGACAAGCACTTTCATCAGGAAGGTTGAGAGAACTGAGGACATGCCTCTTCATAGTGATGTATTTCTTGCCCCTTCGGGCTACAATGCTCCTCAGCAGGTTATTTGGGTCATCTTGTTTACTTACTTTCATGTATTTTTTTATTATATTATAGGTCTAGTTCTCTAAAATGATAATATAATTTGCTATAGTTTCCTATACATTGATTTAGTGGTACACTGATCAAACAAAGTTCTAGACTGCTATTAAATTTTTGAATGAACTCAAAAAATCATCAAAATAAGTTTTAGTATCATTTTAATATTTGGATTTTGATTTAATTCAATTCTGAAAGTTAGTTGATTATGTGAAAATGATCAATCAATACTCGCATAATCTTCGTCTGGCATTAATCAATGCTTTTAATTTGAGACAAAATAACTTGTTTTGGTCTTTTGTTTTGTAGGTGCATATAACACTAGGTGATCATGTGGGAAGGGCCATGATCGTATCATGGGTGACCATGGACGAACCAGGAAAAAGTATAGTATATTACTGGAGAGAGGAATGCCCGCACAAGAAGGAGGTGGCCAAGGGAAATCATGTTACCTATAGATTCTTCAATTACTCTTCTGGTTTTATTCATCACTGCACTCTCAGAGATTTAGAGGCAAGAGATCATTAGTTTCTGCATGTTTTGGTTCTTCCAATGGAGGAATACAATATTTGTTCATTGAATTGACCCAAATAGATGAGTTGATCATGTTTTATGAGTACGACTGTTAACTCAACTTTTTCATTTTTTTGCAGTTTAACAAAATGTATTATTATGAGATTGGAATTGGGCATACCAGGAGACAGTTTTGGTTTGTGACCCCTCCTGAAATGCATCCTGATGCACCTTATACATTTGGTCTAATTGGTAAAATTACAACTTTTATCTGGTTTACGTTTACTTAAGTAAGCTATCATGTTTATACATCGAGGATTAAGAATCTCAACATTGATTTCAACATTAATTTTGGAAGATGGGGCTTTTGTTTGCAGGGGATCTAGGTCAAACTTTTGATTCAAACAAGACCCTTGCTCACTACGAATCAAACCCTCAAAAAGGCCAAGCTGTGTTGTTTGTGGGAGATCTCTCTTATGCAGATGATCATCCAAATCATGATAATGTTAGATGGGATACATGGGGAAGATTCGTAGAAAGAAGTACTGCTTATCAACCTTGGATTTGGGCTACAGGGAACCATGAACTTGACTATGCTCCTGAGCTCGTAAGTTGTCTACTTTATGTGTTCCAAATATTTTAGGTATAATGAGGTGATTAGTTTAGAACCTAAGACTTTCTTAAACTATCCAAACACCTACAGTAAGTCATTTCTTCGGATTATTTTAACTTTATTAGTTCAAAAGTAAATTCTAAAGAGCAAAATTGATTATACTTTTCAGGGTGAAACAGAACCTTTCAAGCCTTTCCGCCACCGTTATCATGCCCCTTACCAAGCATCAGGAAGTACTGAACCCTTTTGGTATTCTGTCAAGATAGCTTCGGCACACATCATAGTGTTGGCTTCATATTCTGCATATGGTAATATTTTATATATGCCCCTTTCTCTTGACATGGTAAAAAAAGATTTCTCTTGACATTACCTTTCAATGATTGGTGTGTCTTGACATTACCTTTCAATGATTAGTGTTTATAACACACATATTTCACTTAGTTTCGTATATACACCTTTTTTGCACTAATATAATTCTACTTTTGCAGGTAAATATACTCCCCAGTACGAATGGCTTGAGGCAGAGCTAACAAAGGTTGATAGAAGCAAGACCCCCTGGTTGATTGTTCTGGTGCATTCACCGTGGTATAACAGCTACAACTATCATTACATGGAAGGAGAAAGCATGAGGGTAATGTTTGAGCCTTGGTTTGTGAAGTACAAGGTTGATGTTGTGTTCGCTGGTCACGTCCATGCTTATGAACGAAGTGTAAGTGCTCCAAATTCTCCCTTTCATTAGGTGCCATGCATCTAGTCTAAAAAATGAACAATAATACGCAGTTTATGATTAGACCACAGAATATTCTAACCACAATTATTATGCACCCTACATCAGGAACGTATCTCTAACATTGAATACAACATTATTAATGGTCGATGTGGACCTTCCAAGGACCTGTCAGCTCCTGTATACATAACCATTGGTGATGGAGGGAACATTGAAGGCTTAGCAACGAAGTAAGCTCTACAAAAATTTTCTTCCTTGTATTAATAACTCTTCTGAACATGTTTAGTTTGATCACTGATGTGTGTATTTTCTTTGCACTGCAGCATGACAAATCCACAACCCGAGTACTCTGCATACAGAGAAGCAAGTTTTGGACATGCCATTTTCGAAATAAAGAACAGAACACATGCGCACTATAGCTGGCACCGAAATGAAGATGACTACGCTACTATAGCTGATTCCATGTGGTTTTTCAATAGATATTGGCATCCTGCTGATGATTCCACAACTAAGTGAACCAATCAAAGCTAATAGCATACGTTAGACTGCTATTAGTTTTCAAAGTTAAGGCATTGGAAAAGAGACGTGTACTTCTCAGTTGAGAGTTTAGAGCCTTTTGCATTGGAACGTAGACTCTAGAAGTTCTGCAACTTGTGCTCTTTTCGTAGATTTTTTTTTTTTTTTTTTCTAGTAGACAGTTTTCTTTTTGTGCTGCTGATCCAATTCCTATCAGTATAACTATGCATAGTTTTAACTATTTTTATATTCATGAACCCATTATCAATTTACTTTTACTGCTAAACTTCTACTTTTTTTTAATATGATTTAATTAATTATAAATTATTAAGTTAAGTATCTTTTATTTTTTTTAATTTTATCTCGTTATTATTAACATGAAATATAACGTTACATCAATTTTTTTACTAGTATAATATATTTACATTAATATGAAATATTATTAATAATCATGATTGATATAAATATGTACCCTTCGCACATTACATTTTTCTATTAAACAATTTAACAATGCTATGAAAAAATAACTTGTATTTAAAAAATTAAATTCACGTAAAAATTCAAATATAAAATTGAAAAGGTAAAAAAAAAATCCATTATTAATAATCTTTTTTAATTTTATTATATAATATTTTTTTTTATAGTTTACCACAAAAAAGTTTTTAACTTAATAATGACGTCTAATAATAAATTTAAAGAAACCATAAATTAATTACTGTGTAATGACGTGTAATAATAAAGTTAACAAAAACAAAACTAAATTGCGTCTTATTAATGAATCGGTTAATTGTTACCATCAGATATATTATAAAGAATTAACGCCTTAGATAGTATTTATTATTATTATTATTATTATTATTATTATTATTATTATTATTATTATTATTATTATTATTATTATTATTATTATTATTATTTATAACTAGTACTTACTAGTTAAGTAAATATAATTAATTCAATAATCACTTCTTTTTTGAGTTTAGATCCTTTTCAATCTTACAATAATATAATAATTTACATAACTAATTTTTTATATATTTTAATATAAAATTGTTTATAATTTTAATAATAATTTAATGATCATTAAATATATTTATTTACATAATTATAATTATATTTTTATTTTTTATTATAATATTAAAATAAATTGTTAATATATATATTTATTTTATATTCTTTATTAATGATCTATTATTTAATTTCAAAAATCATTAAAAAATCATAAAAAATGTAAAAAACATAAAAAAAATATTAAATGAATTATTAGAAATACTTTACAAAAACTTTATTACAAATTATGAAATACCTTAAATATGATACATTAAATATTTATGATAAATTTGATCATGATAATTAAAAAAATAAATTCATGATAATTATAACTCTATTAGAAATATAACCAGATGATAAAATTTGTAAAAGAAAAGTTTGATGATAAAACCAGAAAAAAGAAAATTGATGATAAAATTTGGAAAATACTGATCATTAATCAATAAAATATGTACTTGTGTCAAATAAATTAAATTTAATAAAATTAGTACCGGTCTTAAATATTCGTAAATTCAAACTAATTTAATCTAATTTATATATTTTGGGTTGAGAAATTTTAAGAGTTTAGATTAGAACGAATCTAATTGAATCAAACTTATTGTTGTTAGGATTAAATATTGGATTTTAATGTCAAACCCAACCAATCCAAATTTAGTAAATACCAATCCAATCTATTTTATTATTTGTACATATTTATTTAAAACAAAAATTTGGAAATGTTCATACATTAAATACTACGTATACAAGTTCTTGAGCTTACTTTTCCTTCTTAGTTCGGTTCTTTAATTTTTTTTTTCCCCTTTTCGTCTTTTCACATTTATACAGTTTTTTTTAATTTAATTTTTAGTTTAATTGATTTCAAATTATAATTTAATTAAAATGAATATATAATACAATTATTCAAAAGTTATTATTTTTTTCCTCAAAATCCTTGAGATTTTGATTAAGTACGATTCAATTAAAATTGTGGTTGTATCTAATCTTCAACCTTTTTTAACAAATTTGAATCCCGTTATTTTGTTGTTATATATACAAACAAATTAATTCTCATTATATGGAATTTGTGATAATAGATTATGATTGTATGTTGCTTAATGACATCAAGGGATCTCGCCTTATAATCAATATGAAGGTTCAATTATAAGATAAACATTTATTTCAACATTACATAACCCCAATTTTAAGTTATAGAAGTTGAAACTCAAAATAAGTCAAATAATCACATTATTATGTCGTATTCTTTAGACGAAACCTTTTTATTCGGACATCACATACTCCTTAGTCTCAAGTCACGAATGCTAAGACCTATTAGGCAAATCATTGACAACGATATTATCAAATCATTAAGCATGATTATCACATAGCTCCTAGGCTCAAGTCCAGAATTATACAAAGTCATGTTGGACCATAGGATCTTATCGGATCTTATAGGATCTTATTGAATCACACAAAGTCATGTCATCGTGTCAGACCTCCTATAGTCGTCATATTAGACTACTCATGTCATGTTTATCAAAACCTAAGGACAAACCAACATAGTGTCAAAGTAATACCAAAATCAATCAATAATTACCCACAAATATAGTTTCAATATTTCACGTATTAACGAATTTAAAACATAATAATATATTTAAGTAAATATCTTATTATATATTATTGGGTTGATAAAAATAATACATCTTGAAAAGTCTAATATTATATAGATAAGAAATGAAGTAGGTAATATTAGCTATATAATAGACTTAAAGTCCATGGTGTTTCTCGCTGAATCAAAGACACTTTAAGCATGTATTTGACTTGTCTTATACTTTTGTTGTAGAGTGTTGAGAGATTTAATTTAAATTATTGCTTTAGAGAGTGTGGGTGTATTTGGAGTCAAATGGCATGAGAGAATTATTTATATGTTGTAAAAATTTTCACAATGTTATTCTCTAGTTATCGTTAAATAATAGTTGTGGTTTTTCTTCGATAAAGTTTCTACGTTATATTCTTAAATAAGGATAAAAATGATGATGTTCTTCATGATCTTTTTTCTCAAACATAATGACAGTGATATTTTCCATTACGTTTTTTCCATCATATATTTTACATTTATTTGATAATAAACAATCACATGTATATATCTATTAAACTAATATATTTTTATTAATTAAAAAATCAAAAGGTTATTTCTTATGGGAAAACAAAAAATAACATTACAAGTATATATCTATTAAACTAATATATTTTTTATAAGATTATTTTTTAAAACACAATCCTCTTTTTTTTTTTTACATTGTTAAAAAATTGACATGATAACCTTAATAAAAAATTATAATATATTAATACTTTCATTAGTTAAATTAAAGAATTACATTATAATTTCAAATTTATTTTACAAGATCATGTCAATCAAAATACTACGACAAACCTACATAATATTATTAAAATAGACTAAAATTAATCGATAATTATCCACTGTTCCAAAACATAATAATATAAATATTTAATTAAATATCTTATGTAATAAAGTAATAATATTTTTTATTAATTAAAAAATAAAAAGGTTATTTCTTATTAGAAAACAAAAAAAATTGTATAAGTATTAAACTAGTATATTTTTTATAAGATTATTTTCAAAAATATATTACTTTTTTTTAATGAAAGATATTTTAAAAAAATAATGCAATAAACTTAATAAAAATATAATATATTAATATTTTTTATTAAATAATTAAATTGAAGAATTAATTTTATATTTTCAATTAACTTATTTTATAAAGGATATAATTATAAGTAAATTATAATATATATATATATATATATATATATATATATATATATTATTTTTTTAACTGGTCAATAAAAAATTGGTAATTGAACATATAATAATAATAATAATAATAATAATAATAATAATAATAATAATAATAATGATAATAATAATAATGATGATGATAATAATAAAAATAAAAATAAAAATAAAAATAAACGTCAATCTATGTTATATGTATATTCGTGATGGTTATATACTGTTATTAAAATATGGTGTTGCAACTTATGGAGTTATGTAAGTTTGTAGTCTTTTCTAAATTAATTACTCAAGTTATCATTTGTTGAATAAATCTCTTTTTTTATTATCTTGTTAGAGAGGTTTCTTCTTTTTTACGTTTCCCACTTTTCTCTTGGAGGAAACACTCTATCTTCCCCACATATAGTATAAAATGTGTTTTAAAAAATTCTTAAAACTTTGATTAACTATTATTTAAGTGAAAAACGTAATTATAGCATCATCCTAAATCCATTTTAATAAATTGTTTTGTTTTGAATATAAATTTTTTTGACATAATTTTATTATAATTATTAAATAACTTGATTCTCGTTTTATATAAAATTTTTGAGATTGTAACCATGATAAAAACATTTATTTGGACGCCAAAGTTATATCCAAATATAATGATAAAAGAATAATATTTAATAAAAATTAATATAAATTTATTTTTTTATATTAATTAATTAAATCCAATCTTACTCGTCATATTATTTGAATCGAAATTTAATAAATAAATATCATAAATCAACCTAATTGAATGTTAACTGAATAGATTGATTTAACGTGAAATTAATAAACAAATAACGAAATTCAACTCAAATAAACTTAATCCAAACTATTTTTATGAGTTCGAATAATAGGTTTGATAAAAATTTAACCCTGCTCACTCATAATATGTAATTATGTTCTGATTGGATCATTTCAAATTCGACCGATTGAACTAATTGTAGTCTTATCCGTAGTTTAAAAATTTTCTTCATGTTATCGTAACTTACTTACACGACAAAATATGTTAACTTTTTTGTAGAATCAAATTCCCACCTTAAAATGAGAAATAAGATACATTACTGAAAATTATAGACATTTCTCCTATAAAGATTATAAGTTTATATTATCATTAAATATCTCCATACATTAAATAAGCAATTAGAAAAGGATTATATATATATATATATATATATATATATATATATATATATATATATATATATATATATAATAAATAAAGTGAGTACTATCTTTTTTTTATTAAGTCAGGTTTATATATTTAAATTAAATATTTCACTATTTTTTAAAATAGTAGCATAATCAATTCTAAAAATGTTAGGATATTTGTCTTCATGATATGAATCACAAGAGGTAAGGGGTGATTTAAGATCTTTAGGGTTAGAACCTTATAAGAAATTTAGGAATTTAGTAATAAGCTGGAAGGAAAGAATCACTTTTTTCAAGGAAGACAACTCACAAACGATGTGAAAGTCCTTTGATACAACCAATGGTTATTGAATCACTCAAGAATTTAGGAGAATCACTTTTCCTAAAATAAAAGAGATAAACTCTAATAGTTGTGAATAAAATTCCACTTATTATTTTTGATAAAAATGGTTAAGCCTATATAGAAGTTTTGCGATCAGAATTACAAAGATTTAATAAAGGAAAATAAATGCTAATAATGATTCATTAACCTAGGAATTGAAAACTACTTAATGGAGACAAATAAAAGCTAATAATGATCCATTAATCTAGGAATTGAAAACTACTTAATGATTAATTGTAACTGAAATTGTGGCATCCAAAAGTCAATCAGTTATACACCCTCTTGGTCTCCCAAAGACTGATAACTAAATTTTCAATTGGGCCCTTATTACAACTTGCAATAAAACCAAACTAAAGTCCATTAATTGATTAATCCAAAACACAAACAATACTTGTTGAAGAGCTTCATTTGCTTCCCTTGCTCTAGCCCTTATCATAGGTCATGTTCACATCATTCTCTCCCTCTTGAAAATGATTTGTCCTCAAATCGGATTCGTCATCTACATAAAAAAGAGATAAGTCTGATAAATTGAATGTAGAACTAACATTATACTCACTTTTTATGGTTAAATAACTCTCCCTCACTTCAAGTGTTTCACTCTTCTTCTTCTTTTTTTCTCTTTTCTTGAAGAAATTTTTCTCTCATTTTCTTTTTATCCTCACACACTTCTTGTGGACTCAAAGGTTTGGGCACAATCGTTTTATCTTAGTGCATGAAAGAGAACTTGTTGGTGAACCTGTCATGATTCACTCTTTTATCAAATTGTCATGGTCTCTCCAAATGTAAGTGACTAATCTCCATAGGAACAACATCACAAAGTACCTTATCATTGTATTTTTCAATAGAAATGTTTACTTCAACTTGCTTCCTCACTTGCACATCTCCATCTTTACTAAGTCATTGAAGTTTATAAGACCTAGGATGTGGTTTAGTAGGTAAATTTAGTTTTGACACTAATCTAGCACTAGCCACATTGGTGCAACTACCTCCATCTATGATCATCATGCACACCTTGTCATTGATTAAACATCTAGTGTAGAAAATGTTTTTTCTTTGGCTTTCTTCCATAGGCTTTAATTGCCTATCAAGTAATCGTCTATTCATTAATAAATCTCCCTTTGGAATCTCCTCCTCCTCTATGTCTTCACTCTCCTCTCCCTCTTCAACCTCAGATTCACTTATATATTCTCCCTCTCTAAGAACCATAAACCTTTTGTTAGTGCACTCATAAGCATAGTATCATAAACCTTGACATTTGAAACACTTCACATCTCTACTTCTTTTAGAGGGTTGTTCTTCAGATTTTGAAGGAGTCTTTGTAGGAATAGGTATGGAACTACTAGAAGTAACAACCCCATCTTTCTTGCCTTTGTCCTTCCAACTTGAAGACCCAAAGTTGGTAGAACTCTTCTCAGTCACTTCTTTTCTTTTGAGTTGTTGCTCCACTCGAATTGCTTTATGAAGTAATTCCTCCATATCAACAAACTCCTGTAACTCAACAATATCACGTATATCAATATTCAAACCACCAATAAATCGGGTCATAGTTACCTCTTCATTTTCTTCAATCTTTGCTTGAATCATGAGCATGTCCATTTCCTTGAAATACTCCTCAACCCCCTTATTGCCTTGAGTAAGTTTTTGGAGTTTAAATTTCAAGTCCCTTGAATAACTAGCTGGCACATACCGCTTCCTCATTATCCTTTTCATCTCAGTCCATGTATCAACCATTGACTCTTCATTTCTACCTCGCTCCTTTTGTAGCTTGTTCCACCAAATAAGTGCATAGTCAGAAAATTCTGTAGTTGCAAGCCTCAGTTTTTGGGTCTCCTCATAATTGTTGCATGAGAAAACATGCTCTATTTTCATCTCCCACTCCAAGTATGCCTCCGGATCACTTTTTCCTTCAAGTCTACTTGGTCTTGCTACTCCATCATTCCTTCTCCTATTTCTCCTTTCTTCTTCATCTTCGGGATCTCTATTCTCCAACCGATTCAATCTTTTATGGAGCTCATTGTTATGTCGCATCATTAATCATTTCAAATGTTGTATCAATGCTCTCATTTGAAATGGACTAATTCCTGCTTCTTGATTGTAATTTTCCTCTTCTGCCATCAATTTGATGTTCAAACCCTTAAACCGGGATTCTGATACCAATTGATATGAATCACAAGGGGTGATTTAGAATCTTTAGGGTTAGAACCTTGTAAAAAATTTAGGAATTTAGTGATAAGGTGGAAGGAAATAATCACTCCTTCTAAGGAAGACAACTCACAAAGGATGTGAAAGTCCTTTGATACAGCCAAGGGTTCTTGAATCACTCAAGAATTTAGGAGAATCACTCTCACTAAGATAAAAGAGATAAACTCTAATAGTTCTGAATAAAATTTCACTTGTTATTTTTTATAAAAATGGTTCAGCCTATATAGAAGCTTTGTTATCATAATTACAAAAATTTAATAAAAGAAAATAAATGCTAATAATGATTCATTAACCTAGGAATTGAAAACTACTTAATGGGGACAAATAAAGACTAATAATGATCCATTAACCTATGAATTGAAAACTACTTAACGATTGATTGTAACTGAAATTGTGTCATCCAAAAGTCAATCAGCTATACACCCTCTTGGTCTCCCATAACTAAATTTCCAATTGGGCCCTTATTATAACTTGCAATAAAACCAAACTAAATCCCATTAATTGATTAATCCAAAACACAATTTGGTCAACCAACAATACTTGTTGAAGAGCTTCATTTGTTTTCTTTGCTCTAGCCCTTATCATAGGTCATGTTCACATCACTTAAGGTAGTAGACTAAATTACCCATTATCGAACTAATATTTCTATATATGAGAAAGTGTGATGAATTTTTTTCCTTGTGTTAAAAAATCTCACATTGATTAGATTAGAAATATGATAATATTATATTAAATTGATTTTGTAGATTGAGTTTAATATCTCATCATTTGTAAGTCTATTAATAATAAAATTTATTAAAATTGGCAATATTTATGTTTCAAGCTTTATTTTTTTAAAATAATTATTAAATGATAAAATTTTATTCTAATGATAACTTTTAAATAGCTCAACATGTTGATTAAAAAAATAAAATATGAATAGAATAATTAATTAAAAATATCATTTGAATAATATAATAAATTAATATTAATTTAATTTGATAGATAATAAAAAAAATATGTGACTAAATGAGAAAAAATACTATATAAAAAAAACTAAATTATCTCAATTTAAACTGATTATATAAGAATAGTTAAAATTAGAGAACCTAACTTAGAATATATTAAAATTAAAGCATGATTTAGAGTTTTCTTATTAAAATTAGAGAACCTAACTTAAAATATATTAAAATTTAAAATATGAGTTAGAGTTTCTATAAAATAATAATAAAATAATTATCATAAAATTTGTAATTTAATTTTTTTTATCCCATTTTCTTTTCTTCTGAATAAAGAATATACTTTATTTAATCCATTGAAAAACATAGATATGGATGAATTGACTTGATTAGAATTAAGATGCGTTAATCGTTATCAACAACATTTCATATTTTCAATTCGTTGTAACACATACTTAATGTTGAACTCTCATCGACATTTTGGTCGAACTCACAAATGTGACAGAAAATAGTGTTATTTTTTTTTTAACATAATTAGTACAATTTTATTCCAAATTTATTAAAATAAGTAAATTAAAAAAAAATACAGATTTGGAGAAGAATTAAAGACAATTTTGTAATCGACTTTGATTATTATTATTTTTTTACACAAATCATGCTATGCAATTTTGGATATTTTTATTTTATTTCTATCAACATGCTATGTGGCACTTTTTTGAATTTTTAATAAAATCGTGTTAAATAATACAAATTTTCGTATTTTAATTATTTTTAAAAATTGTTATTTATTTGTTTTAATTATTAATACCAAAGTTGTGTTATATAAATTTATTTATTTTTAATTAATTTAATTATAAAATAATATTAATGAATTTAAAAAGTAAAATATTTAAATTGTAACAATAGTTAAAAAAATTGAAATGCATTAATATTAATAAAAATTACTTACATATTCAAAATAATTATAAAATTAAATTAAAAATAATTTAATGATTAGAGCTTGTTCCACATAGGAATATTTTTCTATTTTGTCTAGGTATCTTATTTTGTTTCAAGATATTTAATTTATGAATCCAACTTGATGATATGTTGACTGGTAGTGTAACGAAAGATGTGCCAAAAATATTTGATTTAGAAGACAACATATTATATGTGAAGGGGACATGTCCTTCGAAATGACTTTCTCCATATAGATCTTGAAGATGATCTATATAACCGTAGAATGAAACAAATCGAAACTAGATTGATATGCTTCTTGATAACTTGACTGCCAAACTTGTTGATAATTAGATGGACCAACATGTGGATGAATAAGTTGGATAAGGTGTTTGGTGTTTTTGTTTCTCTTGTAATGTATCATACTAATGAAAGAGATGTATAAAATTAATATTTGATGAAAAATATAACCAATTAAAATAAATAATATTTCATGCTCACTTCATCATTTGTATCTTATAATTGTTGAGTAGAAATACGTCGCATAGTATGTTAAAAATACCATTGTATATAGGACATATTTTCATGTAAATGTTCATTTTTATGGAAGTGTTGACCTTCAATTAGTTGATTATGTTGGTCGTTCCATAATGTAATCCGCTATTGATGATATTGTGGTCAAAATGTGTTTGTTATGCTTTTCATGTCTACTTTATGAACTTCATATAGGTTTATTAGATCATGAAGAATATTTTGAGATAAGCCAAATTGTCTTATTATTCGATCAACCTAATGAAACTTAACTGTTTGAAACAAATAACATATATGATAGAACATAAAGTAAAAGAAATTTTAACAGTTATCAGTCATCATAAGACACTTTTACAATGAGGAGTCCATATAAAATGCGATAAAAAAGTGAAAATATATTATCTAAGAATAAAATATGTATATCGTATAAATAACAAAAATATTATCGTAATGCCTCATTTGATTGTAGTTGGTATAATGTGTATTGTAATATGTGTATGATGTATATAGGGGTATTTGATTTTTGTCCATGTCGAAACGACCTAAGATAAATAACAATTTTGTAATTTCATGTATACTGTATGATAAAAAAAAGTAAATATATTGTTATACCTTTTTTGCTTGGAAAAAATTCAATTCTGCATCATCCTCATTGATTAAATCTTCAATAGAGGGATAAAAACATGTAATTCTCAACATTGAAGAAATAACATACCACCTCAAATATTTTGGTATAATGGTCAACTTCATGGTTCAAAGCTTGATAAAGATACACAAGAGCACTTCGAGCTCTTGTCCATGGTGTTATTCATTGTCCATGGTGTTAGTCCTATGCATGAGCACTTCGAGCTCTCTAACATACCAAGAGTTCCCTAGTATAGTGTCGGGGCACAAGACGCGTTTGAAAAATGTCCTTAAAGTGTTCCCCACGTGACTGTGCGTGGTCCTGTGGTTTTAATGTCCATCCTTAAAGCTAAGGAAGCTAACTTTACACACAAGCCTACATCTACATCATACAAATAAAAAATATGCTCTACTTTAACTATCCAATCTAAATAAGAACTAGGATCCTTGTTTCCATCAAATTTGGGAAGATCAAGCTTAGGAAATTTCTTCACTTGAGCTCCAAAGTCTTGGTGCTCAGCTGCTCCTCTCCTATACTTTGAATTGTTATGAAACCACTTAACTTATGTTAATTCTAATATATTTTTCTCCCAATGTAGGATGAATTCGAGAATACCGTGATACAAGTAAGGAGCATAATTGTAGTAAAACTGGAAGAAGGAAGAAGGAAGAAGATTTTCAGCATGGAAGTCGCTCGAGCGAGATGGACTCTCGCTTGAGCGAATATCAGTTATTCTTCTCTGGAATTTAGTCGCTCAAGCGCAAGTAAATTCGCTTGAGCGAATGTTAGTTATTCTTCTCTGAAGTTCACTCGCTCAAGCGAATGTTTTGTTGTTTGAGCGAAAATAGGAAACTTTCACTTGAGTGAAAGTTGTCGCTTGAGCGAAAGACGCGATACCCAATTTTTCGTATAAAAAAGATAAGATGTGTTTTGAGAAAATCAAGCGGTTTTGGGGAGAAGAGGCATGACTACTGCTAGGGTTTCGTCCAATCTTCATCAATTCTTCACTTCTTCCTCATTTGGAGCATTGTAATGACCAATATGAGTGACTAACTTCATTCTCTTGGGATTTGGTGCACTTCCTTTGAACTCTTTTGTATCATGGTGATATTTTGAGATATTAATCTATGTTTGGATGTTGTTATTCTTATCCTTTGTGCTTTGGAATGAATTATTCTTGATGTTTGGGATATGATTGAAAAATATATCTTGAACCCTAGATCACGGTAAGAATATTTGTTACGTTAATTGCCAGGAATGGAATGAATGTATCAATTGCTTAACACCCTAAACCTAATGCTGAAAAATCTCTTAATTGTGTTAGGAATCAACATTTATTAGGTTTTCTTATGAATTTCATGTGTGAGGAATCAATATGGATGATTTGAGTAGGTGACATCAACATTATTAGGTTAATTGACGTTCTTAATTGACATAGCCATTACAAAAGAAGAAAAAGGAAGGAAGTCAATCCTAAGTGCCTTTAATTGATAATTTCTACATAATTTACAGTTTTTTGTCATTTAATTTCAATTCAACTCTTTATGCAAAACCTATTTTGTTTAATCTACTTAATAAGCATATAATTGAGAATTTTCACTGAAATTGTTCCTTGTGGGATCAAGTTTTATTTAATCGAAATACTATACTGCGATTGATAATTTTGGTACGCTTGCCAATAAATTAACAAGTATTTCTGGTGCCGTTGCAGGGGAACAGTGTTCTTTGAGAATTCTTTGTTTAGCTTATTAAGTATTTTATTATTATTTTTGTTTTGTTTTAGTTTTCAGTTTTATTTTGCTTAAATATTGTCTTGTGCTAATCTTTGCTTGAGTTACTCTTTTGATTTATGTGTTTAAGAGGACAGGTATCTTCAGAGCAATTAGAATTTAATCCAGAGATTGAAAAAACCGCTTGGAAGAACCAGGGTAGAAGAAGAAGGGAAACTCAAGAACAAGCCACAGGAGAATCGATTAACTCTTCTTCCACACTCAATTTACCAAACCCAATTATAGAAGATATGACAGAAGATGGAGCAAATCTAAATCCAAATCAAAATTTAAATTCAAATCAAAATCCATATTCAAATCCACCTAGAAGAACACTCAGAAACTATGTTATGCAGCAAGATCTGAGACACTTTTTCCAACATTGTCGTACCGGACGACCAAACATTGTAGATGAATCCAGCTTTCTTAAGTTTGATTAGTGCTCATCAATTCACTAGATTGGATCATGAAGACCCTTACATTCACTTGTCTACTTTTTATGAGTTGATTGGTACCATGGGAATTAGAGCAAAAAATATTGAATCTGCATATTTGAGATTATTTCCTTTTTCTTTGGCAGGTAAGGCAAAGGAGTGTCTGAAGGCACATCCTAATCAGAGTTTGACTAACTGGAGTAATGTAGAAGAGAAGTTCTTTAATAGATTTTTCCAACCATCCCGCTACATCAAAGCGAAATCCGACATCACTACTTTCAGACAAGGAGCAGATGAATCTTTTTATAAAGCATGAGAGAAATTTAAATCACTGTTGAGAAGATGCCCAAATCATGGATTTGAAGACATTGCTCAATTGAATATTTTCTGTACTGGCCTGCGACCTGATACAAAGATGCTATTAGACGCTGCAGCAGGAGGATCCATGCTAGATGCAGAAATCAAACATGGCACAAGAATTATTGATGCACTATCCTTTACAGACCAACAGACCCAACATGATAGACATCCAACTCAAAAGAAAGGAATGTTGGAGCTTAACACTTCTGATGCTATGTTAACTCAGAATAAAATTCTGACTAAACAGATGGAAGCATTGACTCAACAAATAGCGAAGCTACCTCAACAAATACATGCTATCCAAGCTTCTCCTGATCAATAATTCATGAAATGCGATTTGTGTGGAGGTGATCATTCAAATGAACAATGCTCTTATCAAGACAACATTCAACAAGAAGAAGCTAATTATATGGGTGCTCAAGGTAGTAGTCAAGGCACATAAGATAATTTCCCTAATTCTAACAATTATTAGAATAATTTTGCACAAGGATGGAGAGGGAATCAAAATCAAAATCAAAATTTTGGGTGGAAACAAGGTGTTAGCTCATCTACTAGACAAAATCCATTTCAACAACAATCATATCAGCAACCTCCATATCAACAGTAGCAACAACATTATCCTTCAATGCCTGACAGAATGAGTAAATTGGAGGATACTTTAGAAAAATTCATGCAAACTACAATGTCTGGTCAAAAAAACACTGAGGCTTCATTCAGAAATTTAGAGACCCAGATGGGCCAACTGACTAAACAATTATCTGAGCAGCAAGGAGGACAGTTTTCAGCTAACACACAAACTAATCCAAAAGAGCAATGTAAGTCAATAACTACAAGGAGTGATAAGGTTATAGGAGAAGGGATTGGTGATAACCTGGCTGTAGAGAAGGAAATCTTACAAGGAAAAGAGGATGAAAAGAGAAAAAATGAGTGTGAAGGAGAAAAAGAGAAAAATAAAAGTGACAGTATAGAAAAATAAAAAAATACTGAAAAAGAAGAAAAAAATAAAAATAGTGAGAAAAAGAGAGAGAAAGATGAGAACCAACTACCGCAACTAAGGGATTTACCATATCCTCGTCATCATTCCAAGAAAGATAAAGAAAGACAGTTTGCACAATTTATGGATATTTTCAAGCATTTACAAATTAATATTCCATTTATGGAAGCTATGGAGCATATGCCGACTTATGCAAAATTCATGAAAGAGTTGTTAACTAAGAAAAGAAGATTTACTACAGAAATAGTGGAGCTAGAAGTAGGATGCAGCGCTATAATTCAGAAATCATTACCTCAAAAGTCCAAGGATCCTGACCAATTCACTATACCAGTCACAATTGGTGAAAGTAATGAAGATCTTATTGAATTACCTTGGCAAAGATCTTGTTGATTTGATGAAGTCAAGAATAAAGTCAAAGGCTACTTTGTGGCAGTCAAAGGTCACTTGGATAAAAGAGTAGAAGGATTAGTGTGTCTGCAACTCTGCTTAGGTATAATCATTTTTATCTTTTCTGCTGCATGAGGTTTCTTCACTTAAAAGTTTTTGCAAAATGCCTCTAACAGAAATTAAACGGTCAAAACCAATGTATTTTGATAAAACCTTTCTTAATTAACTATTTTAACTAATAACATATAAGCTTTATCAACTAAAATGTTCTTCACACTTTTATAACAGGTTTTTAACTGATACAGTTTTGAAATAACCGATTAAAATCACTTAAAATGTTCAGAGAAGTGTTCTGGCAGTATTTTAATCGATACAACTTCGAAATAATCGATTAAAACCACTTGGAGTACTGTTTGACTGATCAGAATGGGTTTATGACCGATCAGAACCAGATAGGATCGATCAGAATTGAGTTATGACCAATCAGAACCAGATATGATCGATCAGAATTGGGTTATGACCGATCAAAACTATTTTAATCGATTAAACTACGTTTCAATCGATTAAATCAACTTAAGAAAACTTGAACTAAGCGTTTTAATCGATTAAAATGATTTTTTATCAAGTAAAATCACTTGGAAAAATTTATAAGAATATCTTGCAGTATTTTGATCGATTGAAACACGAAACAATCGATTAAAACAAATTAGAAGATTTTTTACAAAGAGTTTTAATTGATATAAACGTTGTCATATCAGTTAAAACAAATCTGGAAAATAATCAAGAACGTTTTAATGGATTAAAAGAAGTTTTAACAAATTAAAACAAGACTTTTAACAGATTAAAAGATTATTTTAACAGATTAATTAAACCAGCAGTTTTGAAAATCTTCTATAAAAACAGTATTGCTTGAACTTTTTAAAATATATCTGACATACATCTTTTAGCAATCAATCAAGCAATCAAAAGTGATACTTTCAAGAAAGAGTTACGCTACTTTTTGTGAAGTTCATCAAAGTTCTTTCTTGAGGCAAAATTACATTCTTTTGGAGAAGAAGCAACATATTGCAGAACTGCATAAAACTGGTTTGAGCGTTCTTAGTTTCTTCTATTTGTTTCTTTACTTTCTTTTACTATATTGTGGGTGCCTGGAATTGTGGGCACTGGTTTCTGTAGCTAGAATTTGGCTGCAGGGTAAGTCAAGAACTAGAATTTGGTTCTTGGTGAAAGGTTAGGTGTAGGAACTGGAATTGTGGTTCTTGTTGTAGATTGAGTGTGAGGTTAAGGTTGTAATCTGTAAAACATTCAATCTAGTGGAACCCAGCTGGAATTTGGCTGGAGACTAGACGTAGCCCTGGGATTGGGTGAACCAGTATAAACCTTGGTGATATCTTTCTAAACCTTTCTCTTCTTTAATTCTGTGACTGCTTTTATTTTTGATTGCTTGTTGTGTGGTTCAAGAACTGGTCTTAAATCTCAATCTTTGAAATAGATAATCTGTTAATTGCAAAAATCTTTCAAAGATCAATTCACCCCCCCTCTTGATCTCAGCCTATATTTCTAACAATTGGGACATTACAAGTAGGTAAGACATTACTTGATTTGGTTGCTAGTATAAATCGAATGCCTTTGTCTATGCTTAAAAGAATAGGAGACTTGGAAGTAAAGCCTACAAGAATGACACTTCAGCTAGCTGATAGATCTCTAAAATTTCCTTATGGTGTGGCGGAAGACGTTTTGGTCAGAGTTGATAAATTTATGTTTCCAATTGATTTTGTTGTGATGGATATGGAGGAAGACACTGAAGTTCCTCTTATACTGGGAAGACCTTTCATGAAAACAACGAAAGTCATTATTGATGTTGATGATGACAAGTTAAAAGTCATAGTAGAAGATGAGGAAGTTAATTTTAATGTATTTGAAGCAATGAGGCATCCTACAGATAAGCAACATTGTCTTAGGATGAATGTGGTAGATGATATCTTTCAAGCAGTAAGGAAGAAACTAACCAAAGCAAACCCATTAGAAAAGCTTTGATAGGTGTTAATGATGAAATTGATGAAGAAGATGAAGAACAAATTGAGAAATATTTAAAACATCTTGATTCAGCACAAGAAGTTACTTCAAAAGAACAACAATTTGAGAAATTGTAGCAAGAACATGAAACTGAGAGTCAGAAGCTGGAATTAAAGGTATTACCTCCTCACTTAAAATATGTTTTTCTTGCAGATGGAGGTAACAAACCAGTGGTGATTAGCAATGCCTTAACAAATTCTGAAGGAAAAATTGATCTCAGTTCTGAAGGAGAATGAGAAGGCAATAGGGTGGACATTATCTGATCTCAAAGGAATCAGTCCTTCTTATTGCATGCATAAGATTCACATGGAGAATTATTTCAAGCCTATTGCACAACCTCAAAGACGTCTTAATCCAACTATGAAAGAGGTGGTAAAGAAAGAAGTACTGAAATTACTTGATACAAGTATGATCTATCTTATCTCTGATAGTGCTTGGGTTAGCCAAGTTCAGGTGGTCCCAAAAAAAGGAGGCATGATTGTAATTTATAATGATAAAAATGCATTAATACCTACTAGGACTGTCACAGGTTGAAGAATGTGTATAGATTATAGGAAATTGAATCAGGCAACTAGAAAAGATCATTTTCCTTTACCTTTCATGGATCAAATGTTAGAAAGGTTAGCTGGACAAACTTTCTATTGTTTTCTGGATGGTTATTCAGGGTACAATCAAATAACAGTAGATCTAGAGGATCAAGAAAAAACTACTTTTACTTGTCCTTTTGGTGTGTTTGCTTACAGGAAAATGTCATTCGGATTGTGCAATGCTCCAACAACTTTTCAAAGATGCATGCTAGCAATCTTCTCAGATTTGGTGGAACAATGAATAGAAGTTTTCATGGATGATTTTTCAGTATTTGGTGCATCATTTGACCAATGCTTGAGGAACTTGAACACTGTACTGAAGTGGTGTGTTGATACCAATTTAGTTTTAAATTGGGAAAAATGCCATTTTATGGTAACTGAAGGTGTGATGTTAGGCCATAAGATTTCTGCAAGAGGGATTGAAGTTGATAAAGCAAAAATAGAGATTATTGAGAAGCTTCCACCACTAACAAATGTGAAGGGCATAAGAAGTTTTTTAGGACATGCTGGATTCTATAGAAAATTTATAAAAGACTTTTCAAAGATTGCAAAGCCACTTAACAACTTGCTCAATAAGGATATTTCTTTTAATTTTGATGCAGAATGTTTGCATGCTTTTGAATTGTTAAAGCAAAAATTAATTTCAACTCCTTTGATAATTGCACCTGATTGGAATTTAGATTTTGAATTAATGTGTGATGCAAGTGATTATGCTATAGGAGCGGTATTAGGCCAAAGGAAAGCTAAGATTTTTCATGATATACATTATGCTAGTAAAGTTCTCAATGCAACCCAAATTAATTATGCAACTACTGAAAATAAATTATTAGCTATAGTTCACGCATTAGAAAAATTTAGAGTATACTTGATTGATTCATCTGTTACTGTATATACTGATCATGCAGCAATCAAATATTTGTTAACCAAATTAGATTCTAAAACCAAGCTAATTAGATGGATTTTATTGTTGCAGGAATTTGATTTGGTGATCAAGGACAAAAAAGGTTGCAAAAATTTGGTAGCTGATCATTTGTCCAGATTAGTCAATACTGAAGTGAATAATAACCAATTAGAAGTGCAGGAGGAATTTCCAAATGAAAAACTGATGATGATACAAGAAAGACCTTGGTTTGCTAACATGACAAATTTCAAAGCTGCAAAAGTTGTCCCAGAAGAGTATACTTGGCACCAAAAGAAGAAATTATTTAAGGATGCACATTATTTTGTATGAGATGATCCTTACCTTTTCAAAATAGGAAGTGATAACTTGCTGAGAAGATGTGTGACAAGCAAAGAAGCCAAAAGTATTCTCTGGCATTGCTACAAAAGTGCTCCAATCTGTTTTTTTTTGCCTACTTTGTTTAAAGATGCGCACAACTTTGCACAATAATGTAGTGATTGCCAGAAGACACGAGAAATATCAAGAAGACAGGAAATGCCCCTGAGTATCATGTTAGAAGTATAAATATTTGACTGTTGGGGAATTGATTTTGCAAGACCTTTTCCATCCTCATTTTCTAAAGAATACATCTTGGTAGCAGTAGATTATGTGTCAAAGTGGGTGGAAGCAGTGGCTACTGTAAAAGATGATGCCAAAACTGTGATGAAATTTAAAAAAAAAAATATTTTGTAGATTTGGCACTCCCAGAGTTCTAATCAGTGATGGAGGGTCACACTACTGCAATATTCAACTTCAGAAATGTTTAGAGCATTATGGGGTCAGACATAAAGTTACATCACCATATCATCCACAAACTAATGGGCAAGTAGAAGTTTCAAACAGAGAAATCAAAATAATATTAGAAAAGACTGTTTCATCTTCAAGAAAAGATTGGTCAATAAAGTTAGATGATGCGCTTTGGGCTTATAGGACTGCATATAAAGTTCCTACTGGGTTATCTCCCTTTCAATTTGTCTATGGTAAGTCATGTCATCTTCCAGTGGAAATGGAGTATAAAGCGTATTGGGCTTTAAAATTTTTAAATTTTGATCCAAAAGCTTCAGCAGAGCAAAGAAAAATTCAGATGCATGAATTAGAAGAAATGATACTTAATGCATATGAATCATCCAAGTTATACAAGGAGAAAGTTAAGGCATATCATGATAAGAAAATTCTGAAAAGAGATTTTCATCCAAGCCAGTCTGTATTACTGTTTAATTCAAAATTAAGACTTTTTCTTGGGAAACTAAAATCCAAATGGTCAGGTCCATTCGTGGTAAGATACGTTAGACCTTATGGTGTTATGGAATTGGAAGATCCAGCAACAGGAAGAACATGGACAGTTAATGGGCATATAATTAAAGCATATTTGGGAGATGCAGTGGATAAGCTTCACCTCATTATCTACTTAGATGAACCTTAAAGCAAACAAGCGTCGAGCTGAAAATGTTAAACAAGCGCTCCTGGGAGGCAACCCAGTGTTTTATCTTTATTTTCTTTTCTTTTTGGCAATTTAAATTTTTTTGTTTTATCTTATTGCATTATAAATTGAGCATGAACAAATTTGAACATTGCTAAACTAGATCTATGTGAAAACTTTTTGAGTTGTTAATCATTGAATTGCAGTTGAATATCATGTTAACAGTCAAAATTCGCTCAAGCGATAGAGGATTTGCTTGAACGAATGTTAGTTGTTTCTCTCTGTTTCTCTTTGCTCAAACGAATTTTTTTTACACACATTCGCTCAAGTGACATAGGATTCGTTCAAGCTACACAGGATTCGTTCAAGCGAATGTACATTATTTCTCTCTGTCTTTGGGTCGCTCAAGCGAATAATAAGCACATTGATTTTCGCCTGAGCAAAAGTGCCCAAATTTGGTTTTTAAAAATCGCGAACGGGATTAGTTTTCATAAGTTTTCAAAACCCTATTTCGAACCCACTCATCCCCAACTCATCTCTTCTCTAAATTAAGCCTAAATCTTTGAAATTTCGACTCTCAATTCATCACCCCAAGTATTCTAGAGTATTTGAGCAACATTCCACCAATTGAAATTTTCAAAATCTGCAAATTTAATCACTATTCACATCTACTTCTACATTTGTGAGTTGTCCAAAAAATCTGCAATTAAGGTAAGGAATTGACCCTTTTTGCTTGAAACTATCTGATTCTTGTCATGAAATCTGTGTTTGTGGCTGAATTGATTGGATAAGTTGCATTGATATAGGTTAGAAATTTAGATACATGCCAAGTATTAATTGCTCATGATTTGCTTAATTGTGTAAGTGGGAAAGGATTCATGCTAGAAATTAGGGCCATAGAAGTTCAAAAATAAGGTGCATGCCAACTATTTGATGGAATGTTTAAGTATGAATTATAGTGTGTTATTGCAATTGAACCTATGAATATTCTAGCATGCAGTATTAAGACCTAAAGTAGCATTGTATTCATGATGGGATCAAAATATTCGACTAACTGTGAGTATCATGATGTTTTCATATGGGTCCAAGAAAAGAATCGCATGGTGCGTCATCATCTAGGGTAGCTGGGAAGAGGCCCAGAGTTGAGTCTGAAGGAACCCAAGTGGATAGACGTCGATTTAGAGATGCTGAGAGACAGGTGAGATTTGAGAGAATCCACAACTGGACATTTATCCCAGAAAGAAGAGTGGAACTAAATGAAGGCGAATTCCCATTCAACAATGAATTAACCCGCAGAAACTAGAGGCAATTGGCGCTCCCAATGCCAAAGTACGATCCTGAGATCGTAAAGGATTTTTACGCCAATGTTTGCTTAGTTGAAGGACAGCCATTCCGGGCACGTTCCAAAGTGAGAGGCCGGTAGGTTCCATATGATAGAAATGCAATCAATGATTTGCTGGGAAATCCGCTCTTTCTGGAGGAAGGCCATATATGTGATTTCCAAGTCATCCGGAATAGCAGACGTCTAACTAACATGCACTTTAGAGATGATGACGTAGCAAGGGCACTATGCTTACCTGGGAGAACCTTTGAGGCAAACCATGCTGGGAAGGCCTTAAGAATATTAAGGGCCAACATGACAACCTTAACTTAGATCTGGACTTCATTCCTGCTGGCCAACATAGTACCCATCAAGCACAGTTCAGATCTGAATATGCCCAGGTGTCATATTATCAAGAACATTCTAGATGAGACTATGATTGACGTCGCTGCAATTATTTTGGAGGAGATCTATCAGTTTGTGGTATTGAAAAGCAGACGACGAGCAGAGCAAGCTAAGGCTCTTGGATTTCCTGCTCTCATAACATCTCTTTGTGTAGCCCATGGTGTGGACATAAACCCATAAGTGAACATTCGACCTCCCATTAATAGAAGATTTATTGAGCGGAACTGTGTGAACCCGACAGAAGGGGAGCCACAACCACTGGCACAAGAACCACACCAACCAAGAAGAGCCCGACAGCCACCTCCACCACCTCAGCAGCCAAACTTTCAAAGAATGATGCAATACATGGAGCATTTAACATTACAACAATCAGCGACCCATAGGGGTCAATGCAACATTAATGAAAATTTTTATAACTTGTCTTTGCAAATTGCTCCAGGTATTCGATGTCTTACTTCAATGGCCTGGGGACAGTCCCAATTTTCCAGGAGGGGGTGAAGGTGAAACTGGTGTACATGGAGCACAAGAAGAAGAAGAGGAATCACAAGAAGAAGATGAAGAAGAAGATTAAGAGGGAGAAAATTTTATTTTAAGTGATTTTTGTTATTTTGGTGTGTTTAAGGGATTTGGTTAATTTGATGTTTTAAGTTTTTTTGTTTTAAGATGTTTTGTTTTGAATATTCTGAATTGACACTTAATGTGATGAATGTTTTAAATTGATGTGATTAAATTGTTGTCCCATACAAATTGGATTAGATCCAATTATTAAATTATTGTTTATTGTCCACTTCAAATATGGAACTTAAAGAAAACCATTTTGATTGTTTCCAATAACAAGTGATTTTAGGATATTGAGTATGATAGTGAAAAAGGAATTGACGGGGAAAAGTAACAATTAACTGAATCGGAGAAGCTAGCCAAAAACCCAAGCGAGAAGTGAACCAAAAACAGATAAATTGAATGTCAAAACTTTGTGATGATAACTGGTATTGATTGATTCTTTGATGTGATTGTGTGTTAGTGAGACTTGAAAATGATAAAGACATTTTTTTTCTTTGTAGTAGATATAACCCAGAGTCAAATAGCCAACCCTGCATTAATTATAGGACATCCATTTGAACCCCTTCTGAGCCAAAAACAATATTGTTTCTTAAACAGAACCCCTGAGCCTAAACATTATTTATCTACCTTCCTATATTTGAGAAAGGAAATGAGTATGAATGTTATTATTTTTCCTATTGTTGGGTATTACTATTGTTGTCCTACGAGTATTATTGGGGTGTTATTCTTAAAATATATATATATATATATATATATATATATATGTGTGTGTGTGTGTGTGTGTGTGTGTGTGTGTGTGTGTGTGTGTGTGTGTGTGTGTGTGTAAAGAAAAAGGAAAAGCAAAGCATAAATATTGTGGCAAAGCTAGAAAGGATAAATGCAAAGCATGAGAAAAGAAAAAAAGAAGTTCAAAGGGGGGAATAATAACTTGTGAGATTATTAACTCACTATCATTGTGTTAGGAGCAAACACAGGAACGAAACCCGACTTGAGGAAATGTTAAATAGGAATCATTCATATGAGTTGAATATCTCAAATACTTTTGTATATCCCAAAAAAACCAATAATTCTTTCTCAGCCCTACCTCATTACAAGCCTTAAAAGACCTTTTGATTTAAGTCTTGCTTAACAAATGTTGATTGCTTGAAGATGACTATCAATATTGGATTGTTTAAATGAAGTGATTGAATGAGATAGATGTAACATCCTAATTCTTAGTACCTCTTATTTGTTAAATTTTGACAAAATCTTTGTCAAAATTTTAATAATTAAATTATTAGGAATTGGGTAAAGCGACTGTAGAGTTTTATGTTTATTAGATTATTTATGATTTTCTTGAATTGTTAGAAAATACTCATGTGTATACTTGAACGTTGAGTATGGACTTAACAATTTTAATTGTCACGTTTAGAAATTATTGTTTTTTTGTATGCATTGAGTGTGAGTACATTAAAAGTTTATTATGTATATGAGTTGACAAGAAACATATGATGGTTGATATGGTTTGGAGTAATACTTGAATCTTAAGGGTTGTGGGTTCAAACTTTGACTAGAGTAAAAAGGAGAAAATAATGGATAAATTTTTGTAATATAATTCGCTAAGTGCATAGGAATCCGCTGAGCGGATCATGGTATGAAATCTCTCTATTCCTTGCGGCTTCATATCCGCTGGGTGCATCAGAAATCCTCATTTCTATTTTTCTCTCAAAACTTTCCTTATCTTTAAGCTTGATTTTGAGGGGGAAATCTTGATTTTCTTGAGGAGCTCTAAGAGGTAAGTTTGTTTCTCTCAATCTTCTCTACATTTCTACCGTTTTATTTTTCAAAACGGTGCATTTTCTATTTTTCTCCTCACTTGGCTGAGCTTGAATGGGTGTAGGAAGAGTGTTATTGTAGGTTTTACACCTAGAATACTATGATAATGCTTAAAATTGAGGATTAGAAGTGGTTAAGCTAAAAACTATAAGAACCCTAATTCGTAGGTACTGTTCATTGTATTTCGGAGACTTGTGTGAACAGAATTAGAAATTAGTATCTTCATGAAAGTTGTAGCTCTTTAAGTTGTCGAAATTTAGAAACTAGTTTCACATTAAAGGGATACTTGTAGCTCAAGTTATGCCCATTTTACTGTCAAGTGTTCTAGCTGTGACGTTAAGAGGTAGCCCTGTTTCAACAGCCTCGGTTATTTAATTACTGAGATTGATATATTTGAAATTAGGAGTTGATTCATTCATAACAGTTGTAGGAAATTATATTCCCGAAATTTAGAAATTTATTTCATGTTAATAGCTTATGTGTAGCATGAGTTATAATCCAATTACCAAGGCATGTTCAGAGTGTTATTGTAGTTGAGCCTAGTTGAAAACAACCACTGAAAACTGAAAAATGCATCTATTATATAGGGTATTTGAATTTATTTCCTTCATCTATATTGTATTTAATTAAGTTATTGAAATTTTGGCTCAAATCTCATGCCAAAACAACTTATATAACTCTAGAAAATTTCGAAATACTGAACCTTGTCCATGTTTGCTATTAGGATTCTTCCTACTCTAAGTGCATACAAAATAGAATAATTTTCTAAGATAATTGTAAGTTGAATGTGAGCTTAAAATATTATTAGAAATGGATTAACAACACAAAGTGAATTTAAATTCTCATGAGATAGAAACATAGAAATATAAAATTCTAACTAATATTTTATTACGTATATCGATTTTGCTGAAACACAACATCAAGCTTTGAAAGGAATAAGTGTGGACGTATCAGATAAGGAGTGGGCTATATAGTAAGGATTACATCATAAACTTGTTTGACCTTATTTGTTGAATTTGTCTAAATTTATTATGATTGATAATTTTGATTTCATTATATGTTTGGTTGTGAAAGTGATAATGAATTGCTTACGTGTATGATGGTATAAAATACATGTTTGATACTCTATTATGATATGTATTATCTCTGAGTGAGCATTTATGTGTATGGTGGTTTTTCATGAGAAAGTTCATTGAAAATTAAATTGAAAAAAAATTGGATGATGGGTTGTGAATTCTTTTTGAACTGTATTGGAAGTTTTCTGTTTGTAACAGGTGATTGAAAATTTTTGGAAAGTTTGTATTATAGGGGAAAATCTATCAAAATTTTTGGAAAAATGTGAATTTTTAAGAAAAACCACTTAGGGACTCATACATTACTCATCTGAAAATGGTGATTTATGAAATCTGGGGAATTAGAGATTATGGACTCTGAGAATACGATAGGGAGGCCCTGAGGGAGGACTTGAGGATAGGAAGGGTAGTGGTTGGAGACCCCAAAAGACCCAGGCTCACTACCTGTTGTCGGGGATCCCACTGTACAAACTCTCCTGTACCTGACTGTGCTCTTACCGTATATCAATGGTCAATGAGCTACTAAGTTTATATTTGAGCATGGGTCTCAACAATCCCGTGGGTGGATTTTCCATGCCTGGTAGTGTCAACTCCTGGCTACCCCAGTACTGATTTGAGAAATGATTCGGGCCCGCATGCATAAACATTTTAGAAAACATATTAGGATCATGCATCATTAACATCAATCATTTGGAATTTGATTGACTTGTGAATGTTTATGATGTTGATTTTAAAATGATGTATGAACTGTTTCTCACCCTCTTGTCTTTCTGTTTTCTTTATTTCCTTTGTACTTGCGGTACTCGTTGGACCTGATTGGTCATTGTTTGAAGAGAGGGGAGATGACACAGATTCCACACCCGATGAATATGACACTCATACTCATTAGCTGGGAGCCACAATGATGACAACATGTATTAGGATAAACATATCCAAACTTTTATAGACAATCTTTTGTAGTATATAGACCTACACGGTACTAGGTAGTAGTCACTCTTTTGTGTAGTTAGCTACTCTGTAGGAAGTATCCCTAATGTTGCCCTTAATATTTTGGAGGACTGTACTAGTATTTTATCTATATGTAATTATGAATGTTTACTTTTAGTACTTTTTAAAATGATGAAATGAAGGAATAGAGTATTGAAAATTTATATATTAATATTATGTACGAGGGAAAAATTATTATTGGTTTAAAAAAAAATTCTGCTAAAAATTATTAATTCTTCTAATTGAGGGTTTATAAGGTAGGGTGTTACAATAGACACTTACCTGTGAGATGTGAGAGATCATGCTTCTATGAGGATAGTTGATGATTAATTTTCCTCTATTAATTTCTCTAACTTGAATTCTTATGTATTCTATTTTCATTTGGAGTTGCGAGCATTACATCTGAAAATTTTTTATGTTGTGGTTCTGGAAGAGAAAGTGATAATAGGTGATGATTTTATTTTGGAAAAATTACTTTGCTTGGGACAAGTAAGATTCTAGGTTGAGGGGAGTTGTTAAGTGGTAGAAAGTTGATATAATTATGCTTTGAATTGTTATGAAACCACTTAACTTATGTTAATTCTAATCTATTTTTCTCCCAATGTAGGATAAATTCGAGAATACCGTGATACAAGAGTAAGGAACATAATTGTCAGCATAATTGGAGTAAAACTGGAAGAAGGAAGAAGATTTTCAACATGGAAGTCGCTCAAGCGAGAGTCTTCTCTGGAATTCAGTCGCTCAAGCGCAAGTAAATTCGCTTGAGCGAATGTTAGTTATTCTTCTCTGGAGTTCACTCGCTCAAGCAAGCGTTTTGTCGCTTGAGCAAAAATAGGAAACTTTTGCTTGAGCGAAAGTTGTCGCTTGAGCGAAAGACGCGAGACCCAATTTTTCCTATAAAAAGATAAGATGTGTTTTGAGAAAAGCAAGCGATTTTGGGGAGAAGAGGCATGACTACTGCTAGGGTTTCATCCAATCTTCATCAATTCTTCACTTCTTCCTCATTTGGAGCATTGTAATGGCCAACATGAGTGACTAACTTCATTCTCTTGGGATTTGATGCACTTCCTTTGAACTCTTTTGTATCTTGGTGATATTTTGAGATATTAATCTATGTTTGGATGTTGTTATTCTTATCCTTTGTGCTTTGGAATGAATTATTCTTGATGTTTGGGATATGATTGGAAAATATATCTTGAACCCTAGATCACGGTAAGAATATTTGTTACGTTAATTTCCAGGAATGGAATGAATGTATCAATTGCTTAACACCCTAAACCTAATGCTGTAAAATCTCTTAATTGTGTGAGGAATCAACATTTATTAGGTTTTCTTATGAATTTCATGTGTGAGGAATCAATATGGATGCTTTAAGTAGGTGACATCAACATTGTTAGGTTAATTGATGTTCTTAATTGACATAACCATTACAAAAGAGGGAAAAGAAAGGAAGTCAATCCTAAATGCCTTTAATTGATAATTTCTACACAATTTACAGTTCTTTGTCATTTAATTTCAATTCAACTCTTTATGCAAAACCTATTTTGCTTAATCTACTTAGTAAACATATAATTGGGAATTTCCATTGAAATTATTCCTCGTGGGATCGACTTTTATTTAATCGAAATACTATACTACAATTGATAAGTTTGGTACGCTTGCCAATAAATCAACAGAAGGGTCCTCATGCTCGATGAACTTTAACTCCTTGTCCATCCTTGTGTTGAGCAAGTCAAGTTGGCTTTGGAGACTTTTAAATGCATGAGTCATATTGAACTTGTTAGTGGCACTCTCAACATCACTATCTCCTCTTTCTGTCGAACAATGCTTAGAAGAACTTAGAGAATCCATTGTTAGACAAATGACATCTAGAGGGGTGAATAGATGCACAAATTAAAATAGATGCCAAATTTAAAATTTATTTTGATGCACAAATTGAAAGCATTGAGGGGGAGATTGATGGAAATGTGAAACATGTCCCTACATTCCCAAGAGATGATTTTGATGATGATTCAAGTCAACAACATTCAACACTCAAGCAAGCCCAAGATATGATTTTGATAAAGATTCTATTCAACATTCAAGCAAGTCCAAGATGATTCCTGAAGATTAGATAGAGTCTTAGAATACTGGATATGGAGGTACAAGTTGATGAAATAATATTATGCATAAGCCTCCAAAGCACAAGTGTGATAAAATTTGTAACATGACATTTTTCACTGTCATAATCAATTATGATGCATCAGAAATAAAAAAGATAATTTTTTCTATCATAATTGATTATACTGGTGATATAATTGATATGATAGTTCATATTTGAAAAATATCTATTTTGAAGAATAAATATTTTTGAATATATCCTGATTTTTATCCACGAAAATATTAATGTCCAACGACCATTTTTTGATGATATTTTTCTATTTAATTAAGTTTTGATGGAAAATAAAAAACACACAATTACGGAATTCAAAAATACAATTTACATTCAATCGAGTTTTGAGAAAATAATTCGAGCAAAGCAACAAAGATATTTTACATGTTTTGAGAAAACCCTCTTCTCCATTGCCTACTGCACTTTCATTATTAATCACACTTGTTCTTGGAGATTGACATTCTACAGACTTCTACAATTTGTTGTCTCCATTACCCAGGTGTGACTGTTCTTATTTTATTACCTTTATCCTTTTGTGGGTTTAGGAGGTTTAAGTTAATCAATGTTAGTTTAGGGTTTCCTGTGTGGGAATTGTTCATACCTTTGATTTGTTCAGGAAGGTATTCATCCCTAGTGTGATTCTAGGAAGGTGTTCATCCTTAATGGGATTCTAAGGAGGTGTTTTCATCCTTTGATTTGTTCAGAGGAGATATTCATCCCTAGTGGGATTTTAGGGAGGTTTATCCCTAGTGGGATTCTAGGGAAGTGTTCATCCTTAGTAGGTTTCTAAGGAGGTGGTTGTCTTTTGAATTAGTTTACTTTTTGCTGAGTTGATTATAATTTGTGAACTGAATTTAAAAGATAGTGAATTGGGGTCACTCTTGTGTTAAGAGTTGACTGGGAACTGGATGTAGGGTTGACTATACCTGAACCAGTATAAATTACTGTGTGCTTTTCTCTTCCTTATACCTCTGTGATAACATCAACTTATTTCCTTCCCCTTATCTCTCTGATTATATCGATTTCGTTATACCTCTGTGAATTAATAAATATTGGACATCTTAAAATAAATTTTGAATTTGATATTTATTTAATTTATGCATCTATTCACCCCTCCTCTAGATGTCATTTGTCTAACAAAAGTTTAATCAAATTTTCTTTGGTTTGATTATGGAGGAAGTGTTCCTAATAAAGGTTTACAAAAACTTATAAATTACCACTATTAGGTCTAGTAATAGATTCTCCATCAATTTTTCATCATCATGAAGCTCAATTATGTATTGGATGTTTCTATTGAGTCCACTAATGAATCTAGCTATTTTTTGTTATTCATTATCCATGGTGTTAGTCCTATGCATGAGCACTTCAAGCTCTCTAACATATTCCTCCACACTTCGTCTACCCCTTGATTAAGCCTTTGGAGGTTAACCAAGAGTTCCCTAGTGTAGTGTGGGGGCACAAAGCGCGTTTGAAAAATGTCCTTAAAGTGTTCCCACGTGACCGCACGTGGTCCTGTGGTTTTAATGTCCATCCTTAAAGCTAAGGAAGCTAACTTTACACACAAGCCTACATCTACATCATACAAATAAAAAATATGCACTACTTTAACTATCCAATCTAAATAAGAACTAGGATCGTTGTTTCCATCAAATTTGGGAAGATCAAGCTTGGGCAATTTCTTCACTTGAGCCCCAAAGTCTTGGTGCTCAGCTGCTCCTCTCCTATACCCATGTCTACGTCTACAATGATTGTTATGACGAGTGTTGGTGTGACCATGGAGAGGGGAAGGGTCCTCATGCCTAATGAACTTTAACTCCTTGTCCATCCTTGTGTTGAGCAAGTCAAGTTGGCTTTGGAGACTCTTAAATGCATGAGCCATATTGAACTTATTAGTGGCACTCTCAACATCACTATCTCCTCTTTCTGTCGAATAATGCTTAGAAGAACCTAGAGAATCCATTGTTAGACAAATGGCATCTAGAGGGGGGGGTGAATAGATGCACAAATTAAAATAGATGCCAAATTTAAAATTTATTTTAAGATGTCCAATATTTATTAATTCAATTTAATTATCAAATTGAACAAAGATAAAGCGAAAGCGATAATATAATCAGAGAGTTAAAAAGAGAGGGATGTAAGCAATGAGAGATAGGGAGGAGAATAACACACATTAATATATACTGGTTCGGGTATAACCAACCCTACATCCAGTTTCCAGTAAACTCTAATAACAAGAGTGACCCCAATTCACTATCTTTCAATTTCAGTTTACAAATTACAATCAACTCAGCAAAAAGTAAACTAATTCAAAAGACAATCACCTCCTTAGAAACCCACTAAGGATGAACACCTCCTCTGAACAAATCAAAGGATGAAAACACCTCCTTAGAATCCCACTAAGGATGAACACCTTTCTAGAATCACACTAGGAATGAAAAACACCTCCTTTGCCACCAATACACAAAGGATGAACACCTCCCTAGAATCACACTAGGAATCAACACCTCCTCTGAATAAATAAAAGGATGAATAACACAATTGATTAACTTAAACCTCTTAAACTCACAAAGGATGAAAGAGTAAGATAAGAACAATCATCCACAAATGATGAAGGTAGTAAAAATAAGAACAGTCACACCTGTGTAATGGAGAAAATAAATTGTAGAAGCCTGTAGAATGATAACCTCCAAGAACACAATGTGATTAACAATGAAAACACAAAAGGCAGTATAGAAAAGTTTTCTTAGAAAACCTAAAAGTGCTCTATTGCCTTGCTCAGAATTCTTTTCTCAAAACTGATTGAATGTAAATTATATTTTCGAATTCTGTAATTGTGTATTTTTTATTTTCCATCAAAACTTAATTAAATAGAAAAATAGCATCAAAAAATGATCGTTGGACATTAATATATTCGTGGATAAAAATCAGGATATACTCAAAAACATTTATTCTTCAAAACAAATATATTTTTGAATTTTGAACTGCCATAATTGATTATCTCCTCAGCATAATCGATTATGTCAGAGTGAAAATCAATTTCTCATTTCTAATGCATCATAATCAATTATGACATTGAAAAATGTCATGTTATGAAATTTTATCACACTTGTGCTTTAGAGGCTTATGCATAGTACCACTTCATAATCTTGTCCGGCCTCAAAACACTACAAAAAAAACGTAGGTAATGTCACTTTACCTACGAATTTCTTTCCGTAGAAAATCCGTATTAATGCACTCGCTGGAATTACCTACGGATTATAATCCGTAGGTAATGCACTCACCCTCAAAGTTAGAGACTGATACTCCAACCACTAAGCTATTAAGATATTTTGATAATAATATACAAATAAATTATATTTATATAAAATATATATAAATATAAAATATGTAAATATAAAATATATTTATATTTTGATATATTTATATATTTATATATTTGTATTTATATATTTATATTTATATATTTATATATTTATATTTATATTTATATTTATATATTTATGTATTTATGTATTTATATATTCATGTATTTATATATTTATATATTTATCTATTTATATATTGATGTATTTATGTATTTATATATTTATGTATTTATGTATTTATATATTTATGTATTTATATATTTATGTATTTATATATTTATATATTTATATATTTATATATTTATATATTTAATATTTTATATTTTATATTTTATATTTTATATTTTATATTTTATATTTTATATTTTATATTTTATATTTTATATTTTATATTTTATATTTTATATTTTATATTTTATATTTTATATTTTATATTTATATATTTATATATTTATATATTTTATATTTATATATTTACACGAATAAATATAAGTATAATTTAGTTGTAAATTATTATTAGAATATCCTAATAGTTTAGTGGTTGGAGTATCAGTTTTCAACTTTAAGGTACTGGGTTCGATTCTTGCTAGTGACAATTCTTTTAGTTTAATATAATTTACCTACGGATAGAATTTCGTAGGTAATGTAAAATTTATCTACGGATTTTTATCCGTAGGTAATAGGCTTTTTTTTTGTAGTGAAATAAGAACAGAAGACTTCCTATTCGAAGATGGACGAAGCCTAAGAAGCCACTAGGAGAGACTATTATGCCCCATATTAGGATAGGAAGGATTTTCTGTATAAAAATAAGGATTTCGCCTTCAGGAGTCGAGATCGTCGTCTCGCTTTTCGGGACCGCCGTCTCGCCATTGATGCAAGTCGAGACAGCCGTCTCGTTTGGCGAGACGGCCGTCTCACCACTTGCCAATGGCGAGACCCCCTCCCGTTTGGTGAGAAGGCCTTCTCGTCACTTGAAAAGTCGATACTGCCGTCTTGCCACTTTTGCAAGTCGAGACCGCCGTCCCGAATGGTGAGACGACCATCTCGACCTTGTCAGTCGAGACGGCTATCTCGACCTTAGAGGCGCGAATCCCTATAAATAGTGAGCGCTCCCCCCTCATTTCACACAGTTCTTCCACTTTCCCTTCTACAATTTTTTCAAATTCTCTTCCTAGAGTCCCTCCGAAGCATTTTCGGAGTTTCTGAGATTCTTAGAGAGCTTTTTATAGCGTTTTGAGAGAGTTTTCGGCGTTGTAAGAGCGAAGGGCTGCCAAAACGCACCCTACTTTCAAGAAAATTAATCAAAAGCTTGCCTAAGAGGTTTCTTCATTCTCTCCCTCTCTTTTACTGTCTTTATTTTTAGGATTAAATTGTGTAATAGACATTAGAGCCATGTAGTCATTATTTTAAATCCGCAAATAAAAGGGTAAAAGTGTCTTTTCAAAAGTTCATTTATAAAATAGTTGGCCTATCATAGGGAACCCGAAAGGGGCGTCGTAAGGGAACTAACACTTCCCTTACACATAACTAACTCCCTTACCCAACTCTGGTTTTAACGATCTAAGTTGATTTTTCGAAAAACCAACACCTTTTTCCTCCTTTTTCGATGTTTCCGGTAAAAACATCGGTGGCGACTCCATAAGAACCCTTTCAAATTAGTTCTTAGGTTAGCCCGGTTATCGGACAACCTAAGAACACCTTTTCAAAAACCTCGCCCCTAGGTTCAGCCCGGTTATCGGACAACCTAAAGGCGTTGTAACCTCACCCATAAAAATGCAAAAAACGGAAAAGTTGGAACCATCACGTCGCTCCGACCGCCTCTTTTTTACGGCGGCGATAGATGGCAACTCCACTGGGGAAGCCTAGAGAGTTGATCCCATTTAGTGATGGGTCAGCTTAATAAATAAACTAAGAAATTACGCTTTTACCCTACCTTGTATTATAACATGCTTTAATTCCTTGGCTTTAATAACTATTGTTTGTTTATTTTTACGCAATTGTTTGAAATACAAACTGTACACAAACCTTTGCGCACACAACAGTTTCCTCTATACCCGGGGGCAAGTGAGAAATCCATAGGGAGTGGGTGGTAGGTACGGTTTGCCGTAGTGATGGCCATGAGCCCACCGGTATGATCGGAAACCACTACTCAAGGTGATAACCTTCCTCTTTTGGCACAAAGACTGACTATGACCTTAGTGCTAAGCATGGTCGGAAGACTAGAGAGTGGGAACCCTATAATGGGGGCACCTTGGGGGCCTAAGCCTTGGTGAGAACAGTTAGAACCTACCCTTTCCAATGCACTTTTCTGCAGGAAAATCCTACCTCGTGATTAAAATGACTCCTCACGTGTTCGCGGATGACTGAGTTGTGTGTGCATTTGTTTGTTGCTTTTGATTGCATAAGCATAACCAAATAACAGATAAGAAAAATATTTTTTACAATAAACACCCTTATCTCGGACAGTCTGCCTTTTAGCTAGCCTGGTTTCAGGTTCTTTGTAAGCTAAGTAGCTACGCAGTCCGCCAGAAGAGATAAAAGGTTATGAATAAAATAAATAAAATAATAACAATAATAATAATAATAATAATAATAGAATTTTGACAAAGTCGTATCATTCATATCACATCATAAGTGGAAAAACCAAGAGAGAAAATAAATGCATAAAGAAAGTATGCATACACATTATTTTAATAAATCCCTAAAAAATTGGTCTTAGAAGCGGTTTTTGGGAAAATTATTGGCCAAATCCCCTTTGGGTATTTGTTAACTGATTCTTCACATTTTTCTCTTCGTTTTGATATATTGTGCGTCCAAATCGGACATCTCAGCCAAAAGTTATGTCACTTTGAACATCTACCGCCCTTTTGTACTGGTGCATGCATAAATACATTCATTCTAGGGAGCACTAGATATCCCTAAGACAATGGCGAAAGAGGCCCCGAGCACATTTGTGAACTTCGTGACAAGGACGGGACAAGTGTACTAAGGTGTGATGGTGACCCCCATTATACTTATCAAGTCTGTGATGGGGAAGGAACTATTACACCAAGGTGGGTATGATACCCCACAAAGCGTAAGCTTTAAGGAGGATACCTAAGCCATTGTTTTAAGGAATATCCATCTCATAAATCATTCATTTTAAACAATAAAAATCTTTTTGCATTCTAGAAAGCGACTGGTATTCTTCATGCCCTCATCCGCATAAAAAAAACCCAAAATCCCAAACACTATCATACATTATGTTAGAAAATAAAACATGATAATGTTTAGGAAAAAACAAACACTTGCATACATGCATCCACCAAACTTCATCCTCATAACATGCATCTAATAATAGACAGTCGAAGAAGTGGACATTCCTCAATACCATGTAAAGAGGATAGAGCATTTGCACGGGAAGTCAAAAAAGAAAAATGCATAGAAATTTTAACCCGCTTATGGTTTCTTTTAGGCTTTCCACTTTTAAAAATGTGCTTCAAAGCATTGCATTGAGGAATGTACACCTTCTGGATGAAATAAATAAAATTATTTGTTTTCATCATTCCCTCGAGTGTCTATTGCATTCATAATTTGCATACATATTCATCCTCACTTTAACAATAATAACATAATGAAAAGAGAGGATTAGTCGATGTGCTTTCCACGAATCGGAATAAGATAAAGAGCAAACATTTTGTCATCAACTTTTCCCCAACGGTTGACCCACCTAAGAAGGATAATAAGCCTCAACCGTTGAGTATCCACGTTAATAAGGAAGAGGGAGCAAGGATGTCGTTACATTTGTTCACGCCTCAAATCAAATAAAGTTGTATCGTGGAGATACCAAAAACATCGCCCATTAACAAGGATATCTCCAGCATAGCCGGCATTGGGGGGCAGGATTAGAAGTAGAAGAATCTACTCCCCCGAGGAGCTATAAGACAATGCTCCCAAGAATAAAGGAAAAATAATAAGATCGAAGAGAAACATAATCCAAAGAGGAAATTGAATATACTTTGGATTCACGACGCTGAGACAGTTCTTTCAACGCTCCGCCAAAGAGAAAAACTCACGGTAGGCGACAAGCTGGTCACGATTCGAGCTAAAGACGACATTCGGATTAGCAAGTCGTCTACCTTACCTTGAATGAAAGCGGCTGAAGAGGACCTTTGAAATATCTTTTGCCAATATGAAAAGACTTCCCCAACAATATGAAGGTGACCCACATGATAAGGAAATATGGATACAGCCCAAACCAAGGGCTCATTAGAAACTTTCAAGGAATAAGGGAGCCACCAGATTTTAAAAAACAGTCCTTTAAAGCATTACCCTACCCTACAAAGGGTCAAGCCGCACGGAGAAAAGGGAAGTCTCCCCTCCGCACCTCGAATAA
This sequence comes from Sphenostylis stenocarpa, assembly GCA_963425845.1. NCBI lineage: Eukaryota > Viridiplantae > Streptophyta > Magnoliopsida > Fabales > Fabaceae > Sphenostylis > Sphenostylis stenocarpa. Next base: position 11,421,168 of record OY731402.1, on the reverse strand, counting down.
GATTTTCCCAAACGAAGGGGTCCAAGCGTCGAGAACGACTTTAGTCATTAGGTGTTCTCCTTCTGATTCTTAGGGTTTGTAAATCCAATGACTATTAGAGATTACTCATTGGGGCTAGTCCAACCCCCGAGCATTGTAGGGCACATATTTCCCTATTAATTACAAAGAATGTCATTCTTACTATCTGCTTCTCTTCTTGCTATTCATATCTAAACCTCATTAATAACCATGTTTAAGCAAACATTTTCAAAATGCGTCAAAATAATCAAACTGCACCATTAACCAAAATAAAAGTCAAATCCATCACCACTGATTGACGAAGCACAAAATAAAGTTTTACCTCGTCATAAATAAAACCGTGTTTCACCAATATTGTGCAAAAAGAAAACAAAAATAAAAAGAAGCCCATAGAAGCTAAAGGCCAAAAGAAAAGGGCAAAATACCCGGTAGGAAACCCACTAAGGGGGCTACGCAAAAGATAGGGTCAACCCGATAGGATACCCGAACAAAAATAAAGGGTAGCCTAGGCAAAAGTTAGGGTTACAAAATAAGGTCCGCTAGGATTCCCTAAGCAAAAACAGAAAGGAAGAAACCTATACAAAAGATAGGACCAAAACACAATATCCTAGTTCGAAAACCCAAAGGGAGGACTAGGGAAGTCAATCAGTCATAGCAACCGCCATAAAATAAGATGTCATTCCATAAACAAAACGTTTGTCTAAACTAGCCTAAACACTCTAACCAACCTTGGCTAGTCATGCTTACAAAAATCATTTTTTGTCAAAATAAAATAATTCTAAAACACAAGCCTTTGAATTAAATATTCTATTCCTTCTTTTCTCTTGACCCTTACCACTACGACATTCTAGTAATTAGTAGGGAAATGTGGAGATAGTAATCAATAGGAGGACTGACATCCCCAAGGAAAGGGAGGGGCGCACTGACATGGCAAGTCGCTCTACAATCAACACAATCATTCTTCGGTCACGGCAAAGTCAAGACGGCAAAATCTGTACAGCCTATCCTGTCAACGAAAGCACATAACGTTAGAAGCTCATCAGAAGTAAAAACACATTGGTTAATCCTTTTGAAAAATTAATTGAAATAACATTGTAGGATGCATATCGCGAACATTGTATGCAAATGATAGGGTCTTATCTCTCAAAAAAAAAAAGAGAAAGAAAAAATGAAAATAAAAAGAATAATGCCTGCTAGGAGATTCTTAGGAAAAAGTTAGGGTAGCCCGCTAGATCGAAAACCCGCAAAGGGCAGTCTAGGCAAAAGTTAGGGCATTCATAAAAAAGGAAAAAGCCGCTAAGATATCCTAGGCAAAAATTAAGGCAGCTCGCTAGATCGAAAACCCCAAAAAAGGGCGATCTAGGCAAAAGATAGGACTAAACCAAAAAGTGAATAAAAGAGAGGGGCCCTTCATCACAATCATGAAATTCCAGCAAGAGAATGCCAGTCACTTTTTTAGATGCATCGATAAAAAAAAAGATAGATTGCATTTAAGGCATCTACACACAAGTAGTTGCACAAAACGACTTTGTCAAGGTCAAAAATGAAAGAAATAAAAATTACTTCAGATAGACAACAAAAAACAAAAAGCATTCATGCATAAAAGGAGACTAACTCCATGTTTGTGATTAAAAACAGGATCACCAAGACTGAGTCTCCAAATAATGCCCTCAAGAAAACGGAGCAAGTCGTCAATCAAACGACTCAGCAGAATAAGAGCTTCCAGAAGCCAAAGCTCCAGTCATCATTTTTCTACCCAATAAAAGATGGCACAATCATCAGACATCATAAAAGAAAAGGCGATGGAAAGGCTTAGTTATCCCCAAGCGGATCCTTGCCTACTCCAAAGACAAAACAAAAATACTCCTCACGGCTCAGTATTACCACCACATGAGTCATCGAGCACACTCAACCAAATCTCCGCAAAATTTCCCAATGAAGAATAAAGGCTTCAAAAGACCATCATCATCAATAGTCAAAAGAGTCCAAACCATCAAGGGCTCAACAAAAAGAAAGAACAGAAAAGAAGAGACAAGAAGAGAAAAGAAAACCTTTCATCTCCAGCAGATAACAAAAAAGGTCATGACAAGAAGGCCAAATAAAAATCCTCAAGTGGATCTCCTAAAAAGTCTACAAAAAAGAATCAGAAATTCCCATCCCCTAGTGGAATAAGAGCTTCACAAGTTTAGCTCGGATCAACATCAATCAAGGAGCCAAGACTCCATCCCTAGAAAAGAAAAATCAGACCCCAGGGAGTCAACTAATTCCTTGGTGGATCACCAAATAAAGAAAACTTCATCCCTAGTGGACCTCCCAAAAAGAAGGAAAAAAGCCAGCGTAATAAAAAGAGACTAAAAAGTAAAAAGGCTTACGCATTATCCCGATAAAGCCAAATTTCAAATCACGAAAAAAAAGATAAATCGCGGGAAAAGGCAAAATCAAATGAAAATCCTTGCTCCCTAAGTAGGTCACCTCAGAAAAAGAAAAAATCAACAAAAAAAGAAGGAATTGGAAATTCCATTCCTTTAACAGAATAAGATCAGCACAAAAGCCAGCTCTCACCCATATCAATTAAGGAGCCGAGATTCCATTCCCCCAAAGGGCTACCAAAAACTGACTCCCGGGAAATCAACCAATTCCCCGGTGGATCAATAAAAAAGAAATATCATCCCTAGTGAGCCTACTGCAAAGGCAAAACTTCAGATTCATCCTCAGAATGTCATTTTCCTACACATAGGCAAGACCTGGCAAGCAAGAGCCAGCATCCGCATAAGGGAATATCAGCCTAGTCAGAGGCAAAACAAATGCAGCCAAAAGTCTTCACTTCCGATGAAGCATCTGCCTACTTAGAGGCATTACCAGAAACTCAATGGAGTATCTGCCTGCTCAGAGCCACCATCAAAATCAGCAAATTTTTAATGGATATCTGCCTACTCAAGAGGTGTCACCAAGATCAACAAATCCCCAGAGGATTCCTGCCTACCTAAGAGGCACTCATCAAAACTCCCCGACAACCAGCAAAGTCGGATGACCACTACCAAAGGATCAAAAACAAAGAATTCCTAGCAAACAACAAGCTGGAAAGCTATCAGGAAAAGCCAAAAAACACAGAATCCCTGGCACAGACCGGACGACCACTCCCAGAAAAGACAAAAACAAAGACAAAAGAAAGTATCTCAACACATGGCGCATGAGCCACCTGAGCAGTAAGCTGCCACCACCACCAGTCCTACGCAGTGGACTATACCAGCCTGATGGGGGGTTTATACTCATCCAGTCCGATACAAAACGGACTGCAACTACCAGCCTGATGGGGGGTTTATACCCATCAACCGAAGGATCGGCTACCGTCAGAAGGAGTATCCTAGGTTCTACCATGTGTCAACCGAAGGGATCGACTACCGTCAGAAGGAGTATCTTGGAGGTGCACAACACACTTTTCCCCAAAAGATCAACCGCTGCAAGACGGAACATCCGAAGGGTAACCGGGCAAGAGGGTCAACTCCTTTACCCTCCAGTCGATCATCTTGGCACGACAGGCCAATAGTCGACTAGCTAGGTAAAAGGGGGGCAGCTGTAGACCCCAAATCTTGTCCGGTCTCAAAATAAGAACAAAAGACCTCTATTCGAAGATGGACGAAGCCTAAGAAGCCACTAGGAGAGACTATTAGGCCCTATATTAGGATAGGAAGGATTTTCTAAATATAAAAATAAGGATTTTCACCTTCAGGAGTCGAGACCGCCGTCTCGCTTTTCGGGACCGTCGTCTCGCCATTGATGCAAGTTGAGACCGTCGTTTCGTTTGGCGAGACGGTCGTCTCGCCACTTGCCAATGGCGAGATCCCCCTCGCGTTTGGCAAGAAGGCCTTCTCATCACTTGAAAAGTCGATACCACTGTCTCGCCAAATAAGACGACCGTCTCGCCACTTTTGCAAGTCGAGACCGCCGTCCCGAATGGTGAGACGGCCGTCTCGACTTTGTCAGTCGAGACGGCCGTCTCGACCTGATAGGCGCGAATCCCTATAAATAGTGAGCGCTCTCCCCCTCATTTCACACAGTTCTTCCACTTTTCCTTCTACAATTTCTTCAAATTCTCTTCCTAGAGTCCCTCCGAAGCATTTTCGGAGTTTCTGAGAGTCTTAGAGAGCTTTTTATAGCGTTTCGAGAGAGTTTTTGGCGTTGTAAGAGCGAAGGGCTGCCAAAACGCACCCTACTTTCAAGAAAATTAATCAAAAGCTTGCCTCGGAGATTTCTTCATTCTCTCCCTCTCTTTTACTGTCTTTATTTTTATGATTAAATTACGTAATAGACATTAGGGCCATGTAGTCATTATTTTAAATCCACAAATAAAAGGGTAAAAGCGTCTTTTCAATAGTTCATTTATAAAATAGTTGGTCTATCATAGGGAACCTGAAAGGGGCGTTGTAAGGGAACTAACACTTCCCTTACACGTAACTAACTCCCTTACCCAACTCTGGTTTTAACGACCAAAGTTGGTTTTTCGAAAAACCAACGCCTTTTTCCTCCTTTTTCGATGTTTCTGGTATAAACATCGGTGGTGAGTCCATAAGAACCCCTTCAAATTAGTTCTTAGGTTAGCCTGGTTATCGGACAACCTAAGAACACATTTTCAAAAATCTCGTCCCTAGGTTCAGCCCAGTTATCGGACAACCTAAAGGCGTTGTAACCTCACCCATAAAAACGCGAAAAACAGAAAATTCAGAACCATCACGTCGCTCCGACCGCCTCTTTTTGACGACGGCGGCATACCTCAATATCTAGTATTCTAAGACTCTATTTAGTCTTCAGGAATCATCTTGGGCTTGCTTGAATCATCATCTTTATCAAAATCATATCTTGGGCTTGTTTGAGTCTTTAATGTTGTTGACTTGAATCATCATCAAAATCATCTCTTGGGAATGTAGGGACATGTTTCACATTGCCATCAATCTTCCCCTTAGGGCTTTCAGTTCTAGGGCAATCCAACATGCCATATATTGCCTTAAGCTAGAACCTTCTTTTCTTGCATGCGATTTCACATTGCCAATAATCTCCCCCTTATTGCTTTCAATCTCCCCCTTTTTTATGATGATCAAGGAAACACCTGAAATGAATTAAAATGCTTGACTCTATATAACCTGCTCAAGATTAACACGGATTTGCACAGTATAGTGTAGTACAGATTAGCCCAGATTTGCATCAAGTGACAAATTCTCTTAATCTCCCCCTATATATATTAATAACAAGACTCTCCCTAACTCATATGAGCAAAGACTTTTCTTAACTCTCTCTATTTAATTCAAAGATAGGAATGAATTTCACACAAATTTTAATTCATAAAAAAATCTCCCCCTATTTCATTGATAATAAAAAAAATATTTCAAGAGAAAAAAAAACTCCACTTGTTTTACACAGATTAATATCATCAAAATCTCTCCCTATTTTATTGAAAATATGAAAAATATTGCAATAGAAATTGAGCGAATGTTAGTTATTCTTCTCTGGAATTCACTCGCTTAAGCGAGTCAAGACTCACTCAAGCGAATATCAGTTATTCTTCTCTGGAAGTCAGTCGCTCAAGCGCAGGAAAATTCGCTTGAACGAATGTTAGTTATTCTTCTCTGCAGTCCATTCGCTCAAGCAAGCGTTTTGTTGCTTGAGCGAAAATAGGCTACTTTCGCTTGAGCGAACGTTCTCGCTCGAGCGAAAGACGCGAAGCCCAAAAGCCCAAATTTTTCCAATAAAAAGAGAATATGTGTTTTGAGAAAAGTAAGCAGTCTTGGAGAAGAAGAGGCATGAATACTGTTAGGGTTTCGTCTAATCTTCATCAATTTTTCACTTCTTCATCAATTAGAGCATTGTAATGGCCAACATGAGTGGCTAACTTCATTCTCTTAGGATTCGGTGCACTTCCTTTGAACTCTTTTGTATCATGGTGATATTTTGAGATATTAATCTATGCTTTGATGTTGTTATTCTTATCCTTTATGCTTTGGAATGATTTATTCTTGATTGTTTGAGGTATGATTGGAAAATATATCTTGAACCCTAGATCATGATAATAATATTTTTTACGTTAATTGCCAAGAATGGAATGAATGTATCAATTGCTTAACACCCTAACCCTAATGCTGGAAAATCTCTTAATTGTGTGAGGAATCAACATTTATTAGGTTTTCTTGTGAATTTCATGTGTGAGGAATCAACATGGATGATTTGAGTAGGTGACATCAACATTGTTAGGTTAATTGACGTTCTTAATTGACATAGCCATTACAAAAGAGGGATAAGGAAGGAAATCAATCCTAAGTAACTTTAATTGATATTTTCTCAACAATTTACAGTTCTTTGTTATTTAATTACAGTTCAACTCTTATTTGCAAAACCCAATATGTTTAATCTACTTAGTAAGCATAATTGGGAATTTTCATTGAAACTGTTCCTCGTGGGATCGACTTTTATTTAATCGAAATACTATACTGCGATTGATAATTTTGGTACGCTTGCCAATAATTCAACAAGTATTTATGGCACCGTTGTCGGGGAACGATGTTCTTTGAGAATTCTTTGTTTAGCTTATTGAGTATTTTATTTTTATTTCTGTTTTTGTTTTAGCTTTCAGTTTTAGTGTTTTTTTAATTATTGTCTTGTGCTAATCTTTGCTTGAGTTACTATTTTGATTTATGCGTTTAAGAGGATAGGTATCTTTAGAGCAATTAGAATTTAATCCAGAGATTGAAAAAATAGCTCGGAGGAACTGGGATAGAAGAAGAAGGGAAACTCAAGAACAAACCACAAGAGAATCTGCTAATTCTTCTTCCACACTTGATTTACAAGACCCAATTATAGAAGATATGGCGGAAGAAGGAGCAAATCTGAATCCAAATCCAGATCCTAATATAAATCCAAATCAAAACACAAATTCAAATCCACCTAGAAGAACTCTTAGAAATTGTGCTATGCAGCAAGGTCCAAGGCATTTTTCTAGCATTGTCATTCCGGATGATCATACATTGCAGATGAATCCATCCTTCTTAAGCTTGATTAGTGTTCATCAATTCACTGGATTGGATCATGAAGACCCTTATATTCATTTGTCTACTTTTTATGAGTTGATTGGTACCATGGGATTTAGAGCAACAAATCTTGAATCTGCATATTTGATATTATTTCCTTTTTCTTTGGCAGGTAGGACAAAGGAGTGACTGAAAGCACATCCTAATCAGAGTTTGACTAATTGGAGTAGTGTAGAAGAAAAGTTTATGAATAGATTTTTCCCACCATTCCGCTACATCAAAGCAAAATCTGACATCACTTCTTTCAGACAAGGAGCAGATGAACAATTTTGTGAAGCATGAGAGAAATTTAAATAATTGTTGAGAAGATGCCCAAATCATGGATTTGATGACGTTTCTCAGTTGAATATTTTCTATACTGGGTTGCGACATGACGCAAAGATGCTATTAGAGGCTGCAGTAGGAGGATCCATGTTGGATGTGGAAATTGATCATGCCACAAGAATTATTGATGCACTAGCTTTTACGGACCAATAGGCCCAACATGATAGACATCCAGTTCAAAAGAAAGGAATGTTAGAGCTTAACACCTCAGATGCTATCTTAGCCTAGAATAAAATATTGACCCAACGAATTGAAGCATTGAACCAAAAAATAGAGAAATTACCTCAACAAATGCACACAGTACAATCTATTCCTAATCAACAGATGAGTTGTGACGTGTGTGGAGATGAACATGCAAATGAACAATGCTCTTATCAAGGCAACATTCAACAAGAAGAAGCTAATTATATGGGTGCCCAAGGTAGTAGTCAAGGCAGACAAGGTAATTTCCCTAATCCCAGTAAATATCAGAATAATATTGCCCAAGGATGGAGAGGGAATCAGAATCAGAATCAGAATTTTGGGTGGAAACAAGGTGTTAGTTCAACTACTAGACAACTTACATTTCAACAACAGTCATATCAGCAACTTCCATATCAACATCAGCAACAACATTATCCTTCAGTGCCTGACAGAATAAGTAAATTGGACAATATTGTAGAAAAATTCATGCAAAGCACTATGGCTAATCAGCAAAATACTGAAGCTTCATTCAGAAATATAGAGACCCAGATAGGTTAACTGGCTAAACAATTATCTGAGCAGCAACAAGGAGGACAGTTTTCCGCTAACACACAAACCAATCCAAAGGAGCAGTGTAAGTCAATAACTACAAGGAGTGGTAAGGTTATAGGAGAAGGTATTGGTGACAATCTGGATGTAGAGAAGGAAATCCTAAAAGAAAAAGAAGATGAGTGTGAAAGAGAAAAAGAGAAAAATAAAAGTGAGAGTATAGAAAAAGAAAAAAATACTGAAAAAGAAGAAAAAAATAAAAAGAGTGAGAAAAAGAGGGAGAAAGATGAGAGTCAAATTCCGAAACTAAAGGATTTACCATATCCTCGTCATCCGTCCAAGAAAGATAAAGAAAGACAGTTTGCAAGATTCATGGATATTTTCAAGCATTTACAGATTAATATTCCACTGATGGAAGCTATGGAGCAGATGTCGACTAATGCAAAATTCATGAAAGAGTTGTTAACTAAGAAAAAGAGATTTACTATAGAAACAGTGGAGCTAGAAACAGGATGCAGTGCTATAATTCAGAAATATTTACCTCAAAAGTCCAAGGATCTTGGTGTTTCACTATTCCTGTCACAATTGGGACATTACAAGTAGGTAAGGCATTACTCGATTTGGGTGCTAGTATAAATATGTTGCCTTTGTCTATGCTTAAAAGAATAGGAGATTTGGAACTAAAGCCTACAAGAATGACATTACAGCTAGCTGACAAATCTCTAAAATTTTTTTATGGTGTGGCGGAGGACGTTTTGATCAGAGTTGATAAATTCATGTTTCCTGTTGATTTTGTTGTGATGGATATGGAGGAAGACACTGAAGTTCCACTTCTACTGGGAAGACCTTTCATGAAGACAACAAAAATTATTATTGATGTTGATGATGGCAAGTTAAAAGTCAGAGTAGAAGATGAGAAAGTTAATTTTAATGTGTTTGAAGCAATGAAGCATCCTATAGATAATCAACATTGTCTTAGAATAGATGTGGTAGATGATATCTTTCAAGCAGCAAGAAAGCAACTAGTTAAAGTAAGCCCATTAGAAAAAGCTTTGACAGGAATTAATGAGGAATTTGATGAAGAGGAGGAAAAAGAAATTGAGAATTATGTAAAACTTCTTCATTCAGCAAAAGAAGTTACTGCAAAAGAACAACAATCTGAGAAATTGCAGCAAGAACATGAAACTGAGAGTCAGAAGCTGGAATTAAAGGTATTACCTCCCCACTTAAAATATGTTTTTCTTGCAGATAAAGGCAGCAAGCCAGTGGTGATCAACAATGCTTTAACAAATTCTGAAGAAGAAAGATTGATCTCAGTTTTGAAAGAAAATGAGAAGGATATAGGGTGGACGTTATCTGATCTCAAAGGAATCAGTCCTTCTTATTGCATGCATAAGATTCATATGGAGAATGATTTCAAGCCTGTTGCACAACCTTAAAGACGTCTTAATCCAACTATGAAAGAGGTGGTAAAGAAAGAAGTATTGAAACTACTTGATGCAGGTATGATCTATCCTATCTCTGATAGTGCTTGGGTTAGCCCAGTTCAGGTGGTCCCGAAAAAAGGAGGTATGACTGTAATTTATAATGATAAAAATGAATTAATACCTACTAGGACTGTCACAGGTTGGAGAATGTGTATAGATTATAGAAAATTGAATCAGGTAACTAGAAAAGATAATTTTCCTTTACCTTTTATGATTCAAATGTTAGAAAGGTTAGCAGGAAAAGCTTTTTATTGTTTTTTGGATGGTTATTCAGGGTATAATCAGATAACAGTAGATCCAGAAGACCAAGAAAAAACTATTTTTACTTGTCCTTTTGGTGTGTTTGCTTACAGGAAAATGGCATTTGGATTGTGCAATGCCCCAACAAATTTTCAAAGATGCATGTTGGCTATCTTCTCAGACTTGGTGGAACAATGCATAGAAGTTTTTATGGATGATTTCTCAGTATTTGGTGCATCATTTGACCAATGTTTGAGGAATTTAAACATTGTACTAAAGCATTGTGTTGATACCAATTTAGTTTTAAGTTGGGAAAAATGTCATTTTATGGTAATTGAAGGCGTGGTGTTAGGCCATAAGATTTCTGCAAGAGGGATTGAAGTTGACAAAGCAAAAATAGAGATTATTGAGAAGCTTCCACCACCAACAAATGTGAAGGGCTTAAGAAGTTTTTTAGGACATGCAGGATTCTATAGAAGATTTATAAAAGACTTCTCAAAGATTGCAAAGCCACTAAGCAACTTGCTCAATAAGGATATTTCTTTTAAATTTGATGCAGAATGTTTGCAGGCGTTTGAATTGATAAAACAGAAATTAATTTCAGCCCCTGTGATAATTGCTCCTGATTGGAAATTATAATTTGAATTAATGTGTGATGCAAGTGATTATGCTATAGGAGCAACTTTAGGCCAAAGAAAATATAAGATTTTTCATGTTATATATTATGCTAGCAAAGTTCTTAATGCAGCTCAAATTAATTATGCAACTACTGAAAAAGAATTACTAGCTATAGTTTACGCATTGGAAATATTTAGAGCATATTTGATTGATTCATCTGTTACTATATTTACTGATCATGTAGAAATTAAGTATTTGTTAACCAAGATATAATTTCAAAAAAAAATTATTATCTTATATAATTTCAAATAAGAAAAAAAATATATTTCAAAAATATAATTTTACATCAAAATATTATTTCATCTTATATACATATAATTTTAAAGAATTTTATTATCCTCCTAATTTATTATTAATTTCTTAAAAATATATTACAATATCAAATAAATAAATAAATTAAAAATTAACCATACAAATAATATAAATATAATATTTAATAATATATTTTAAAAATATTATTTTACTACGTTCAACCATAAATCTAAATATATTATTAATTTTAAAAATATAAAAATATTTTTAAAATTTTAAATTTTAAATAATATTATATACTAGTTTTTTCATTTCTATAATATAACATATAATAGCGGTTCCACTTGGAACCGCTATTATATGTTAACTTTTAAGAGCGATTCCAGTGGAACCGCTATCATAGCTCACCACATATTTCATTATGATCGATTAAATTCTCAAATAATCAATTATATTTGAAAATATATAATAGCGGTTCAAGTTAACCGCTATCTAAAATATATTTTAGATAGCGGTTAACGTGGAACCGCTATTATATGCTCACTTTTAAGAGCGGTTCCAGTGGAACCGCTATCATATATAAATGTCCAACATATTTCATTATTTTAATTTCTATAATATATATATATATATATATATATATATATAAATGAAAATAAGTTATATTTTGGAATATATATTTTATATTATAGTAATTAATATAAATTATATTTTAGAATATATATATTGGATTTTCATTAATGTAAATTTCTAATATATATATTATATTTTAGAATAATATGTTGTGCCTTTTTAAAATTTTAACTTTTTTATATATTAGATTTTCATTAAAAAAATTTCTAAAATTGCATAAGAAAATAGAGATTTAATTATACTTTTAATAAATTTAAGATAATACTAGTTTTTATTTTTATTTTTAAATATTTATTTTAATTTTTTAAAAGAGAGAAACTATAATTTTTGTTTCTAAATACTAAATTTAAAGAATTAAATTTATTATTATTTAATATTTTAATTTAAGTATTAAAAATCTAAATTATATTTTATTAAATTAAAATAATTACAATATATTTTTCTACTTTGAGAATTAAAAATATAATTAAACTAAAACTGAAAATATTATAATACATTTTTGAACTTTTTTTTATAATATTTTTATTATTATTATGTTTTTGGATTAATTATTTTTTTCCTAATTTTTTATAAAGTCAATTTTAATATTTAAAAGTATTTAATATTTTGAATTCTGAAACTTTTTCTCTATTAACAAATTTAAAAACATAATATACTAAAAAAGTATTATACATAGTTATTTCATCCAAATTTTTAATAATATGATAAGTCATCAAATTCGTATATAAAACAAATTTAATGATGGATTAAAATAGAACAACATTTATAAGAGATTATTTATTTTTATTTATGATGGATCAAAAGTGGAAATACATTTAAATTTATAATTTTATTTATGAAACACATTTAAATTTATAATTAACGAAAATAATGAAAACCTTAATTAATATAATATGATACTTTTAGTAATGTATTTTTTTTTATAAATTTAAACTTACTTTTTTTAGTTTAGTTTTTAAATTTTATGTATTATTATTGTTAATTGATATATTAGAATAAATTTATATAAAAATAGTCTTTATCTTCAAAATTCACTTCTTCAAATACTATCTTTATATTTTTCTACTATTTTTTATAGTTAAGAAGGTCAACATTTGTGCACACACTTAAATATAATATAAAGTAGAGAGTATTTGTTTATTCTATTTTATTTCCAATCTATAATTTGAGTTTTTTTTTAAATATATTTTGTATTTTTAAAATTAATAATTTTAATGTAGTTATCTAAATTTTTATGTGATGATTTTAATTAATTGATATTATCGAATCATTTAATTTGATTTATTATAGTAAAAATCATAAAAATAAATGTTAAAATAATATTAATTATTTTAAATTATAAGAAAATAAATAATAAAAATAGAAAATAAAGTATTCTATAAAATAAGACTAATTATTATAAAGATAAAATAGAATATGGGAGGAAATGAGGATATAATATAGTAAAAATGATAGAGTTTAAAAAAAATGTAGAATGTAAGAAGTTTAAAAAGAAAAAAAAAAGTTCAAAAAGGATATATATATATATATATATATATATATATATATATATATATATATATAAATGTAATTGGATTAAATTTATTATCCCCTCATATATTATTATACATTATTAGCATAATTTTAATTTAATTAAAAATTAGAATACAAATATACTATACTATACTAATATACCATTATATTATTTTCATTATATATAAATTACAAAACTAATAATTTTAAAAAAATTTAATGATAATTTTTTTAACTTATATATTACAAAATATTTTTTAATACTTTAATAAATATAACTTTTTTAAAATATTTTCATTAATTTAAAGTATAACTTTAATATTTTTTAATATTGTTTTAAATGTGGATATCTTTAATATAAATATATAAATATGTAAAGATATAAATATATATCTTTAATATTTTGTACATGTAAATATAATTTATATATATTTTGAAATCTTTTTTCTAATATTTGTATACTATACTAATATATTATTTATATACTATACTAATAGTATAATATACTATATTATAATATTATTTGTAAACAAAACTAATATCTTTATATATAAATATATAAATATGGAAAGATATAAATATATGTAAAAATATAAAGATATAAATATATAAAGATATAAATATGTAAATATATAAATATGTAAAGATATAAATATGTAAAGATATAAATATATATCTTTAATATTTTGTACATGTAAATATAATTTATATATATTTTTAAACCTTTTTCTAATATTATTTTTTAAAAATAAAATATTATTTTAAAATTTAATATTTAAATATATAAATATATAAAGATATAAAGATATAAGTATATAAAGATATAAATAAATATATAAATATATTAATATATTAATATATAAATATATAAATATGTAAATATATAAATATGTATTATATAAATATATAAATATATAAATATGTAAATATATAAATATATAAATATATAAATATATAAATATATAAATATATAAATATATAAATATATAAATATATAAATATATAAATATATAAATATATAAATATATAAATATATAAATATATAAATATATAAATATATAAATATATAAATATATAAATATATAAATATATAAATATATAAATATATAAATATATAAATATATAAATATATAAATATATAAATATATAAATATATAAATATATAAATATATAAATATATAAATATATATATATATATATAAATATATCAATATATAATATTTAAATATATATTAAAATATATAAATATATTTGTATTTATAGATTTTATAAATATATAAAGATATAAATATATATATATATATATATATATATATATATATATATATATATATAAAGATATAAATATATGTAAAGATACAAAGATATAAATATATGTAAAGATATAAAGATATAAAATATAAAGATATAAATATATAAATATGTAAAGATATAAATATATATCTTTAATATTTTGTACATGTAAATATAATTTATATATTTTTTTAAATCTTTTTCTAATATTTATTTTTAATAATATAATATTATTTTGAAAATATAATATTATTTTTAAAATTTAATATTAATTTTTTTTTTCAAATATATAAATATATAAAGATATAAATGTATAAGGATATAAATAAATATATCAATATATCAATATATAAATATATCAAAATATAAATATATAAATATATCAATGTATAAATATATCAATATTTAAATATATATTAAAATATATAAATATATTTTTATTTATAGATTTTATATTTATATATTTATACGGATATACATTTATTTGTATATAAATATAATTTATTTGTAGATTATTATTAAAAGATCCTAGTAGCTCGGTGGTTGGAGTTTCAGCCTCCAACTCTAAGGTACTGGGTTTGAATCCCGACAATGACAATAAACCTAGTAATAAGTTAAACTTCTAAAAAATATAATATACAAAGAGGTAGGGAAATAAATAATAAATATAATTAAAAATGTAAATAAATAACTTTGTTATTGATTTAGCAACCGATTTAAATCGGTCGCTATTTTTTAAAATTTTATTATTGATTTAGCGACCAATTTGATATATTAATTTCGATCGCTAACCGATTAACGATCGATTTTTTGACATTAGCGACCGATTTTTTCGGTCGCTAAAATGGTTTTTTCTTGTAGTGAACCAATAGTTCTTGAATCACTCAAGAACTTAGGAGAATCACTCTCACAAAGATAAAAGAGCTAAACTCTAATATTTCTGAATAAAATTCAACTTATCTTTTTAATAAAAATGGTTAAGCTTATATAGAAGTTTTGTCATCAGAGTCACAAAACTCAATAAAAGAAAATAAATGCTAATAATTATCCATTAATCTAGGAATTGAAAACTATTTAATGGAGGCAAATAAATACTAATAATGATCCATTAATCTAGGAATTGAAAACTACTTAATGGATATTGTAATGAAATTGTGGCAATAAAAAATCAATCAGTTATGCACCCTCTTAGTCTTCCAAAAGCTTATGCCTAAGTTTCCAATTTAGCCCTTATTACAACTTGAAACAAAACCAAACTTAAAGTCCATTAATTGATTAACCAAAAACATAATTTGGTCAACCAATTTTACAAAGGATTGAGTCATTATTTAAACAAACTTAAAGATTGAAACAAAGTGACACATTAGTCTTCTTCCATTTGGATCATAATGCAATTTACAACTTTGGTCTTTTCACCTTGAAATGTGGGTTTGTATTCAAATAATATACAAGAGCTTCCTTTGTTTCTCTTACTCTAACTTTGTCACAGGTCCTCCAAATTCTTCAAGTGGATCATTGTCTTTGTTCATGGTCATGTCCCCATCATTAATTCATGATTATGACATGCACAAACTAATTTCATAATTATCCTTCACCATTCCTTATGAGTTTTCCTTGAAATTTAAAAAGATACTCATATTTTCTACTTCCACTACCACTTGTTAGCAAATATTTAATGTATAATCTATATTTATCATCCTACCTCATAACTTAACAATACATATATTTTCCTTCCTTATTAATAATTTCTTGTATCCAACCTCAATATCACACTTACAAATCCAAATATTTGGTAATATTAGTAAATCATTATGCATAATAAACATATATAACAACCCATTACAAAATCATTATAAATGACATTTTTAAGGTTTTAGAACATTTATATAAGACTAAACTCTACCTTATTCATTGTGAAGACATAAGTGCAAATGTGTATTCAATTTTCTTAATTGCAAGGGACATAGTCAACTATCTTAACATCATTTATACCTAAAAACATGTCAACTTCATTTAAAATATTAGTAATCTGCATCAATTATAACTCTTTCAAATTAAGTTTTACACATTTTTGGATTGGGTAATTTAAAAAGAAGTAATTTAGGATTTCCAATTTAGAAGTTCTGTAGATAACTTAATGCGATTACGTTCTAGATTATCCAAACCACAAATTTCTTGAATAACATAATCCAAAATAACTGCATTCTATATTACCCATTATCTAGATAATCTAATTTGAAAACTACCTTGATAACACAATATGAAATGTTTTAAATTTTGTTTATGCACTTAGAACAACTCACATATTTAGAATGGAAAGTCTTAATCAAAAGTATAGAAGAGAAAATAAGAAGAGCAACTATCTCATATAATTAATATAGTAAATAAGGATATTCAAAATAAAATTGATCTAAATATTCAAATCAAAATTGATTTTTTAGTAATTTCTTTGGATTATTTTTTTAAACCAAACTATTAATTAATTTTTAGATTTAAAATTAAGAACTAAACAAAATCGATTATTATATTTAGATATATTAAAACTAATTATCAATTAATAAATATTCATTTCTTTTATAATGTATTTACACCATATCTAAAAATATGATATAAATTTTAAATGGTAATTAATGAATATAAAATAAATAAAAATTATAAACATAATAATAACTATATATAAACAATCATATTACATCTCTTTATTTAAAAAAATTGCATTATAAAATGTTCTATCATTCTTTTATAAAAAATGTTTTGACAATTTCATAATAATATTTTAGTTTAATTCAAATTTTGTATTAAATTCATGTTTAATTTTTTTATTTGATATATACGATTGTTTGATGAAAAATAATCAAGAAAAGTTTTTTTTTTCCAACGATCACGAAGTTAAGAAGAAAACATGGATGAAACAATGCAAAACCTGGGAGGATTCTACACTGAAAGAGTGCATCAAATGATCTATCGGCTAAAAAATTAAATAATTATTAAAAAAATTAAGATGATAATTTAAACCTTTTCTTTTTCAATCCCTCCCACTGTCAAAATGTTAAATGCGACAACGAAAATGTTACATGAGACAACGAAAATTAATTATCTTTTTGAAATTTGAAGTAAATATTATTTTAGTTTCTTAACTTAAAAAAGGAAAATTTAATCCCTCAGTTTTAATTATTAAAAAGTAATTTTTTATTTGTTTAGTATTTAAATAAAGGTTTTTGTTTTTTAATTTTAAAAATTTAAAAATTATTTAAAACAGTTTTAAAAATTATTTTTATTTTAAAATATTAAAAATTAGTACTGATAAAAAATTTGTTTTTTATCTTTAATTTTTATTAATGATATTCAATTTTTATTAATAATTATATTAAATAATTTATCTTTATAAAATAATAAATATTATATTTTAATTATTTTTTGTCCCAGTCAAAATCATTTTCTTTTCTCTAAAATAATTTTATAAAAATATGTTTTTTTTCAATTTTTTTAAATATATGTATAAAACTATTTTGAAAATTAAAAAATAAAATAAATTCTAAATTTTAAAAATTAAAAAATAGTTTTAAATATCACATTTTAAATATATTCTTTAAGGTTAAAATTATTTCATGATTAAAATAATTTTTCGTTTAAAAAATAAAATCAAAGTTATCAAATTTAAAGAAGTAAAAACATAATTAATCAATGGCTCAGGTGTAGATAGTTCATCCTAGAAGCTACCAACAGAATCGGAAGCTATAGATCGGTCAAAAACGCAATTTCAAAGCTTGGAAGAACCGTCTGAAGACGATGACGGGGAAGAAGAGGAGGAAGAAAACGCACCACAGGAGGAAGATGACAATGACATGGAAGAAGAGGAGGAGTACACTTTTAGGTTCGAAAACGGGATGAATCCTTTGGACTTTGTCGATAACGTTGACGATTCTGGCCTTCAACCCTACCAGCGATTCGAGCGTCTTGAACAGGAAGCTCTCGCCGATGAAAAGCCGAAAGCAACTAAACGATGACACAGGTTCTTCGGTTTCTTTAGCCCTATTTAATTCCGACGCGTTGTTTATTTCCTTGCTCCATCTGTTGTATTGACTGCATTTGTGGTCAGACTGTTGAACTTTGAATTTGCTGTTTTTGTTGTCGCTGCTGTGAAGATTCTTGATAACGAGTTTAGGTGCTAAAAATGTTGAACAAATTTAAAATGTATCACACGAGTTCATGTCGCTGTGAATTTAAAATGTTTTTAGATGTTTGTTTGACTAGTGTTATTTCATGTCAATAAATGCAGCGCAGAACCACCTTCGAACATGGCTAGGGGCTAGGGAAAGTGATATTTCCGGAGCAAAGATACTGAGATAATGGAAGCGATGAATTATGGTGGTGTGCATAAGAGATGCATATGACCAGTTTAGTATATAATATATTTTGCTTGCAGTTTGTTTGATTGTTTTTATTGATAAATAATAAATTGGTAGTTCATCATCATGTCAAATTGCGAAGTATACTTTATTTCTTTTCTTTTCTTTTTTTCAACATAACAAAGACTACTATGAAATAAGTTGTTAGCCTTCCTTTATTTGTTGTTAGTGTCCATAATTTACTTAGTCTCCTAATGCATATTTTTAGCAGTTTGTCAGTTCATAAGCAAAGACTACCCTGAAAGAAGTTGATAACTATCCTTTAATTATTCTATATAAATGGTAGATTACAAGTTTTGGTCTCGAGGACTTGGTCTCTAGGACTTGAGTGGTCACTTGACCAGAGGAATATGTAACATCTCATTCTCAATACCTGGTTTGTTAAATTTTGATAAATTTTTTGTCAAAATTTTAATAATTAAATTATTAAGAATTAGGTAAAGTAACTGTAGAGTTTTATGTTTGTTAAATTATTTGTGATTTTTTAGAACTTTTCTAGAATTTTTAGAAAATACTTAAAATTGACCCGTTTTGCGAGCAGTTAGGTGTCGGATAACAATTATATAATCTAAGGTAGAAATGGAAAGTGAGAGAAGTAATTAAATTAAATTAAGAATTTAATAATATTGTAGAGATGAGGAGTGAATCATTTGGTTAGACCCTTGTCATAAGATTGGAGGGTCATGAGTTCAATTCGTGTATATGCATTAGAATAATTATAATTTTTTTATTATTTTATAATTGTTAGAAAATACTCATGTGAGTGCCTAAACTTTGAGTATGGACTTAATAATTTTAATTGTCACATTTAGAAATTATTGTTTTCTTGTATGCATTGAATGTGTGTATATTAAAAGTTTATTATGTGTATAAGTTGACAATGGTTGATATGGTTTGGAGTGATGTTTGAGTCTTACGGGTTGTGGATTCAAATTCTGACTAGAGTAAATAGAAGAAAATAGTGGATAAATTTTTGGAAATCTAATCTGCAGCCGTAATTTCCTCATTTCTCTCTTTCTCTCAAAACTTTTCTTATCTTTAAGATTGATTTTGACAGAAAAATCTTGATTTTCTTGACAAGCTCCAAAGAGGTAAGTTAATGTGAGCTTAAAATATTATTAGAAATGGATTAACAACACAAAGTGAATTTAAATTCTCATGAGATAGAAACATAGAAATATAAAATTCTAACTAGTATTTTATTACGTATATAGATTTTGCTGAAACACAACATTAAGCTTTGAAAGGAATAAGTGTGAACGTATCAGGTAAGGGGTGGACTATATAGTAAGGATTATATCATAAACTTGTTTGACCTTATTTGTTGAAGTTGTCTAAATTTGTTATGATTGATAATTTTGATTTCATTATATGCTTGGTTATGAAAGTGATAATGAATTGCTTACGTGTATGATGGTGTAAAATATATGTTTGGTACTCTATTATGATATGTATGGTCTTTGAGTGAGCATTTATATGCATGGTGGTTTTTCATGAGAAAGTTCATTGAAAATTAAATTGAAAGAATTGGATGATGGGTTGTGAACCCTTTTTGAACTGTATTGGAAGTTTTCTGCTTGTAACAGGTGATTGGAAATTTTTGGGAAGTCTGTATTACAGGGAAAACTCTGTCAAATTTTTGGACAAATGTGAATTTCTAAGAAAAAACACTTAGGGACTGTCGTCGTCATCAAAAAGAGGCGGTCGGAGCGATGCGATGGTTTCGACTTTCCATTTTTCGCGTTTTTTTTGTGGTTACAATGCCTTTAGGTTGTCCGATAACCGGGCTGAACCTAGGGGCGAGGTTTTCGAAAGAGTGCTCTTGGATTGTCCGATAACCGGGCTAATCCAAGAGTTAGTTTTGAAGGGTTCTTTGGAGTCGCCACCGACATTTTTACCGGAAACGTCGGAAAAGGAATTAAAAGGCGTTGGTTTTCGAAAAACCAACTTTGGTCATTAGAACCAGAGTTGGGTAAGGGAGTTAGTTACGCGTAAAGGAAGTGTTAGTTCCTTTACGACGCCCCTTTCGGGTTCCCTATGATAGGCTAGCTACTTCGGATAAATAAACTAGAAAATACGCTTTTACCCTTTATTTTGCAGAATTTAAATTTATGACTACATGACCCTAATATCTATTGCGTAGTTTAAAATAAGGCAGTAAAAGGTAGAGAGAGAAAGTATAAACCTCCGAAACAAGTTTTTCTATTAATTCTTTGATAAAATAGGGTGCTTTGCGGCAGCCCTTCACTCTACACAGCGTCGGAAACCTCTCAAAACGCTCAGAAACACTCTTAGAAACGCTCAGAAACTCCGGAAATGCTTCGGAGGGATTCTAGAGAGAGAATTTGGTGATGTGACTAGAGAGAGAGTGAAAAAACCATGTGGAATGAGGGGAATGGAGCCCCTATTTATAGGGATTCGCGCCTGTTAGGTCGAGATGGGTCGTCTCGTCTGACAAGGTCGAGACGGCCGTCTCGCCAAACGAGACGACCGTCTCGCATTGCAGGAATGGCGAGACAGCCGTCTCGTCAATCGAGACGGCGGTCTCACCATTCGCAGGTGGCGAGACGGCCGTCTCACCAAATGAGACGGTGGTCTCGCCACTTGCGCAAGGCGAGACGGCGGTCTCGACCCTCAAAGGCGAAAATCCTTATTTTTGTGCCAGGAAACCCTCCTATCCTAGTATGGGGCCTAATAGTCTCTCCTAGTTGCTTCTTAGGCTTCTTCCATCTTCGAAAAGGAGGTCTTCTTGTCTTTATTATGAGGCCGGGCAAGTTTTGGGGTCTACAGTTGCCCCCCCTTTTCCCGACTAGTCGACTGCTGGCCTTTTGTGCCAAGGAGATCGACTAGAGGGTAAAGGAGTTGACCCTCTTGCCCGGTTGTCCTTCAGACGCTCCGTCTTGTGGCGGTTGATCTTTCGGAAAAAAAGTGTGCTTCTAGGACGCTTCTTCTGGTGGTAGTTGATCCCTTCGGCTGATGAGTACGAACCCCCATCTGGTTTTGACGAGTATGAACCCTCGCCCGGTAAGCCCCCTTTTGTAAGGCCTGATGAGTATACACCCCCATCTGGTGTTGTTCCCCCGGATGCTCCTTCTTGCGGTAGCTGATCCCTTCGGCTGATGAGTACGAACCCCCATCTGGTTTTGACGAGTATGAACTCTCACCCGGTAAGCCCCCTTTTGTAAGGCCTGATGAGTATACACCCCCATATGGTGTTGTGCCCCCGGATGCTCCTTCTTGCGGTAGCTGATCCTTTGGCAGTGATGGCGGCTTACTGCTCTAGCTCATGCGCCAAGCGTTGAGGTGTGTTCTTTCTTTGTTTTTGTTTGTCTTTTCTGGGAATTGTCATCTGGTCTGTGCCGGGGATTTTGTTGGTGTTCATCCAGCTTGTTGATTGCTGGGGATTCTTTGATTTTTATCTTTTGGTAGTGGTAATCCGATTTTGCTGGTTGTCGGGAATTTTTGATGAGTGCCTCTTAGGTGGGCAAGAATCCTCTGGGATTTGTTGATCTTGGTTAGGCCTCTTAAGTAGGCAGATATCCATTGAGTTTCTGGTAACGCCTCTGTTGACAATTCAAGGACTTGATGTTGCACTTGATGAATATGAAGAATGGATTTTGATGATGATCCAAGAACTAAAGACTTAGAATATTGAAGATTGAAGATTGGTGATAATTGTATTATAATAACTCTGTTTTATTTAAGATTGAGTCTGTATTTTTAGAGTCTAAGATAGCCGGTACATAGTCTGTAACTTAGAAGCTTCAAAAAGCTCAAATTTATCATTTAGGCTCGGCTTTAATCGATTATATAGGTAAATAATCGATTAAAACAGTGAGAAAACACTTTCTATACAAACTCACTCGTTTTAATCGATTAAAACGACAAAATAATCGATTGTTTTGTACTTGTTCAGTACTGGATAATCGATTATTTCACCAAATAATCGATTATTCCGGAGAGGTTTGGGTTCGACGTATTTGGCTCGTTTTAATCGATTATCACTCCAAATAATCGATTATTTCGATCTGTTTTTTCATTTTAAATTTCAAATTAACCCTATTTTCGAAAACCCAATTACCAAGAACCCTAGTTTCGAAATCCCCAATTCCTAAACCCTATTTCCTTACTTAAACTCTGCTTTGGCACTCGGAAAAAAGAATAACTCTTTCCATACAAAATTTAAGTGCTTGTGAGTGCCGGAGAAGCTGTTTGTTGCAAGGAAAGGGGCTTTTGGAACTCGGTGTGAGGCTAGAAGCGATAAGAATCACTAAGTGGAGTTCTTAGTGGATTGTGTGCTTGTGCTCGTCTCTAGGGAAAGTCTGTTCTTCATCTCTTGTGGATTTCAAGAGAGGTGTTTTTCGATCTTTATCTGTTCATTTGTAATCTGTTTGTAACAATTTGTTCTTAGTGATAGCGTTAATCCTCTTTTGAGTGATTAGCAAGCTGGACGTAGGGTCTTTTGATCCGAACCAGTATAAACCTACTGTGTAATCTTCTCTACTCTTCTCTATTTACATTTACGCAGTTTTTAATCGGTAAAATTTGGGGAAAATTTTGAAAACCTAATTTTTATTAAGAAACCAATTCACCCCCTCTTGGTTTTTGTCCAGACCACGCGAACATTCAGCTGCGCGATTCTAACAAGTGGTATCGAGCTTGCTTTGATAGTCATTCAAATATTTTCGAAAATGGCCGGACAAAATCAAACTTTTGCCGAAGGTGCGTCTATCAACGAGACCCCCACTTTTTGCGGGTCAAAATTATCCTTTTTGGAAGGTACGTATGCAAATATTTTTAGAGTCCGTTGATAGAGGCGTTTGGGACGCAATTTTAAACGGTCCATTTGTTCCTAAAATTACGGAGAACGGTGTTGACGTTCTTAAACCTTTTGATAGATGGACTGCAGATGAAAGTCAAAAAGCACAATTTGATGTTAGGGCTAGAAACATTATTTCATCTCGCTCTAACCCTTGATGAGTTTTATAGAATTTCGGTTTGTAAAAGTGCACAGGAAATGTGGGAAATGCTAAGGGTGACCCACGAAGGAACCGACGACGTCAAAAGAGCACGTAAAAATTCTTTAATCCAAGAATACGAGATGTTCGGATGCAACCCGGCGAAACGATTTTCGACGTTCAGAAACGTTTCACTCATATCGTGAACCATCTCACCGGACTAGGTAAAGTATTTGACGTTGATGAATTAAATGTTAAAATTTTGAAATCTTTGGATAGGAAATGGCAACCTAAGGTGACGGCCATCTCGGAGTCACAAAACCTTGCCACTATGTCTATGGCGGCGTTATTTGGAAAGCTTAGGGAGCATGAACTTGACCTTGGAAGACTAAATGAGGAAGAGGGTCA
Organism: Sphenostylis stenocarpa; assembly: GCA_963425845.1. NCBI lineage: Eukaryota > Viridiplantae > Streptophyta > Magnoliopsida > Fabales > Fabaceae > Sphenostylis > Sphenostylis stenocarpa. The sequence goes on along the minus strand of OY731402.1, from coordinate 11,397,148 downwards.
ATATCAAAAGAAGAACCTAGCTTTCAAGACCGAGATTTCAAAAAGCAAAAATAAGAAAGAAGAAGAAGAAGACTCCGAAATTGATGAAGAAGAGATGAGTCTTTTTATAAAGAAGTTCACCAAGATGATGAAAGCAAAAGGAAGACATCCTTTCAAAGGTAAGGGAAAGGTAAAAGAAAATTCTTCCGTTAATATAAAATGCTTTGGTTGTGGTGAAGCAGGGCATATGAAGTCCGAATGCCCAAACAAGAAAAATGATGAACACAAGGGCAAAAAGCAATTCAAGAAGAAAGCATATATTGCTTGGGATGACAGTGATTCAAATTCAGAATCAAGCGACTCGGAAATAGAAGCAAACAATTGCTTAATGGCAAATGACAACATTTCTTCGGATTTTGAGGTTAGTGATTCTGATTCATCCTCTAGTGAAGAAAATGACCATGATGAATTGCAAAATGCTTATAATGAGTTATTTACTGCATTTATGGATATGAAAAAAGAATATAAAGTTGTAAATAAAAATCTAAGAAGATCCGAAAAGGAAAATGAGTCCTTGAAATTGAAAATTGCATGTTTAGAAGAAAAGGAGGTAGCTAATACGAAAATTGTATGCTTAGATGAGAATAAGGACTTAGCTTGTGCAAATTGTAAAGAGCATGAATATGACATAGATATTCTTAACCATTTGCTTGACAAAGCCAAAAAAGAAATTGATGATCTTAGGAAGCATGAAATGGTAATTGCTCAAAATAATGTAAATCAAAGAGTTCCTTTGAAAAAGAGTAAACCTAAAAAGAAAAGAACATGGGTAGAAAAAGGAACTAGAGCATGTCATGTTAATAATGTGTCTTGTTCTAAAACTACTTCAAATGCATGCTTCTATTGTATGAAACAAGGTCACACTTCAAATAGATGTAAAATTAAACATTTTGGTGTTCCTAAAGGCAAATATATTTGGGTTCCAATTGTAAAATAATTTTGTTTGTCTTCATTTTTGAAATGCCTCTAAAATCATTTTAAACATCTAAAAACAAAGTATTTTTACAAAAGCTTTCTTAAACATGTTTTTAATTGATACAGTTTTGAAAGAACCAAATAAAATCACTTAGAATGTTCAAAGAAGTGTTTTTACAGCATTTTAATCGATACAACTTGTTTTTAATCGATTAAAACCATTTAGAACTCATTATGATCGATCAGATTTTTATTATGAGCGGTCAGAATCCTTTAAATCGATTAAAAACACGTTTCAATCGATTAAAATTACTTAAAGGGTCAGGATGATCGATCAAAATCAAATTATGACCGATCGAAGTAAATGTGATCGATCAGATTTTAATTATGAGCTGATCGAAATTTTTCAATCGATTAAAACACGTTTCAATCGATTAAAATCACTTAAAGGATCAGGATGATCGATCAGAATACAATTATGACCGATCAGAATCGCTTATGATCGATCAGAATTTAATTATGACCGGTCAGAACTCTTTTAATCGATTAAATCTCGTTTCAATCGATTAAAACAACTTAAAAAATTTTTCTACACTGCGTTTTAATCGATTAAAAAGACGTTTTAACAGATTAAAACTGCACTTTTAATAGATTAAAAGAATCTTTTAACAGATTAATTAAACCAGCAGTTTTGAAAATCTTCTATAAAAACAGTTTGGCTTGAACTTTTAAAACACACATTGAATATAAGTTTTCACACATCCTTTAGCAATCAATCAAGCAACTGCGGTGCAAACACTTTGGAGATCAAGGATGTGCTACTTGTTGATGATATTATTGGATCAACTCGATAGTTTGTTATGTGTAGAATTTGCTAAGATAATGCAGGGAGAGTTTGAAATGTCTATGATGGGAGAATTGACATTCTTCCTTGGACTACAAATCAAGCAACTTAAAGATGGTATTTTCATCTCTCAAACCAAATACTGCAAAGAGATCCTCAAAAAGTTTGGTATGGACACCTCAAAGGAAGCTAACACACCCATGGGAACTTCATGCTATCTAGACAAGGATGAATCAGGTTTGGAAGTTAATCAAACTATGTATAGAGGTATGATAGGATCACTATTATACTTAACCGCTAGTAGACCCGATATTATGCATTCTGTCCGTATGTGTGCTAGATTTCGAGCTTGTCCTAAAGAATCTCACCTAATTGCGAGTAAAACATATTTTAAAATACTTAAAAGGAACTACTGGGTTTGGCTTGTGGTATTCGTCTGATGCTTGTATTAGTTTATTAGGATATTCGATGTCGATTATGGTGGATGTAAAATTGATAGGAAAAGCACTAGTGGGACTTGTCATTTGTTAGGTTCATCCTTAATATCATGGCATTCTAAGAAACAAGCATGTGTAGCTTTATCTACCACCGAAGTCTGAATATATTGCAGCTGGTAGTTGTTGTGCTCAAATTCCGTGGATGAAACAACAGTTAGAGGATTATAGTATATATTTAAATGACCTACCCTTAATGTGTGATAATACGAGTGCAATCAATCTAACTAAGAATCCAGTAATGCACTCTAGGACTAAACATATTGAGATTAGACATCACTTTTTAAGAGATAATATCAGCAAAGGAAACTGTAAGATAGAGTATGTAGACACTAAAAGTCAATTAGCAGATATATTTACTAAGCCTCTACCAAAGGATAGATTCTATGATCTTAGAAGAGGCTTAGGGATATCAGAAATAGCTTAAATTCTGCTTAATTTGACTGTTTTTGGATGATTGTTATGTTAAAATTTGTGTTGTAGGATATTCATAGGTTATAATGTGTAAAAACCTTAAAAACTTGATATAGCCTCCGGAATAATCGATTATCGGAAGTAATAATCGATTATTTTTCCTCAAAACGTCCAAAACGAGGTATTCTCCTCCGGAATAATTGATTATTTCGTGATATAATCGATTAAATGCCTCCGATAATCGATTATTTGCTTGAAATAATCGATTAAAGCTGTCGAGATATTGAAATAATCGATTATCTTGAAATATAATCGATTAAACGCGACCAGCTTTTGCCTCCTAGCCGTTGCCAACGGATATTTTGCCATGGAATCTCTACTATATGACCGTTGGAAGTATTTTCTCTATAAAAAGAGACCTCTAGTTCAATTATACTCACTTCTAATTCTTGTAATCAAGTTTTCTTGAAATCTATACTCTCTTTGCTTCATTATTCCCTCACTTGTCTCCAAAATCTCTTCAAGTTTATCTACTCTCTCAAATGGCCTCATCCTCTCGCCCTAAGATTCCTACAAGAAGAAGGTCTCGCACCTTCCTCTCATTCCCGTCCTAATTCTATAGAAGGATGGATCTCCGATGCAGATAGCCAACAAGAGTTTCTAACCTACTCGGAAAGAAAAAGCTATTATTTCTCCCAAATTTCTTATAGGTGAGCAATTCATTCGTAGGGGTTTCAATTTTCCTAATCTTCTTGAAATTCAAGGAGTTCTCCCGTTTATCCAAATGCAAGGTACATACTATCCCGACTTAGTTAGGGTATTCTATTCTAGATTCAAGTTTAGGGATCAAATTGCTACATCCCGTGTAAAAGGGGTTAACATAATTCTAGATGATGATATTTGGGAAAATGTTGCTCACTTCCCCATTAGAGAAGATGCTATTAACGTTTATGGTGAGCTAGATGACTTTGACAGGTTTCTAACTTATCGCTCTTTTCTACGGAATCCCTCAATGGAGATTGGACGTATCCTTCATGCTTGGACCTTTAAAGAAGGAAGAACGCATGCTTCTACATTTACTTGTATGGATCTTATGTCCCCTGGCTACGAATCATGCCCAATGCTCATCCATTGATCTTCGAATTATTCATGCAATAATGAATAATGAACCTTTAGATTGGGGTGTTCTTGTCACAATGACCATGCTTAAAGCAAAACGTCATCACACCTTCAAAATTCCATATGCCCTTCTTGTATCCCGTATTCTTGAATATAAAGGAGTGAATGTTGAAGGTGAGCAAGCAGTTAGAACAAACAATTTAAACCGCATGTCTGGATAGCACATTGACTCAACTTCAAATGGTGCAAGTCAATGAAATCTATGTTCACAAAGATGACGTTCAAAATCAAGGTGATGCAAATGAAGACTCTGATGAAGATATGCCTCCAGCTACTGATCTTCCCTCTAACCAAATCCAAAGTGTTGGAACATCCTCTTCTCATCAAGAAACAAGACAATCCATGGAAGATATGCTTTCCGACATGAATCAAAGAATGCAATCATTCTTCAATCTTTCTGGCGCACGGCATGATGAAATTATTCGTCGTATATCCGATGTAGATGATAGAGTAGGTAGATTAGAAAATAGATTTGATACTCTCTTTAATGATGGGGATAGTGAAGAATTTTAGATTTTATTTTGTTTATATCTTTGTATTGTTATGAATGAATGATTATGAAATAAAATTTGATGTTTCTTTCATGCTATGATTGAGGGGGAGCTTTCTCTAACTTATGCATATTTTGAGGGGGAGCTCTTATGATTGATGTTGCAGAGTTCTTTTTGATTATAATCAAAATAGGGGGAGAAAAATTTAAAGCCTATGATTCAATTTTAAATTTTATCTGGTATGTTTAATGTGTTTGTTAGTATGACAGATAAAACAGGTTATTACAAAGGGCTTTAAAAGAAAATTTTGATCATCATCAAAAAGGGGGAGATTGTTGACAATTCAAGGACTTGATGTTGCACTTGATGAATATGAAGAATGGATTTTGATGATGATCCAAGAACTAAAGACTTAGAATATTGAAGATTGAAGATTGGTGATAATTGTATTATAATAACTCGTTTTATTTAAGATTGAGTCTCGTATTTTTAGAGTCTAAGATAGCTGGTACATAGTCTGTAACTTAGAAGCTTCAAAAAGCTCAAATTTATCATTTAGGCTCGGCTTTAATCGATTATATAGGTAAATAATCGATTAAAACAAGTGAGAAAACACTTTCTATACAAACTCACTATTTTAATCGATTAAAACAACAAAATAATCGATTGTTTTGTACTTGTTCAGTACAGATAATCGATTATTTCACCAAATAATCGATTATTCCGAGAGGTTTGGGTTCGACGTATTTGGCTCTGTTTTAATCGATTATCACTCCAAATAATCGATTATTTCAATCTGTTTTTCATTTTAAATTTCAAATTAACCCTATTTTCGAAAACCCAATTACCAAGAACCCTAGTTTCGAAATCCCCAATTCCTAAACCCTATTTCCCTACTTAAACTCTGCTTTGGCACTCGGAAAAAAGAACAACTCTTTCCATACAAAAGTTAAGTGTCGTGAGTGCCGGAGAACTGTTTGTTGCAAGGAAAGGGGGCTTTTGGAACCTGGTGTGAGGCTAGAAGCGATAAGAATCACTAAGTGGAGTTCTTAGTGGATTGTGTGCTCGTGCCGTCTCTAGGGAAAGCTGTTCTTCATCTCTTGTGGATTTCAAGAGAGGTGTTTTCTCGATCTTTATCTCGTTCATTTGTAATCTGTTTGTAACAATTTGTTCTTAGTGACAGCGTTAATCCTCTTTTGAGTGATTAGCAACTGGACGTAGGGTCTTTTGATCCGAACCAGTATAAACCTACTGTGTAATCTTCTCTACTCTTCTCTATTTACATTTACGCAGTTTTTAATCGGTAAAATTTGGGGAAAATTTTGAAAACCTAATTTTTATTAAGAAACCAATTCACCCCCCCCCCTCTTGGTTTTTGTCCGACCACGCGAACATTCCGCTGCGCGATTCTAACAGCCTCTGGGTAGGCAGATGCTTCATCGGAAGTGAAGACTTTTGGTTTCATTTGTTTTGCCTCTGACTAGGCTGATGTTCCCTTATGGGGATGCTGGCTCTTGCTTGCCAGGTCTTGCCTATGCATAGGCAAATGACATTCTGAGGATGAATATGAAGTTTTGCCTTTGCAGTAGGCTCACTGGGGATGATCTTTCTTTTTGATTGATCCACCGGGGAATTGGTTTCCTTCCCGGGGATCTAATTTTGATTTCCCCTTTGAGGGAATGGAGTTTTGACTCCTTGTTGGATGTTATTGGTATGAGATGGCTTTGCAATACTCTTGTTTTATTGGGATTTCCGATTCCTTCTTTTTCGTTAATTTTCCCTTTTCTGTGGTGACCCACTTAGGGATTTTATTGATTGCCTAAAAGTTAGGATTGATTTCGCCTTTTTTTCGCGATTTATCTCTTTTTTATCGCAATTTTGAAATCTGGCTTTTTTTATGGGGATAATGCGTAAGCCTTTTTACTTTTTAGTTTCTTTTATACACGCAGACTTTTTCTTATTTTTGCGGATCCGCAAGGGATAAAGTTTTCTTTCTTTGGTGATCCACCAGGGAATTAGTTGACTCCCTGGGGATCTGATTTTTCTTTTCTAGGGATGGAGTCTTGGCTCCTTGATTGATGTTGATGCGAGCTAAGCTTGTGAAGCTCTTACTCCACTGGATGGGAATTTCTGGTTCCTTTTTGTAGATTTTTTATGAGATCCACTTGAGAATTTTTATTCGGCCTTTTCTGTTGCGGCCCTTTTTTGTCATCTGCTGGAGATGAAGGGTTTTCTTTCTTCTTTTCTCTTCTTTCTTTTTGTTGAGCCCTTAATGATTTGGACTCTTTTGACTGTTGATGATGATGGGCACTTGAAGCCTTTATTTTCCATTGGGGAGTGTGGAGGAGACTTTGGGTGAGTGTGCTCGATGACTCATGTAGTGGTAATGTTGAGCCGTGAGGAGTGTTTTTGTTTTGCCTTCGGAGTAGGAAGGGATCCTCTTGGGGATGACTAGGCCTTTCCGTCGGCTTTTCTTTTATGATGTCTTGATGATTGTGCCCTCTTTTATTGGGTGATGATTGAAGCTTTGGCTTCTGGAAGCTTCTTATGACAACTCGCTCTTCTTTCTTAAGGGAGAGCAATGTTTGGAGACTTATTACTTTCTTGTGCCTTCTTTTCTGGGAAGAAGGATGGTAGCTGAAGCTCTTAATTTTTAGAAGCTCTTATTCTGCTGAGTCGCTTGATTGACAACTTGCTCTCCGTTTTCTTGAGGGTATTATTTGGAGACTTAGTCTCAGTGATCCTGTTTTCAATCACAAACATGGAGCTAGTCTCCTTATATGCATGAATGCTTTTCATTTTTTGTTATTTATCTGAAGTAATTTTTATTTCTTTCATTTTTGACATTGACAAAGTCATTTTGTGCGACTACTTGTGTGTGGATGCCCTAAATGCAATCTATTCTTTTTGATTGATGCATTTGGAAAAGTGACTGGCATTCTCCTGCTGGACTTTTTTATGATTATGATGAAGGGCCCCTCTCTTTTATTCATTTTTTGGTTTAGCCCTATCTTTTGCCTAGACCGCCCTTTTGGGGTTTTCGGTCTAGCGGGCTGCCTTAATTTTTGCCTAGGATATCTTAGCGGGCTTTTTCCTTTTTTATGAATGCCCTAACTTTTTCCTAGACCGCCCTTCACGGGTTTTCGATCTAGCGGGCTACCCTAACTTTTGCCTAAGAATCTCCTAGCAGGCATTATTCTTTTTATTGTCATTTTTTCTTTCTCTTCTCTTTTTTGAGAGATAGGAGCCTATCATATGCATGCAATGTTTGCGATATGCATCCTATAATACTATTTCAATTAATTTTTCAAAAGGATTAACCAATGTGCTTTTACTTCTGATGAGCTTCTGACGTTATGTGCTTTCGTCGACAGGGATAGGCTGTACCAATTTTGTCGTCTCAATTTTTTCATGACCGAAGAATGATTGTGTTAATTGTAGAGCGACTTGCCATGTCAGTGCGACCCTCCCTTTCCTTGGGGATGTCGATCCTCCTATTGATTACTATCTCCACATTTCCCTACTAATTACTAGAATGTCGTAGTGTTAAGGGTCAAGAGAAAAGAAGGAAGATGATGTTTAATCAAAGGCTTGTGTTTTAGAATTGTCTTATTTTGACAAAAAATGGTTTTTGTAAGCACGGCTAGCCAAGGTTGGTTAGAGTGTTTAGGCTAGTTTAAACAAACATTTTGTTTATGGCGTCTTATTCTATGATGCTTGCTATGACTGATTGACTTCCCTAGTCCGCCCTTTGGGTTTTCAGTTTAGGATGTTGTGTTTTGTTTTGTCTTAACTTTTGTCTAGGTTTCTTTTTTTTTTTTTGCTTTGGAAACCTAGCGGACTTTATTTTGTAACCCTAATTTTTGCCTAGGCTACCCTTTATGGTTGTTCAGGTTTCCTAGCGGGTTTACCCTAACTTTTGCGTAGCCCCCTTTTGTGGGTTTCCTACCGGGTACCTTGCCTTTTTTTTTGGTCTTTAGATTCTATGGGCTTCCTTTGATTTTTGTTTTCTTTTTGCACAACATTGGCGAAACACGACTTTACTTATGACGAGGTAAAACTTTATTTTGTGCTTCTAGTCAATCAGTGGTGATGGATTTGACTTTTATTTTGGTCAATGGCGCAGTTTGATTACTTTGACGCATTTTGAAAACGTTTGCTTAAACATGGTTATTAATGAGATTTAGACATGAATAGTAAGAAGAGAAGCAGATAGTAAGAATGACATTCTTTGTAATTAATAGGGAAATATGTGCCCTACAATGCTCGGGGGTCGGGCTAGCCCCGAGGAGTAATCTCTAATAGTCATTGGGTTTACAAACCCTAAGAATCAGAAGGAGAACACCTAATGAATAAAGTCGCTTTTGACGCTTGAACCCTTCTATTTGGGAAAATCTGATTCAAGGTATGGAGGGGAGACTTCCCTTTTCTCCGTGCAGCTTGATCCTTTGTAGGGTCATGCCCTAGGCTATGCTTTAAAGGATTGTCTTTAAAATTTGGTGGCTCCCTTATTCCTTGAGAGTTTCTAATGAGCCCTTGGTTTGGGCGGCATCCATATTTCCTCATCATGTGGGTCACCTTCATATTTTTGGGGAAGTCTTTTCATATTGGCAAAAGATATTTCAATGGTCCTCTTCGGCCGCATCCATTCAAGGTAGGGCAGATGACTTACTGATCCGAATGTCGTCTCTAGCTTTAACAGTGACCAGCTTGTCGCCTACCGTGAATTTATCTCTTTTGGTGGAGCGTTGAAAGAACTGCCTTAGCGTCATGAGTCCAAAGTCTTCTCAGTTTCCCCTTTGGATTATGTTTTTCTTCGGTCTTTTTATTTTTTCTTTATTTGTAGGAGCGTCGTCTGGTAGCTCCTCGAGGTGTAGATTCTTTCACTTCTAATTTTTCCCCCGAATGTTGGCTATGCTGGATATATCTTCATTGATGGAAGATGTTTCTGCGTATCTCAATGGTACAACTTTATTTGGTTCGAGACATAAATAAATGCAACGGCTTCCTTGCCCCCTCTTCCTTATTAACTTGGATATCCAATGGTTGAGGCTTGTTATCCTCCTTGGGCGGATCAACCATTGGAGAGAACTTGATGACGAAAGGCTTACTCTCCATCTTATTCCGATTCATGGGAAGCACATCAATTAATCCTTTCTTTTTTATTATCTTATTATTATTAAAGTGAGAATGAATGCAATTTATGAATGCAATAGACGTTTGAAGAGATGATGAAAACAAACAATTTTATTTATTTCATCCAGACAGTGTACATTCCTCAATGCAATGTTTCGAAGTACATTTTTTTTAAAAGCGGAGAAGCCTAAATGAACCCATAGGCGGGTAAATATTTTTATTTATTTTCTTTTTGACTTCCCGTGCATGGCATGCGAATGCCCTAATCCTCTTTTCATGGTATTGAGGAATGTCCACTTCTTCGACTGTCTATTATGTTATGCACGTTATGAGGATGAAGTTTGGTGGATGTATGTATGCAAGTGTTTGTTTTTTCCTAAACATTATCATGTTTTATTTTCTAACATGATGTATGATAGTGTTTATTCTTTTGTGTTTTTTTTTATGCGGATGAGGGCATGAAGAATACCAGCCGCTTTCTAGAATGCAACAATTTTTATTGTTTAAAATGAATGATTTATGAGATGGATATTCCTTAAGATAATGGCTTAGGTATCCTCCTTAAAGCTTATGCTTTGTGGGGTATCATACCCACCTTGGTATAATGGTTCCTTCCCCATCACAGACTTGACAAGTATAATGGGGGTCATCATCACACCTTAGTACATTTGTCCCTTCCTTGTCGCAAAGGTCACAAATGTGCTCGGGGCCTCTTTCGCCATTGTCTTAGGGATATCTAGTGCTCCCTAGAATGAATGTATTTATGCATGCACCAGTACAAAAGGGCGGTAGATGTTCAAAGTGGCATAACTTTTGACTGGGTTATCCGATTTGGACGCAGAGCATGTCAAAACGAAGAGAAAAAGGTGAAGAACTAAGCTACAAATTTCGAAAGGGGATTTGACCCAGTAATTTTCCCAAAGAAATGCTTCTAAGACCCACTTTTTAGGGATTTATTAAAATGATGTGTATGCATACTTTCCTTTCTTTATGCATTTATTTTCTCTCTTGGTTTTTGCACTTACGATGCGATATGAATGATACGACTTTGTCAAAATTATTTTATAAATGTTTTGATTTTGTTATTATTATCTTATTTATTTTTATTTTTTTAGCCTTTTATATCTTCCGTCGGATCTGCGTGACTACTTAGCTTACAAAGAACCCGAAACCAGGCTAGCTAAAAGGCAGACTGTCCGAGATAAAATGGTTTTATTGGCGAAAGAATAATATTAGCGCCCCTTATCTCTTCTGTCGGACTGCGTGGCTACTTAGCTTACAAAGAACCTGAAGTCAGGCTAGCTAAAAGGCAGACTGTCCGAGATAAGGGTGTTTATTGTAAAATTTTGCTTTTATCTGTTGTTTGGTTATGTTATGCAATCAAATGCAACAAACAAATGCACATACAATTCACTCATCCATGAACAGGCGAGAAGTCGTTTTAATCACGAGGTAGGATTTTCCTGCAGAAAAGTGCATTGGCAAGGGTAGGTTCTAACTGTTCTCACCAAGGCTTATGCCCCTAAGGTGCCCCCATTATAGGGTCCCCACTCTCCAGCCTTCCGACCATGCTTAGCACTAAGGCCATAGTCAGTCTTTGTGCAAAAAGAGGAAGGTTATCACCTTGAGTGGTGGTTTCCGATCACACCGGTGGGCACAAGGCCATCACTACAGCAAACCGTACCTGCCACCTACTCCCTATGGATTTCTCACTTGCCCCCGGGTATAGGAGGAACTGTAGTGTGCAAGGGTTTGTGTACAGTTTGTATTTCAAACAATTGCGTAAGTATAGACAGACAAAAATTATTAAAGCCAAGCATTAAAACATGTTATAATACAAGGTAGGGTAAAGGTGTAATTTTTCTTGGTTTATTTATTTTTAAGCTGGCCCATCACTAAATGGGATCAACTCTCTAGGCTTCCCCAGTGGAGTCACCATCTGTCGCCGCCGTCAAAACGAGGCGGTCGGAGCGACGCGATAGTTTCGACTTTCCATTTTTCATGTTTTTTTTTGTGGTTACAACGCCTTTAGGTTGTCCGATAACCGGGCTGAACCTAGGGGCGAGGTTTTCGAAAGAGTGCTCTTGGATTGTCCGATAACTGGGCTAATCCAAGAGCTAGTTTTGAAGGGTTCTTTGGAGTCGCCAACCACGTTTTTACCGGAAACGTCGGAAAAGGAATTAAAAGGCGTTGGTTTTCGAAAAACCAACTTTGGTCATTAGAACTAGAGTTGGGTAAGGGAGTTAGTTACGCGTAAAGGAAGTGTTAGTTCCTTTACGACGCCCCTTTCGGGTTCCCTATGATATGCTAGCTACTTTGGATAAATAAACCGGAAAATACGCTTTTACCCTTTATTTTGCAGAATTTAAATTTATGACTACATGACCCTAATATCTATTGCGTAGTTTAAAATAAGGCAGTAAAAGGTAGAGAGAGAAAGTATAAACCTCCGAAGCAAGCTTTTCTATTAATTCTTTGATAAAATAGGGTGCTTTGCGGCAATCCTTCACTCTACACAGCGTCAGAAACCTCTCGAAATGCTCAGAAACACTCTTAGAAACGCTCAGAAACTCCGGAAATGCTTTAGAGGGATTCTAGAGAGAGAATTTGGTGATGTGACTAGAGAGAGAGTGAAAAAACGTGTGGAATGAGGGGAATGGAGCCCCTATTTATAGGGATTCGCGCCTATCAGGTCGAGACGGGTCGTCTCGTCTGACAAGGTCGAGACGGCCGTCTCGCCAAACGAGACAGCCATCTCGCCTTGCAGGAATGGTGAGACGGCGGTCTCACCATTCGCAGGTGGCGAGATGGCCGTCTCGCCAAACAAGACAGCGGTCTCGCCACTTGCGCAAGGCGAGACGGCAGTCTCGAATCCGAGACGGCAGTCTCGATCCTCAAAGGCGAAAATCCTTATTTTTGTGCCAGGAAACCCTCCTATCCTAGTATGGGGCCTAATAGTCTCTCCTAGTGGCTTCTAAGGCTTCTTCCATCTTCGAAAAGGAGGTCTTCTGGTCTTTATTATGAGGCCGAACAAGTTTTGGGGTCTACAGGGACTCATACATTACTCATCTGAAAATGGTGATTTGTGAAATCTGAGGAATCAGAGATTATGGACTCTGAGAATACGATAGGGAGGCCCTGAGGGAGGACTTGAGGATAGGAAGGGTAGTGGTTGGAGGCCCCAAAAGACTCAGGCTCGCTACCTGTTGTCAGGGATCCCACTATACAAACTCTCTTGTACCTGACTGTGCTCTTATCGTATATCAATGGTCAGTGAGCTACTGGGTTTATATTTGAGCATGGGTCTCAATAATCCCGTGGCTGGATTTTTCATGCCTAGTAGTGTCAACTCTTAGCTACCCCAGTACTGATTTAAGAAATGATTCGGGCCCGCATGCATAAACATTTTAGAAAACATATTAGGATCATGCATCATTATCATCAATCATTTGGAATTTGATTGACTTGTGAATGTTTATGATGTTGATTTTAAAATGATGTATGAACTATTGCTCACCCTCTTGTCTTTCTGTTTTCTTTATTTCCTTTGTACTTGTGATACTCGTTGGACCTGATCGGTCATTGTTTGAAGAGAGGGGAGATGGCATAGATTCCACACCTGATGAATATGACACTCATACTCATTAGTTGGGAGCCACAATGATGGCAACATGTATTGGGATAAACATATCCAACCTTTTATAGACAGTCTTTTGTAGTATATAGACCTACACGGTACTAGGTAGTAGTCACTCTTTTGTGTAGTTAGCTGCTCTGTAGAAAGTATCCCCAATGTTGCCTTAATATTTTGAAGGACTGTACTAGTATTTTATCTATATGTAATTATGAATGTTTACTTTTATTACTTTTTAAAATGATGAAATGCAGGAATGTATTATTGTAAATTTATGTATATTAATATTATGTACAAGGGAAATATTATTATTGGTTTTAAAAAAAAAATTCTACTAAAAATTATTAATTCTTCTGATTGAGGGTTTATAAGGTAGGGTGTTACAGAATACATTTCGTGTTATGGTGGTTTTGGAAGAAAATTTAAGATTTGTTCTCATGCCTGTGATTGTTGCTCATTATTGTTTTCGGAGGTGTTTCCATTTTTCATATGCAGGTTAGCCTTGTTGCATTTTGATAGGTTTCCTCCTTCTTTTTTTCATGAATTTTATGATAGCTTCTCACTAGCTTAATTCTACACCATTTTGTTCACATGCTTATGGTATCAGAGCCAGGTTGACCCTTTAGGCCTGGGGAAAGGTCTACTTAGGCTTTTGTGCACTCTTTGTGGGGAATTATGTGTAGGAAATTACCATGATTTAATATCAATGATGATTTCCTGATAACTTAGTTTAATTTGATTCGATTATCAGGAATCAATGGCTTGACGAGGTGCTGGATTAGCTGATTCAGTGGAGAGACTAATTGTTGCAATGGAGCAGGATCGACAAGCTCGAGTGCAACAGGATCGTGTTCCTCGAGGTGATGATGCTTTGACGAGATTGGACTTATTTGAGAAGAGGAACCCTCCTTGATTCAAGGGAGGATATGATCCTAAAGGTGCACAAGTTAGGCTCAGAGAAATGGAGAAGATTTTTCGTGCCCTACGATGCACAGAGAATGATAAGGTGGTGTTTGCTGCTTATGCATTAATAGAAGATGTTGAATATTGGTGGGACGGAGTGAGACAAAGATTGGAGGGGGAAGGTATAATGATTACATGACCTTTGTCTCAAGCGAGATTTTTGGAGAAGTACTTTCCACAAGATGTTCGAGAGAAGAAAGAGATGGAGTTCTTGGCACTGACATAAGGATCCATGAATGTAGGAGAGTACGCGACAAAGTTTGAAGAACTTTCATGATATCATCCCCACTACCACAATGCCATCAACGAGAGGTCAAGGTGTGTGAAGTTTGTCAATGGACTTCGCCCTAAGATTAAGGAAGCCATAAGAATGCAGGAAATTCAAGAGTTTCCTACATTGGTGAATAGATGCAGGATTTTTGAAGAAGACCATAAAGCAAGGATGTTAAGTTTTGAGAACACCGTTCTGAGTCTTCAGGAATGAAGAACTATGGGCCTCAACACAATCAAAGGAGAGGATTTGGAAGAGGACAATCCTATTAGAGACAACAACGTCAAAGGGGACCCACAATTGAGTTTTCTTAGAACCGTGATAATAGTGAAAACTATATGTCAGCCTCACCAAGAGGAAAATGCTTTGCTTGTGGAGGTGAACACTATAGAAAAGATTGCCCAGTAAAATCGTTAATATGCTTTAGTTGTAACAAGCCTGGGCATATGTCCTGTGACTGTCCAATGATTAAGAAGGAAGGAGATGGAGGCAATGGAAACTATCACAACTGAAATCCTGGTGGAGGGGTATCAGCAGGCCACAAGCTCATGGTAAAGTTTTTGCAATGAGCGGAGAAAAATTATCTAACTCTGACATGATTATTGGAGGTACATGTATTATCCGAGATACTCCTTTATCTGTGATGTTTGATTCAGGCGCATCACATTCATTTATTTCTTATAGTTGTGTGGAACGTTTAGATTTGCCTACTATAGCATTGCCATTTGATTTGTCGGTGCATACCCCGGGTAATGATCCTATTATCACTGCAAAAGCATGTTGGGAGTGTTGCATTAGTATAAATGGTATAAATTTTGTAGTGAATCTCTTCTGCCTTCCTTTAAAAGGACTGGAGGTTATTTTGGGATTGGATTGGTTATCTGACAATCATGTCATTATAGACTGTTGTAAGAAAATTATTGTGTTTAGAGATTTTGAACAAAATAATTCTCAGAAGTCAAGGATTCAAAGTGCCAATTATGCAGATGTTTCCTTGAAGGAAGTTCAAGGATTTGTAATGTCTTTATTGGTAAAAGGAAAGGAAGAAAAGTTGGTTGATGTGCCAATAGTGAGAGAATATCCTGAAGTTTTTCCTGATGATATTCTAGGATTACCCCTAGAATGAGAATTAGAATTCAGTATTGATTTGGTACCAGAAGCAGGACCTATTTCCATAGCCCCATATAGAATGTCTCCATTGGAACTATCTGAACTTAAAAAGCAATTAGAAGAACTCTTGGAGAAACAATTTGTTAGGCCGAGTGTGTCACCGTGGGGAGCACCAGTTCTTTTGGTGAAGAAGAAGGATGGGAGTATGCAGCTATGTGTTGACTACAGACAACTAAATAAGGTGACGATAGAGAATAAATACCCATTACCAAGAATAGATGATTTGATGGATCAACTACGCGGGACAAAAATATTTTCAAAGATTGATTTAAGATCGGGGTATCATCAGATTAGAGTACGATCTAAGGATATACCAAAGATTGCTTTTAGAACACGCTACGGACACTACGAGTATTTGGTTATGCCTTTTGGACTGACAAATGCTCCAGCTGTGTTCATGGACTATATGAATCGGATTTTTCACCCTTTTTTGGATAAGTTTGTAGTTGTATTCATTGATGACATCCTTATATACTCTAAAGAGCAAGGAGGAGCATGTTGAACACTTAAGAACTGTGCTGCAAATCTTGAGGCAAAAACAACTGTATGCAAAATTATCCAAGTGTAAGTTCTGGCTAAATGAAGTGAATTTTCTTGAACATGTCATTAATGAAGAAGAAATAGTTGTTGATCCAGCTAAGGTTGAGGCGATCTTGAAGTGGGAACACCAAGAACGGTCACTAAAATAAGGAGTTTTCTAGGATTAGCAGGATACTATCGACGGTTTATTGAAGGTTTTTCTCGATTAGCTTACCCATTAACCAAGTTGACACGAAAGGGACAATCTTTTGTGTGGACCCCACAATGTGAGACTAGCTTTCAAGAATTGAAAAATCGTCCTACTTCCTCACCGGTGTTAATTTTACCAGAACCTAACAAGAACTTTGAAGTGTATTGTGATGCATCTAAATTGGGATTGGGTTGTGTATTGATGCAAGATAGAAAGGTAGTGGTGTATGCTTCTCGACAACTGCGACCACATGAGATAAATTATCCCACCCATGATTTAGAATTAGTTGCAGTAGTGTTTGCTCTGAATATTTGGAGACACTATTTGTATGGAGCAAAATTCATAGTGTATAGTGATCATAAGAGCCTGAAATATCTCTTTGATCAAAAGGAATTGAATATGCGTCAAAGACGGTGAATGAAATTTTTGAAAGACTATGAGTTTGAATTGTAGTATCATCCTGGAAAAGGGAATGTAGTTGCAAATGCACTTAGTAGAAAATATTTACATGCAGCATTTATGATGATAAGAGAAATGGAATTGATCGAAGAATTCCAAAGTCTGAATTTAGCAATTGAGTTTAGTTTCAAAAGTGGTATGTGTGGTACTCTTACTATCACTAGTGATTTTCTACAACAAGTACAAGAAGCTCAATTAGAGGATATTTTTCTGTGAGAAGAAGGAATTAGTTAAACAAGGGAAAGAAATAGAATTTGTGGAAGGGACAGATGGAATCTTACGTTTCAAAGGACGAATTTGTATCCCTTCTTGTCAGGAATTGCGAAAGACCATTTTGGAGGAATCACATAAGAGTAACATGAGTATCCATCCTGGAACAACAAAGATGTATCAAGATTTGAAGAAAATATTTTGGTGGCCTGGGATGAAAAAGGAAGTGGTAGAGTATGTTGCAGCTTGCTTGGTGTGTCAAAAAGTCAAAGTAGAACATCAAAGACCATCAGGGATGTTATAATCATTAGATGTGCCGGAATGGAAATGGGATAGCATAGCTATGGATTTTGTAACTTCATTACCTCGAACACCAACTGGTCACAATTCTGTGTGGGTAATAGTTGACAGATTGACGAAATCTTCTCATTTTATTCCCATCAACATTCATTATTCCTTGGAGAAGCTTACTCAATTGTACATTAAGGAAGTGGTAAGATTGCATGGCATACCTGCTAGTATTGTGTCAGATAGAGACCCTCGTTTCACCTCAAGGTTCTGGACAAGTTTACATCAAGCTCTTGGGACAAAGCTTCGGCTAAGTTCTGCTTATCATCCTCAGACTGATGGACAATCAGAATGAACCATTCAATCTTTGGAGGACCTACTACGAGCTTGTGTGTTGGATCACAAAGGAAGTTGAGATAAGTTCTTACCACTGATTGAATTTACATACAATAATAGTTTTCACGCTAGCATTGGGTTGGCCCCGTTTGAAGCTCTTTATGGAAGGAAATGTCAAACACCATTATGTTGGTTCGAGACAGGTGAAAACTTACTTCTAGGTCCAGAATTAGTGCAACAGACCACAAAGAAGATTAAATTAGTTCAAGAAAAGATGAGAGCAACTCAAAGTCGACAAAAAAGTTACTATGACAAAAGGAGAAAGCCTCTAGAGTTTCAAGAAGGAAATCATGTGTTCTTGCGAGTCACACCTACAACTGGGGTTGGACGAGCAATGAAGTCAATGAAACTCATACCTAAGTTTATTGGCTCATACCAAATAATGAAGAGGATTGGTCCAATAGCTTATCAAGTAACTTTACCTCCTTTTCTTTCTAACATCCACAATGTTTTTCATGTGTCACAATTACGAAAATATATTTCAGACTCTTGTCATATACTTGAACCAGACATTATCCAAATTAGAGACAATATTACTTATGAAACACCGCCTATCAAAATCGTTGATCGAAGGATTAAGCAACTCCGTGGAAAAGAAATAGCTTTGGTTAAAGTTATTTGGAGTGGATCACGAGATGGAGATGCTACTTGGGAGTTAGAGGAAAAGATGAGGGAATTTTATCCTCAATTGTTCCTTTCAGGTACGCAAATTTCGAGGACGAAATTTATTTAAGGGGGGGGCAGAGTTGTAACATCCTGATTCTCAATACCCTTGGTTTGTTAAATTTTGACAAAATCTTTGTTAAAATTTTAATAATTAAATTATTAGGAATTGGATAAAGTAACTGTAGAGTTTTATGTTTGTTAGATTATTTGTGATTTTCTAGAATTTGTCTGGAATTTTTAGAAAATACTTAAAATTGACCCGTTTTACGGGCTGCTAGGTGTCAGATAGTAATTATATAATCTAAGGTAGAAATTGAAAGTGAGAGAAGTAATTAAATTAAATTAAGAATTTAATAATATTGTAGAGATGAGAAGTGGATCATTTGGTTAGACCCTTTAGAAAATACTCATGTGTGTGTGTCTGAACGTTGAGTATGGACTTAACAAATTTAATTGTCACATTTAGAAATTATTGTTTTCTTGTATGCATTGAATGTATGTACATTAAAAGTTTATTACGTGTATAAGTTAACAAGAAACATATGATGGTTGATATGATTTGGAATGATCTTTGAATCTTAAGAGTCGTGGGTTCAAATCCTGACTAGTGTAAACAAGAGAAAATAATGGATAAATTTTTGGTAATATAATCCGTTGGGGGCATCATAAATCCACTAAGCGGAAATTTAGGTTAATTAGAAAGTTAGTTTCCTCATTTCTCTCTTTAGAAGCTCTAAGAGGTAAGTTGGTTTATCTCAATCTCCTCTACATTTCTACCGTTTTATTTTTCAAAACAGTACATTTTCTATTTTTCTCCAAACTTGACTGAGCTTGAATGGGAGTAGAAAGAGTGTTATTGTAGGTTTTACACGTAGGATACTAGAATAATGTTTAAAATTGAGGATTAGAAGTGGTTAAGCTAAAAACTTTAAGAACCCTAATTCGTAGGTACTATTCATTGAATTTTTGGGACTTGTGTAAACACAATTAGGAATTGGTATCTTCATGAAAGTTCTAGCCTTTTAAGGATTAGAAGTGGTTAAGCTAAAAACTTTTAAAACCCTAATTCGTAGGTACTATTCATTGAATTTTTGGGACTTGTGTGAACAGAATTAGGAATTGGTATCTTCATGAAAGTTGTAGCCCTTTAAGTTGTCGAAATATAGAAACTGGTTTCATATTAAACGGATATTTGTAGCTCAAGTTATACCCATTTTACTGTCAAGTGTTCTAGCTGTGACGTTAAGAGGTAGCCCTGTTTCAACAGCCTCGGTTTTTCAATTACTGGGATTGATATGTGTCAAATTAGGACTTGATTCCTTCATAAAAGTTGTAGGAAATTATATTCCCGAAATTTAGAAATTAGTTTCATGTAAATAGCTTATATGTAGCATGAGTTATAATCAAATTATCAAGGCATGTTCAGAGTGTTATTGTAGTTGAGCCTAGTTGGAAACAACCACTGAAAAACTGAAAACTGCATCTATTCTATAGTGTATTTGAATTTATTTCCTTCATCAATATTATAGGTAATTAAGTTATTGAAATTTTGGCTCAAATGTCATGTCAAAACAGCTTATATAACTCTAGAAAATTTCGAAATACTGAATCTTGTCCATGGTTGCTATTAAGATTCTTCCTACTCTAAGTGCATACAAAATAGGATAATTTTCTAAGATAATTGTAAGTTGAATGTGAGCTTAAAATATTATTAGAAATGGATTAACAACACAAAGTGAATTTAAATTCTCATGAAATAGAAACATAGAAATATAAAATTCTAACTAGTATTTTATTACGTATATAGATTTTGCTTAAACACAACATCAAACTTTGAAAGGAATAAGTGTGAACGTATCAGGTAAGGGGTGGGCTATATAGTAAGGATTACATCATAAACTTATTTGACCTTATTTGTTGAAGTTGTCTAAATATGTTATGATTGATAATTTTGATTTTATTATATGCTTGGTTGTGAAAGTGATAATGAATTGTTTACGTGTATGATGGTGTAAAATACATGCTTGGTACTCTATTATGATATGTATGGTCTTTGAGTGAACATTTATATGCATGGTGGTTTTTCATGAGAAAGTTCATTGAAAATTAAATTGAAATAATTGGATGATGGGTTGTGAACCCTTTTTGAACTGTATTGGAAGTTTTCTGCTTGTAGCAGGTGATTGGAAATTTTTGGGAAATCCGTATTATAGGGAAAACTCTGTCAAATTTTTGGAAAAATGTGAATTTCTAAGAAAAACCACTTAGTGACTCATACATTACTCATCTAAAAATGGTGATTTGTGAAATCTGTGGAATCAGAGATTATGGACTCTGAGAATATGATAGGGAGGCCTTGGGGGAGGACTTGAGGATAAGAAGGTTAGTGATTGGAGGCCCCAAAAGACCTAGGCTCGCTACCTGTTGTCGGAGATCCCACTATACAAACTATCCTGTACCTGACTGTGCTCTTACCCTATATCAATGGTCAGTGAGCTACTAGGTTTATATTTGAGCATGAGTCTCAACAATCCCATGGGTGGATTTTCCATGCCTAGTAGTGTCAACTCCTGGCTACCCCAGTACTGATTTGAGAAATGATTCGGGCCCGCATGCATAAACATTTTAGAAAACATATTGGGATCATGCATCATTATCATCAATCATTTGGAATTTGATTGACTTGTGAATGTTTATGATGTTGATTTTAAAATGATGTATGAATTGTTATTCACCATCTTGTCTTTCTATTTTCTTTATTTCCTTTGTACTTGCGGTACTCATTGGACCTGATCGGTCATTGTTTGAAGAGAGGGGAGATGGCACAGATTCCACACCCAATGAATATGACACTCATACTCATTAGCTGGGAGCCACAATGATGACAACATGTATTGGGATAAATATATCCAAACTTTTATAGACAGTCTTTTGTAGTATATAGACCTACACGGTACTAGGTAGTAATCACTCTTTTATGTAGTTAGTTGCTATGTAGGAAGTATCCCAATGTTGCCTTAATATTTTGGAGGATTGTACTAGTATTTTATCTATATGTAATTATGAATGTTTACTTTTAGTACTTTTTAAAATGATGAAATGCAGGAATGTATTATTGAAAATTTATGTATATTAATATTATGTACAAGAGAAAGATTATTATTGGTTTTAAAAAAAAATTCTGCTAAAAATTATTAATTCTTCTGATTGAGGGTTTATAAGGTAGGGTGTTACATAATACATTTGGTGTTATGGTGGTTTTGGAAGAAAATTTAAGATTTGTTCTCATGCCTATGATTGTTTCTCATTAATGTTTTCGAAGGTGTTTCCATTTTTTATATGCAGGTTAGCCTTGTTGCATTCTGATAGGTTTCCTCCTTCTTTTTTTCATGAATTTTATGATAGCTTCTCACTAGCTTAATTCTACACCATTTTCTTCACATGCTTATGGTCCTTTACTTTCTTATACATATAATACCATAATCTAGAATGGATGTAGATATAAAAAAGGAAACATTCAGTTGCAAGTTATGTGACTATTTTCAGTTTTATATTTTAATCATAACCTACCTGACACCTTTTAAATATTCTCTATATTGTTGGCAAATTCTGTGTCATATATATGTATAATACATAATTTAAATGTGTTAGGATCATTATTTATTAAGCTAATTAATAAAGTTATCTGACTAAATTAAAGTTTTGGCTAAAGACATATGTCATGAAAATAAAATTGTGTAGAGACCATAGAACAATTTATAATTTGATGAGGGGTCAAATTGGAAATACTAAAACTTAAGTAATTAACTTAATTCTGATTATTTAAAGGGTTATGATCCTCTTCTGGGAGCACATACACAGAACGTAAGTCTCAGTTCCGCTTCTTTTTTCTATCCTCATCAAGAGAGAAAATCAGAGGGAAATACAGGTACTCTTCAGGTGGAAGACCATAAGATCAATAGTGTTCTACAAAGATATCATCATTATGACTAATTCAGGTACGCTTTCGCATTCAGTTTACAGGATGTTTATGAGTATGAGATAATGTTTATGTTTATGGTATCAAAAATTGTACTTTCAAAATAGTTTCGGAACAACTCAAACATGAAAGGCTTTCTTTATAGGGAAAGTACTCTTCACCGTACTGTTAAAAATAAGATTAAGAATTTTATCTTGGAGGAAGAATCAATAACAAATCTAGAACCGATTCAAACAATTACTTTTGATAAAGTAAGTTCGGAACCTCCATAAGACATTGATATTGAACCCTATACTCAAGATGATTTGGTTGTTCATCAAGAACAAACTCAAGATCCTCAAGAACCTGTGCATCATGAGTCGAGGATACTCTAGTTGCTAAGGGAGACAAGTTTAGTCTCAATCAGTGCCCAAAGAGGAATTTGGAAATTGAGGAAATGTAGAAGATTTCCTATGCATCATTTGTAGGGAGTTTGATGTATGTCTAAGTATGTACGCGTCCAAACATAACATACATAGTTGGGGTTCTAGGCAGATATTTAAGCAATTCAGGAATGAACCATTATAAAACAGCAAAAAGGGTCATAAGATATTTAAAGAGAACAAAAGATTATATGTTCACATACAGGAGGTCAGATCAGTTGGAGATCACTGGGTTTTCTGACTCAGGCTTTGCAGGATGTCAAGATAGTTTGAAATCCACTTCAGGTTACATTTTCATGTTGGCAGGTGGTGTGGTTTCTTGGCGCAGTGTCAAGCAAACCCTTACAGCCTCATCCACTATGGCAGCAGAATTTGTAGCATGCTATAAGGCATGGAATATGGCTGAGAAATTTTGTCACAGGAGTGCAAATTGTGAAAGGCATTGAAAGACCATTTAAGTTATATTGTGACAACAAATCAGCTGTATTGTTAAGGAAAGAGTACAAAGTGGACAGATTTCCATAGAACACTTAAGGAAAAACTCCATGATAGCAGATCTTCTAACTAAAGGACTTTCGCCCAAGGTCTTTCACGAGCATGTTGCTCACATGGGTGTTTTACAGTTTGAGGAATTTGTGTTTTAGTGGGAGTTAGTCATTTTCATATATTTTATGTATGTATACATTGGTTTTTTGGACATATTTGGTTATCTATAGATATGCAGTTTTTCGTTCATTCATTACACTTTGTACATTAAGGTTATTATATCGATCTCGATAAGTTAAAGTTTGGACCAGTTGAAAATAGACGTGTACATATCACCTTCACGTAATTTTCATGCTTCATATTTCATGATGAATCCATGTCATTTGGTTATGTCAGGATTAATAATCATTATTGGTTTTAGTTGCAATGATGCAATGAAAAACTGGTTTGGTTCTATATCCTGATATGATCAATGGACGGGACTTTTGGAGTATGTTAAATGAATATAATGACAATTTTGAGTTCATAAAGCCCAACACATTTGTAAGGTTATAAGGACATATATATTTGTAACCAGTGGGAGATTGTTGACAAATTTTGTGTCATGTATATATATGATACATAATTTAAATGTGTTTAGATCATTATTTATTAAGTCAAATAATAAAGTGATTTGACTAAATTAAAGTTTTGGCTAAAGGCATATGTCATAAAAATAAAATTGTGTAGAGACCATAGAACAATTTCTAATTTGATGAGGGGTCAAATTGAAAATACTAAAACTTAAGTAATTAACCTAATTCTGGTTATTTAAAGGGTCATAGTCCCCTTCTGGGAGCACATACACAGAACATAAATCTTAATCCTAATTCTTTCTTTCTATCCCCATCAAGAGAGAAAATCCAAAGGGAAATACAAATGCTTTTTAGGTGAAAGACCATAAGATCAATAATATTCTACAAGGATATCATCATTATGGTTAATTCAGATACGCTTTCGCATTTAGTTTACAACATGTTTATGAGTACGAGATAATGTTTATGTTTGATAGTTAGAATCAAAATCAGAATTATAATTATTATTAATTTTTCAACATATATGTCTGATAAAGCATAAAAAGAGAGGCTTGTGGAAAGGATCAAAGAATAAAATGGACCCTAAGATAACACGGATGCTGATTGATGCCACACTTCACTTTGCATGTGGTCATTATGACAAGGTATATTCTTCTGTCATTACAGCCCTTAGCTTCTGTCACTGGAGTTTTCTCTTAGTTCCTATTACGGGTATCTAGTATGTTGAGGAAAAAATATATATTAGATAATTAAGTCATTTACTCTATTAGTTTATTTTTTTAAGAATTGTTTTCTGTATTAAGTACCTTAGGAGATAGGATAAATGATAATATTTCTCTTTATCTTGCGTCTTTATGTCTTGAGCATATAATCATCTGATGCATCCTGGGGTAGTATATGCATTTTGCTTGTTTGACATACTTTTCTTTGATCCTCTTTTCCTAATCGATAGGACTGGTAGTGTTGGCCTAGACGGAAGGCCCAAAATATCGAGTGTGTACGTGAGGAGAAACAAATGTGTAAAAAAAAGTGACGTGGCAAAGGATGTAACTGTATTAGGAGTAAAAGGGGTATTTCAGAGAGGGATAGGAGAGAGAGTAAAGGGTAGACAACATGCTTATTATTTCTGTATGGGGCAGATTGATATCGCTATAGGTTGGTATAGTTTATAAAAGAAGGAAAAAGTAAGGTAGTTAGTACAACTACCAGTCTAGGAGAGTTAGGAGGAGGGACTTTTTTTTGAGAAAAGAGAAATTAGAAGGATAGTTGGCCAGTGAGGTTCTCTCGAATAACCTCTTATTGTATTGTGTAATGTAGTTCTCCTTCTTTTCTTTGATCTATCTCTACAACAGCTATGAATGTGTTAAAAGCTTGGTGGGCCTCATCATTCCAACTGGAACCCGCTTTCTTCAACAATTGAGTAGAGGTTTGGCAATTTTGCCTGTACAAAACTTTTGTAATAAATTGTTAGGAATCCTCGTAAAGCTGTGATATCCCTAAGAATCTGTCACTTCCACATAGTCTCCACCTTCTTCGGGTTAGGAGATGCTCCCTGCCTAATATAATGACTCAAATCCTCTATACTGAACTGACCCAAATTACATTTTTCTTTTAAGTTCTTTTGACGATAGCATTATTGATAAAAATAATTACCAAACATCATTTATTCTAAACACCAAATAAAAAAAGTTATAATAGATCCAACTAAGATCCCCAAATTAAACACTAAACTAAAGATGAAAAAAAATTATATTGAACTAGACAAAATAACCCTTCTTATTTCGAAGAAGGATATTATGCTTTCTACTCTCATTACACTTTTATTTATAGAGTATCAACCAAGAAAAAATAAGTTTAGAATTAATTATAATGAAATAAATGTTTCCTCAATTAAAAATTATAATATAGGATTATTATGCAATGAAAAAGTTTTTGGATTGATTTAGAGAAAATAATTCGCTTTTTTCATATTTTGAGTGATTAAATACTTATTTGCATTTAATTCTTGATTTCTGTTAACATTTTATTAAGCTAAATTAGATTCACACAAAAATTAGCTTCACTCACTATTTTTATTTGTAACGTTCCATAAGTAAGTTGTATAGACAAATTTGGACTTGCAAGAAGAGTGAAGTTCGATCTGTATCAACTTAGACCTTTATTTCCATTAATTTGACTAATCTCAAGTTACCTTTCTTCAAAAAAATGCATTATACATGTAGGTACGATTTGATCCTAAAATTATGCAACATGCAACAAATTAAGAAAAATTGAATTATACTATATTTTTAATGAAAATATGTTAAATGCATTATTTATAAATAAAATAATTAGTTTAAAAAATGTTTTCAAATCACGAAATGAAAAGTAAATATAATATATATTACTCTTGAAGTATCTTTAAAACTTACGTCAAATATTAAACATGCAATTCAATTATGGGATTATAAAGTAGGATATCATAAAAATTACTAACACAAATTTCCTCGAGAAAGGTAAAAGAACTTATTCATTCCTGAGTGGCTGAAAAGTTGGTGGGACATTTGTCAATATGAATGACATTACCAAAATTTCGTGATGACCTTCATGCATCTTGAAAATCGTTTTCTCAATGTCCTCTTCCTTCATAAGAATATAGTGATATTCCGATTTAAAATCTAATTTAGAAAATATTGTAACTCCTATTAATTTATCTAGCAATTCATCTATGACTGTACCAACACTTAATTTCGTTCAAATAATTAAAATAATATATAAATATATAAATAAAACAAAATAAAAAATAAAATAAAATAACAATACAAATAATAGAAAATTAATAAAAAATTTAAATCTTAAAATATCTCACTCAATCTCCCACTCTTCTCTCTCCTAATACTCATACCTCATTTCCTCCACATATTCTCCCTTTTCCTTGAATCTCTTCAGGCCCACTACCCATCTCCCCTGCTTTCCTCTAAATATTATTCTTCCTTTCCTATCCGTCCTCTATATAAAAAGGACAACAAAATTATTGTAGGATATATTTGATATATTTTTTTTTTGCAAATGTGGACATGCCTAATTAATTAAAATAAAATTATTGTAGGATAAATGTATGATCATATGCATCGTCTTATAACTATTCAATATATTTTTCTTCACAAATGTATCTAGTATGGTTGCTTGCTTTTACATTTTTGCAACTTAAAAAAGTATATAAATCTCTTTCAAAAACAACAAAAATTTTCAAAATATTAATCTAAACATCAAACTTTTTCTAGTCAGAACTAAGTAACCTTATTTCTAATTACTAATGGAAATACATAGAAGCAAGGTCAATTCTTGTCGAGCTCAAATAAAATTTTTTCAAAATTTTTTTCCTTTTTCTTTCTTTCTTTATCTAATATTTAAGGAATATAAATATGTTTTTTTATGACATTTGTTTTGCATATTCAACTAAGGACAATCGTCATAAGACAAACGTTTTAGAGTGTTAATACATTCCTTACATGTAATCAAATCCCGAATCTAAATCTGGTTTCGAATGTTGTTTTCTAAAAAGGGTTTTTCTATGGTTTTCCTTAATAAACTATAATAGCGATTTCATTCTTCTAACTTAATTTATTTTTCGTCGTCTCATTGTGATCTCTGTTATAACGGATGGCGACTCCACTGAGGACAAGTCAAAGAGTCAAGCCCAACTAGTTTAATGTGCAAAATATATTATGTTTATGTGTTTGTTCCCCTCTCTTTTATTTCTTTCACATTTATTCTTGTTATTAGGGTAAAGGATAATTGTTATGTGTGTGAAAAAAATTTTATTTTTGTGCAGGTAAGGGGTTTTAATATGCATTATATACTCCCTTCACACACATTTTTGCATTCCATATTAGGTGGGGCCTATACCCAGGTCTGAGTGAACCTAGAAATAGAGGGATTATGTAGCAAAGTCACTTGGGATCTACTTCTTGTTTGGCTCTTGTGAGAACTCCAACTAGAGTTTTTCTCTTCATTCATACTCCCAACTTTGGTTGACTTCCAACTATCATGGGAAATACTGTGAAGAAAACCATAACTCTACTGACTTGGTACCCTATGATTAGGAGTCCCACCTGGTGAGTATGCATAAGTTGTTTTTAGATCCTTAAGTGTCACTCTTATAAACCTTGATTAAGGCACAAAGGGAGAATATTGCAGGATTTTATCTCACCTTGATTTTATATAAAAAAAATTAATATCATTTGCATTTGTGTCGGTTATTATGTGCATTATGATTCTCATCATGAATGACACATAGTTGTCGTATTATTAACTACATCTTATATAAAAAAAATTAATATCATTTGCGTCGATTATCATGTGCATTATGATTCTCACCATGAATGACATATAGTAGTCGTATTATTAACTACATCTCATTCATCACATCATCTTACAATAATAAGTGGCTAATCCATTCTTTTCCTTGCACATATTACATGCATTTTCTTAAGGAACTTACGAGTAACACTGTGAAAGGTGAAAATTAATACGGGGTCCAGAAAAGAATAAGATCCAACCATGTTGAAAAAAAATGTGTTAAAGGAATAAAATTGTTTCTCATATGTTTGACCTTGTATTAATTTCCTTCGTCCATATAATCATTTAGTTTCATAGTTTCCAACTAAGTTTCTTTTTTAGTCTTTCGTTTTCTTGAATGCATTTTTTTTTATCTTTTTTCCATATTCTAGTTCACGTTAATAAATAAAAAATCATAGAGAGTGTGCACAAAATAGTGAAACTACTGCGACACCCTTATAAGACTTAGGCCAACCAAAAGGTCATGGAAGAGTGGAAAGGAGCTCAAGAAGTGATGAAAGCCGATATCAATCAGTTGAAGGACCAAATGGCCAAATCTTATAAGCACTTAAGAATTTGAAGAGTAATGAGGAAACTCCTGTTATTGAAAACAAAGAGAAACTCCATCCTATCCTCTAGGCTTCTATTATGAGTCATCGAGGCCACAAAAGATCATTACTCAAGGGCACATCATGGACTCTACTATATGCCCACCCCATATATTACAACAACAAAGGTGGGGGGGGGGGGGGAAGAGGTGTAGTTGTAACCCTTTACTCTATATAGTTTCCCTTATACTCCACCAATTGAGGAATACCCTAGTAGAGATCAAGCTATAGCCACTACCAATTACACAAATATAGGCATACCCTAAGAAAATGCTCCTGATCATATTCCTATTCATACATACATCATGTAGAAGGAGGAAATATGTTAGGAGTTGTTGGGTAGCCAAAGGCTTCGCATTTAACGACAGGAAGGGAACCTCAAAGGAAACCTCCATCCCACCCTGTCATAGTTAAACATGTTAGTGCTAGGGGTAAGCTAGAAATCCTAGAGGAGAGATTGAGGGTCATAGAAGGAGGTGTTAGGATCAGAGTACCAGCACAAATACACACAACTAAAATAGAGACTAGAAAAATAACACTGACAATAGGCAAAAATTGAAATTTTATAATGACTACCCTTTCATTTACAATTGGAAATTACCAATACTCGGAAAGTAAAAGAGAAAGAAGGAGAAATTTTTTTTTGGGATGTTGAAATAAGGAGGGAGGGGCTCCTTTTATAAGAAGGAGGAGAGCCCCCCAATTGAAGTTCCCACCGATATGGGACTTCTTTCTTCACAATCTCCCACTTGAAGATTTTGATGAAATTAATCAAATCTTCACACTATGTCTTCTTCTCTCACATCCATGTTGCTTATGCTTTCGATAGGCCATAGAGGGATCGACTCCGTATAAACTTGTCAGCATTAACCGGCTTTGTCATTACATCTGCTAGGTTCTTCTCAGTGTGGATCTTCTGTAAATCTACACTTCCTTCTTCTACTACTTCTCGAACAAAATGATATCTTATTCCTATGTGTTTTGTCCTCAAATGAAAGGCTGGATTCCTTGCAATGTGTAAGGCACTTTGACTATCACAGTACACAACAATTTGTTGTTGCTTGTGACCAAGTTCCCCCATTATTCTTTTAATCCAGATAGCTTCTTTACATGCTTGGGTGACAGCCATGTATTCAGCTTCCGTAGTAGACAGAGCTACCACATCTTGTAACTTGGATAACCAACTTACTGCCCCTCCATTGATGGTAAACACATAACCAGTAGTAGACTTCCTTTTATCCAGATCACCTGCAAGATCCGAATCAACATAGCCTCTAACAACTGCTTCTGATCCTCCATAACATAATGCAACATTTGAGGTTCCTTTTATATACCTAAGGATCCTCTTCACATTTTGCCAATGCTCTCCACCAGGATTCCCCATGAATCTACTAACCACTCCCATTGCTTGTGCAATGTCCGGTCTTGTACAAATCATGGCATACATAAGACTTCCCACTGCTGATGCATACGGTACTCGAGACATTTCAATCCTCTTCGCTTCACTGCTAGGACTCATACTTGAGGATAACTTACAGTTGACAGGAAGTGGGGTAGAAATTGGCTTACAATCTTGCATGTTGAAGCGCCGCAAGATCTTAAGTAAATAATTCTTTTGAGAAAGCCAAATCTTCTTATCTTTTCTGTCTCGGTGAATTTGCATCCCTAAAATCTTGTTTGTTGGTCCCAAGTCCTTCATATCAAACTCCCTAGCCAATTGTGCCTTCAATTCTTGGATTCGAGCTTTGTTAGGGCCTACCACCAACATATCATCCACATACAACAGCAATATGATGAAATCATTTTTTTCAAACCTATTGTGGTAAGTACAATGGTCCGAACTTAGTCTGTAGTATCTGAGGCTAATAATGAAGGAATCAAATCTCTTATACCAACACCTTGGCGCCTGCTTTAGACCGTATAGAGATTTGTTCAACCTGCAAACCAAGTTTTCTTGCTCTTTGAAGCCTTCTGGTTGGAGCATATATATTTCCTCTTCAAGTTCTCCATGAAGAAAAGTAATTTTTACATCCAATTGCTCAAGATGTAAATCAAATGCAGCACACATCGTCAGGACAATTCTGATTGTTGTCAATCTAACAACTGGTGAGAATATCTCGTTGAAATCAATGCCTTCTTTATGAGCATATCCTTTTACCACCAGTCTAGCACGATATCTTTCCACTTGATCATTGGCATCTCTCTTGATCTTATAGACCCATTTACAACTAATGGCTCTGCGACCTTTTGGAAGTTCCACAAGATGCCATGTCTTGTTTTTATAAAGAGCTTCAATTTCTTCTTCCATAGCAGCCATCCATAGAGGAGCTTCTGAACCACTCACGGCCTCTTGAAAAGTTGAAGGTTCTCCTTCTTCACTTAGGAGACAATACGCATCATGACTTGCCATCACATATTGTGAATGCCAAGATGGTCTGACTCTTTCTCTTGTTGATCGTCGGAGTTCTCCTTCTTCCACCTCATTTGGCTCATGTTCTTCATGCTCCTCCTCTGACTCAGAGGAATGTTCCGAAGTCTTCTTCTCTATCTGTACTATAGTCTTGTCCTTTTCCGAGCTGTCATTTATCTGCTTGCTTTGTAGTTCATTTTCTGCAAAGACGACATCTCTGCTAACAATAACTTTGTGGGCAGTGGGATCCCACAAGCGATACCCCTTCACATTGTCAGCATATCCCAAGAAGATTCATTTCCTGGATTTTGGATCCAACTTCGTCCTTTCTTGGGTGTTGTACATCACGTACGCGGGACAACCAAACACATGTAAGGAAGAATAATCTGTTGATTTTCCACTCCACATTTCCATAGGAGTTTTCAACCCAATTGCTGTTGATGGAGACCGATTTATCAAGTAACAGGCAGTATTCACGGCTTCTGCCCAAAAAGACTTTGTTATGCCTGCAGTTTGCAGCATAGCTCTGGTTCTCTCTAGAAGAGTTCTATTCATCTGCTCTGCTACACCATTCTGCTGAGGCGTGTGTGGAACAGAAAATTGTCTCACAATTTCTTCTTGCTTGCAGAATGCTAGAAAATCTCCATCTACATATTCTCCTCCATTGTCTATCCTCAAACACTTGATTCTCCTTCCGGTCTCAAGTTCTACTTGTGCTTTGAAGTCTTTGAACCGCGCAAATACTTCAGACTTCTTCTTGATAGGGTATACCCATAATCTCCTCGAGTAGTCATCGATGAACGACACAAAATATTTTGCTCCTCCGAGAGATAATTCCGGCGATTCCCAGACATCAGAATGGATCAAGTCCAAAGTTTGCTTACTCCTTGTGGTGGTTCTTGCAAACTTCAACCTGTGTTGTTTGCTTGTCACACAATGCTCACAGAAGGGTAAATCGACCTTCTTGAGCCCAGGTATGAGATCACGTTCCGCAAGAATCTGCAGACCTCGCTCTGACATATGTCCAAGTCTACGGTGCCACGTTACTGTCGCTTCTTCTTGGCTTGTTGACGCAGTTGTTGCATGATTTTCTTGCAAGGTGTCTCCCATAAGCACATACAAGTTTGCCATGATTTTCTCTGCTTTCATGACAACTATGTTTCCCCTCACTGCCTTTAAGATTCCTCCTTCAACATGGATCTTGCAGTCGAGGTCATCCAATTGACCTATAGACAATATATTTTTCTTCAAGTCATTCACATGTCGTACTTCTTAGATTGTACGAATAGTATCGTCATATATTTTTAATTTGGCAGTACCAACTTCAGCAATCTCTAATGCATGGTCATTTCCCATGAACACGGATCCACCTAAGATAGGCTCGTAGGTTTGAAACCAATCTCGGTGTGGGGTCATGTGCCAAGTTGCACCTGAATCCATTATCGACTTGTCATGAAATTCGTTTCCGCCATTAGAGTTGATTGCTGCTTCGCTTACCAGAATTACTCCTTCCTCTGAAGTACTCGCAACGCAACCCTGTGAGGTTGATTCTTCATTCTTCCTCTTCCAACACTCTTTCTTCGTGTGCCCTTTCTTGCCACAGTAGTAGCATTTAAATTTGAAAGTCTTCTTGTTTCGAGAGCTCGATCTGCCATGATCTTGACTCCCACTTGAGCCATGTTCCGTTGATCTTCCTCTCAAAGGAACCATGGTAGAAGTTAGAATTTAATCCGGAGATTGAAAAAACCGCTCGAAGGAACCATGGTAGAAGAAGAAGAGAAACTCAAGAACAAGCCACAGAAAAATCAGTAAACTCTTCTTCCACACTCAATTTACCATACCCAATTATAGAAGACATGGAGGGTGAAGGAGCAAACCAAAACCAGAATCAAAACCAAATCCCACCTAGAAGAACACTGAGAGACTATGCTATGTAGCAAGGTCTGAGACACTTCTCAAGCATTGCAATACCAGCCAACCAAACATTGGAGATGAAGCCAACTTTCTTAAGCTTGATTAGTGCTCATTAATTCACTGGAATGGATCACGAAGATCCCTACATTCACTTGTCTACTTTTTATGAGTTGATTGGTACCATGAGATTTAGAGAAGCAGATATTGAATCTCCATACTTGAGATTATTTCCTTTTTCTTTGGCTGGCAGGGCAAAGGAGTGGTTGAAGACACATCCTAATCAGAGTTTGATTAACTGGGATAATGTAGAAGAGAAGTTCCTGAACAGATTTTTTCCACCATCCCGCTACATCAAGGCAAAATCCGACATCTCTACTTTCAGACAATGAGCAGATGAACCTTTTTGTGAAGCATGGGAGAAAATTAAGTCACTGTTGAGAAGATGCCCAAATCATGGATTTGAAGACATTGCTCAGTTGAATATCTTTTATACTGGTCTGCGATCTGATACAAAGATGTTATTAGATGCTGCAGCAGGAGGATCCATGCTGGATGTAAACATCGAACATGCCACAAGAATTATTGATGTACTAGCCTCTACATACCAACAGGCCCAACATGATAGACATCTAGTTCAGAGGAAAGGAGTACTTGAACTTACCACCTCAGATGCTTTCTTAGCCCAGAATAAACTTATAACCCAACAAATTGAAGCATTGAACCAGAAAATAGAGAAACTCTCTCAACAAATGCATGTAGTACAATTCACTCCTAACCAATAGATGAGTTGTGACTTTTGTGGAGGTGATCATCCAAATGGACATTGCTCATACCAAGGCAACCTATAACAAGAAGAAGCTAATTATATGGGTGCTCAAGGTAGTAGTGGTCAAGGCAGGCAAAGTAATTTCCCTAATTTCAACAATTATCAGAATAATTTTTCACAAGGATGGAGAGGGAATCAGAATCATAACTTTGGGTGGAAACAAGGTGCTAGTTCATCCAATAGACCATCTCTATATCAACAACAGTCATATCAGCAACCTCCATATCAACATCAGCAGCAACATTATCCTCCAGTGCATGACAAAATGAGCAAATTGGAGGACACTTTAGAAAAATTCATGCAAGCTACTTTGTCTAGTCAGAAAAATATTGATGCTTCATTCAGAAATTTAGAGACCCAGATGGGCCAATTGGCTAAATAGCTATCTGAGCAGCAAGAGGGACAGTTTTTAGCTAACACACAAACCAATCCAAAGGAGAATTGTAAGTCAATAACTACAAGGAGTGGTAAGGTCATAGGAAAAGGGGTTGGTGACAACCTGGATGTAGAGAAGGAAGTCTTACAAGAAAAAGAGGATAAAGAAAAAAAATGAGTGTGAAGGAGAGAAAGTGAAAAATAAAAATGAGAATTTAGAAAAAGAAAAAAATACTGAAAAAGAAGAAGAGAAAAAAAGTAAAAATAGTGAGAAAAAAAGGGAGAAAGTTGAGAATCAAATATCTCAACTAAAGGATTTACCATATCCTTGTCATCCTTCTAAGAAAGATAGTTTGCAAGATTCATGGATATTTTCAAGCAATTACAAATTAATATTCCATTTGTGGAAGCTATAGAGCAGATGTCAACTTATGCAAAAATCATGAAAGAGTTGTTAACTAAGAAAAAGAGATTTACTGCGGAAACATTGGAGTTAGAGGCAGGATGCAATGCTATATTCCAGAAATCATTACCTAAAAAGTCCAAGGATCCTGACAGTTTCACTATATCAGTCACAATTGGAACATTGCAAGTAGGTAAGGCATTACTTGATTTGGGTGCCAGCATAAATCTAATGTCTTTGTTTATGCTTAAAGAATACGAGACTTGGAAATAAAGCCTACAAGAATGACACTTCAGCTAGCTGACAGGTGTCAGAAATTCCCTTATAGTGTGGCGGAGGACGTTTTGGCTAGAGTTTATAAATTTATGTTCCCAGTTGATACTGAAGTCCCTCTTATACTGGGAAAACCTTTCATGAAGACTGTTAAAGTCATTATTGATATAGATGATGGCAAATTAAAGGTCAGAGTAGAAGATGAGAAAATTAATTTTAATGTATTTGAAGCAATGTGACATCCCAAAGATAAACAACATTGTCTTAGGATGGATGTGGTAGATGATATCTTTCAAGCAAAAAGAAAGCAACTAACCAAAGCAAGCCCGTTAGAAAAATCCTTGATAGGTGTTGGTGATGAATTTGATGAAAAAGATGAAGAAGAAGTTGAGAAATATCTGAAACATCTTGATTCAGCACAAGAGGTTACTTCAAAAGAAATACGATCTGAGAAATTGCAGCAAGAATATGAAACTGAGAGTCAGAAGCTGGAGTTAAAGGTATTACCTCCTCACTTAAAATATGTTTTTCTTGCAGATGGAGGTAACAAACCAGTGGTGATTAGCAATGCCTTAACAAATTCTGAAGAAGAAAAGTTGATATCAGTTCTTAAAGATAATGAGGAGGCCATAGGGTGGACCTTATCTGATCTCAAAAAAATCAGTCCATCTTATTGCATGCATAAGATTCACATGGAGAATGATTTCAAGCCTATTGCACAACGTCAAGGATGTCTTAATCCAACCATGAAAGAGGTGGTAAAGAAAGAAGTATTGAAATTGTTGGATGCTGGTATGATCTATCCTATCTCTAACAGTGTTTGGGTTAGTCCAGTTCAGGTAGTCCCAAAAAAAGGAGGTATGATTGTAATTTATAATGATAAAAATGAATTAATACCACTAGGACTGTCACAGGTTGCAAAATGTGTATAGATTATAGGAAATTGAATCAAACAACTAGAAAATATCATTTTCCCGTACCTTTCGTGGATCAAATGTTAGAAAGGTTAGCAGGACAAGCTTTTTATTGTTTTATGGATGGTTATTCAGGGTATAATCAAATAGCAGTAGATCCAGAAGATCAAGAAAAAACTACTTTTACTTATCCTTTTAGTGTGTTTGCTTATAGGAAAATGTCATTTGGATTGTGCAATGCCCCAACAACCTTTCAAAGATGCATGCTAGCAATCTTCTCAGATCTGGTGGAAGAATGCATAGAAGTTTTCATGGATGATTTCTCAGTATTTGGTGCATCATTTGACCATTGCTTGAGAAACCTGAATATCGTACTGAAGCAGTATGTTGATACCAATTTGGTTTTAAATTGGGAGAAATATCATTTTATGGTAACTGAAAGCGTGGTGTTAGGCCATAAGATTTTTGCAAGAGGTATTGAAGTTGATAAAGCAAAAGTAGAGATCATTGAAAAACTACCACCACCAACAAACGTGAAGGGCATTAAAAGCTTTCTAGGACATGTTGGGTTCTATAAAAGATTTATAAAAGACTTCTCAAAGATTGCAAAGCTACTCAGCAACTTGCTCAATAAGGATACTTATTTTAATTTTAATGTTGAATGTTTGCACGCTTTTGCACTGTTAAAAAAAATATTAATTTCAGCCCCTGTGATAATTGCGCGTGATTGGAATTTAGACTTTGAATTAATGTGTGATGCAAGTGATTATGCTATAGGATCAGTTTTAGGCCAAAGAAAATATAAGATTTTTCATGTTATACATTATGCTAGCAAAGTTCTTAATGTAGCCCAAATTAATTATGCAACTACTGAAAAGGAATTGTTAGCTATAGTATATGATTTGGAAAAATTTAGAGCATATTTGATTAGTTCAACTGTTACTGTATATACTGATCATGCAGCAATCAAATATTTGTTAACCAAATTAGATTCTAAACCCAGACTAATTAGATGGATTTTATTGTTGCAAGAATTTAATTTTGTGATCAAGGACAAAAAGGGTAGTGAAATTTTTGTAGCTGATAATTTGTCTAGATTAGTCAATACTGAAGTGACTAATAACCAATTAGAAGTACAAGAGGAATTTCCAAATGAAAAACTGATGATGGTACAAGCCATGATTTGCTGACATGACAAATTTCAAAGCTGCAAGGATTGTTCCAGAAGATTACACTTGGCACCAAAGGAAGAAATTCTTTAAAGATACGCATTATTTTGTATGGGATGATCCCTATCTTTTCAAATAGGAAGTGATAACTTGCTGAGAATATGTGTGACAAGTAAAGAAGCCAAAAATATTCTCTAGCATTGCCACAGTTCCCCTTATTGTAGACATTTTAATGGAGTGAGGACTGCTGCAAAAATTCTCCAATCTGGTTTTTTCTTGCCTACTTTGTTTAAAGATGCGCACAACTTTGCATAACAATATAGTAATTGTCAAAAAACAAGGGGTATCTCAAGAAGACATGATATGTCATTGAACATCATGTTGGAAGTAGAAATATTTGACTGCTAGGGAATCGATTTTGCAGGACCTTTCCCATCCTCATTCTCTAAAGAATACATCTTGGTAGCAGTTGATTATGTGTCAAAGTGGGTGGAAGCAGTGGCTACTATAAAAGCTGATGCCAAAACGGTGATAAAGTTTTTAAAGAAGAATATATTCTATAGATTTGGCACTCACAGGGTTTTAATCAGTGATGGAGGTTCACATTTCTGTAATATTCAACTTCAAAAATGTCTGGAGCATTATGGAGTCAGACATAAAGTCGCATCACCTTATCATCCATAAACTAATGGGCAAGCAGAAGTTTCAAACAGAGAAATCAAAATAATATTAGAAAAAACTATTTCATCTTCAAGAAAAGATTGGTCAATGAAGTTAGATGATGCGTTTTGGGCTTATAG
The DNA here is from genome assembly GCA_963425845.1 of Sphenostylis stenocarpa. Classification (NCBI taxonomy): domain Eukaryota; kingdom Viridiplantae; phylum Streptophyta; class Magnoliopsida; order Fabales; family Fabaceae; genus Sphenostylis; species Sphenostylis stenocarpa. The sequence goes on along the minus strand of OY731402.1, from coordinate 11,359,375 downwards.
AACTGCATATAAATCTCCCACTAGGTTATCTCCCTTTCAACTTGTCTATGGTAAGTCATGTCATCTCCTAATGGAAATGGAGCATAAAGCGTATTGGGCTTTAAAATTTCTAAATTTTGATCCAAAAGTTTCAGCAGAGAAAAGAAAAATTTAGATGCATGAATTAGAAGAAATAAGACTTAATGCATATGAATCTTCCACGTTATACAAGGAGAAAGTTAAGGCATATCATGATAAGAAAATTTTGAAAAGAGACTTTCATCCAGGCCAGTCTGTGTTGTTGTTTAATTCAAGGTTAAGGCTTTTTCCTGGGAAACTAAAATCTAAATGGTCAGGGTCATTCGTGATAAGATCTGTTAAACCTTATGGTGTTATGGAATCGGAAGATCTAGCAACAGGAAGCATATGGAAAGTTAATGGGCAAAGAATTAAAGCATATCTCAGAGATGCAGTGGACCAGCTTCACTTCATTACTTACTTGAATGAACCATAAAGCAAACAGAAGTCGAGCTGAAGACGTTAAAGAAACGCTCCTAGGAGGCAACCCAGTGTTTACATTTGCTTTATTTTCTTTTTTGCAATTTACATTTTTATTGCATTATCATTTGAGTATGAACAAATTTGAACAATGCTGAACTAGATTTATGTGAAAACTTTTTAGGTTGTTAATTTATCATTAAATTGCATTTGAGCATCATGCTAATAGTCAAAATTCACTGAAATTTGCTCAAGCGATAGACTATTCGCTCAAGCGAATTTACGTTTTTCTCTCTATTTTCAATTCGTTCAAACGAAAAATTTCACTTAGGAACTTTCGCTCAAGCGAAAGTACGTTGTTTCTCTTTGCTTTTGTCGCTCAAGCGAATCTTAAGTGAACTGGTTTTCACTTGAGTGAAAGTGCCTAGACTTTAAATTTAAAAACACGAGCTGGGTTCATTTTTTCAACTTTTCTGCAAACCCTCTCCGAACCCACTCCACCCTCTAGCCACTTTGTCCCATTTCTTACCCTTATATGCTTAATTTCACTCTCCTAAACACATTTCCAACTAAACTAGGTAAGAGTACGTAGTTTCTACCGATTAGAATCCTCAAATTTTGATCTTCATTCACTGTTCACTTCCTTTTTCTGCATTTGTGCGATTTTTGCTGAAATTCTGCAGTTAAGGTGAGATTTGAACCCTTTTGTTTATGATTTGTCTGATTCTTGAGTGATGCATCATGATTGCAGCTGGATTTGAATGTTAGAATGCATATATAGGTGTTGAATTTTCTACTGCATACCAAGTGTTTGATGAAATGCCTCAAAATGAATGAATTGCTTTCTAAGTGATATAAAACATGTAATTGTATATTGTTTGGTTCACCATGATAGTGGAAAGGCATACATATTAGGAAATTGAGTTATAAGGCTTCCATGATTAGATGCATATCAAGTGTTTGATGAAATGTTGCAATGAGAACTATGGTATGTTTTGTTAAAAATAACCTCTAAACATAAACCAAAATGCATACTATGATTACAAATGGTACCACAAAGAGAATCACAGGGTGTTTCATCATCCAGAACTGCTAGGAAGAAACCCAGAAATGAGCCTAAAGACATTCAGGTGGACAGAAGCATATTCAGATATGGTAATAGGCAAGCCATATTTGAGAGAATCAGCAACTAAACCTTCATTCCTGAAAGGAGAGTGGAGCTGAATAAAGGAGAATTTCATGAGTTTAATAATGAAATCACATACAGAAATTGGAGGCAACTAGCACTCCCAATGCCCAAATATGATCCAGAAGTGGTCAAAGAATTCTATGCAAATGTTTGGCTTGTGGAAGGAGAGTCATTCCGGTCTCGTTCGAAAGTGAGAGGCCACTGGGTCTCATATGACAGAGATGCAATAAACAATCTGTTGGGCAACCCGCTTCACTTGGAAGAAAGTCACATCTACACATACCAAACTATACGGAACAAAAGGCGCCTATCTGCAACAAGGTTTGGAGATGTTGACACAGCAAGGGCCCTGTGTATACTTGGGAGAACTTTTGAAGCTAATCAGGCTGGGAAAGCATTAAGGATATTGAGGGCCAACATGACTACCTTGACACAGATTTGGACTTCATTCCTGCTGGCTAATATAGTTCCCATCAAGCACAGTTTAGATCTAAACATGCCAAGATGCCACATTATTAAGTGCATTCTTAAGGAAATCATGATAGATGTCACCGCAATAATCTCTGAAGAAATATATCAGTTTGTAGTGTTAGAAAGCAGGCGAGGAACAGAGCAAGCCAAGGCTCTTGGATTTCCTTCCCTCATCACAACTCTCTGTGCAGCACATGGGGTAGATGTCAATCCTTCGATGAACATCCGCCTGCCCATCAATAGAAGATTCATAGAGCATAACTGTGTAATCCTGCAGAGGGAGCAGCACAACCAGTGCCACAGCAGCACCGCCAACCACGCCAAGCCCTACAACCACCTCCACCACCTCAACAACAACAAGATTTTCAAAGAATGATGCAGTATATGGAGCACTTAACATTACAACAGTCAGCAACCCACAAGGGTCCATGTAGCATTAATACAAATTTTTATAATCTGTCTTTGCAAATTGCTCCAGGTATGCAGTGGACGTCTCCACAAGAATTTGATGTCTTACTTTAATGGCCTGGGGATAGTCCAAATTTTCAGGGATTGGGTGAAGGTGCAGCTGAAGCACAAGAGGAGGAGGAGGAAACATCACAAGAAGAAGAAGAATCATCAAGTGAAGAAGAATAAGAGGGAGGCAATTTAATTTAAGTTTAAGTTTTTTTTAATTTGGGGTGTTTAAGTTATTTGTTTTGTTAATTTGATGTTTTAAAGTTGTTTATTTTAATTTGTTTTATTTTTAATGTTTTGAATTGACATCTGGTACTTAAGTTGGTTAATGTTCTTAATTTGATGTGATTAAATTTATTTGCTTTCCCGTACAATTTTTATTAGAGTCATTTATGAAATTATTGCTTATTGTCTAATTCAAATCTGGAACTTAAAAAAATCATTTTGATTGTTTCCAATAAAAAGTTATTTTGGGATGATCAGTATGATAGTGAAAAAGAAATTGATGAGGAGAATTAGGAATTAACTGAATTGGAGAAGCTAGCCAAAACACAGTGAGTAGAGTACTACAAATAATTCAAATTGAGTGTCAACACTTTATGATGATAACTGGTATTGATTGATTCTTTGATGTGATTGCATGTTAGCAAGACTTGAAAATGATAAAGGAATTTTTTCTTGTGTAGTGAAAGTATATATAACCTAGAGCCAAATAGTCAACCCTGCATTAATTAATTATAGGAAATTCATTTGAACCCCATTTGAACCTGTTAGATATTGTTTATATATTATTTGATATTGTTAAAATATTGTTAGATATTGTTAACCACAATATCAAACAATATCTTCTATTTATTCTGTTACTTTCAGTTACTCTTTTGGTTGTATCTCTCTATTATAAATAGACTACCCTATGTGTGATTTATACACAAGGGAGATTAATCTCAAACTCTATTTCTTCTATATTCAACATGGTATCAGAGCTTAAGGTTATTTTGAAATTTTTTTTCGCCTTTGACCACTGTTGGAGCCGCCGCCGCCGCTATCACTGTCAGTTAAACTGATCCACATCAAAAAAAAGTTATTTTTGTTACTAGATATTATTTGGTAGTGTGAAATTGCATATCTAGGAAGGTTCTGACAAGAAAAGACTTGGTATTTAAATGTGTCCATTAGTGACCCACCTCTCTTTCCTGGGAACTTACCTAGTGTACTGGTTCACGCCGCTGTCACTATCGCCTCCGCCGCCTCCGCCCTTTATACATGTCTTTCCTCTCTTTCTTCTGTGACCATTCCAAAAAATTGTCCGTGAAGCTTTAGCCCATCCTGTGTTGGCGTTAGGTCATGTTAGATGAACTAAGTGTTCTTCATAATAGTGGAACTTGGGAATTGGTCTCGTTACCATCTGGGAAATCTGTTGTTGGTTGCAGGTGGGTGTTTGCTATCAAAGTTGGACCTGATGGTACTATTGATCGCCTCAAATCTCGTCTTGTGGCCAAAGGTTATACTCAAATTTTTGGGTTGGATTATGGAGATACCTTTTTCCCCGTGGCAAAGATGACTTATGTTTGTTTATTTATCGCCATGGCCGCTCTTCAACAATGGTCTTTTTATCAACTAGATGTTAAAAATGTTTTCCTCAATGGTGATTTGCAAGAAGAAATCTATATGGAGCAACCTCCTGGGTTTGTTGCTCAGGGGGAGTCTTCTGGGATGGTATGTCGTCTTCACAAATCCCTATATGGCCTAAAATAGTCTCCTAGGGCCTGGTTTGGAAAGTTTAGCAAGGTTGTTTAACAATTTAGTATGACTCGGTGTGAAGCAGATCACTCTGCCTTTTATCGACACTCAAGTACTGGATGTGTTTACTTGATAGTATATGTTGATGACATCGTTCTTACAAGTAGTGACAACCATGGCATCTCTCAGTTGAAACAACATCTCTGTCACCATTTTCAGACCAAAAATCTTGACAAACTTAGATATTTCTTGGGTATTGAGGTGGCACAATCCAATGATGGTATTGTTATATCTTAGAGGAAGTATGTCATGGATATTTTGAAGGAAACTGGGTTGATGAATTCAGAGTCTGTTGATACACCCATGGATCCCAATACTAAATTTCTACCAAATCAGGGGGAGCTTATACCTGATCCTGAGCAGTATAGAAGATTGGTTGAAAAATTGAATTATCTTACAGTAACTCGTCCTGACATTTCCTTTGCAGTCAGTGTGGTAAGTCAATTTCTTAATTCCCCGTGTTAAGATGATTAGAATGCAGTCATTCGTATCTTAAAGTATATTAAAGGGTCTCCTGGAAAAGGATTGTTATATGATTCTAATAAACCATACAAGAGTTGTTTGCTACTCAGATGCTGATTGGGCAGGATCTCCTTCGGATAGAATATCTACGTCTGGATATTGTGTCTCCATTGGTGGTAACTTGGTCTCATGGAAAAGTAAGAAACAGAGTGTTGTGGCAAGATCTAGTGCAGAAGCAGAATATAGAGCTATGACCTCAACTGCCTGTGAACTTGTTTGGCTCAAGCAATTGCTTAGAGAGTTACAATTTGGAGATGTCACTCAAATGTCACTTGTGTGTAACAATCAGGCTACTCTTCATATTAGTTCTAATCCTGTCTTTCATGAGAGGACCAAACACATTGAGATTGACTGTCATTTCATTTGAGAAAAGATTATGTCTGGAGACATCAAGACTGAGTTTGTTAACTCAAGTGATCAGTTAGCAGATATTTTTACTAAATCTTTACGGGGTCCTAGAATTGATTATATTTGTAACAAGCTTGGCACATACGATTTGTATGCTCCCGCTTGAGGGGGAGTGTTAGATATTGTTTAGATATTATTTGATATTGTTAAGATATTGTTAGATATTGTTAACCACAATATCAAATAATATCTTCTGTTTATTCTGTTACTTTTAGTTACTCTTTTAGTTGTATCTCTCTATTATAAATAAACTACCCTATGTGTGATTTATACACAAGGGAGATTAATCTCAAACTCTATTTCTTCTATATTCAACAGAACCAAAAACAAGATTGTTTCTTGAAACAGAACCCTGAGTTTAAACAATGTTTATTCACCTTCTTATATTTGACAAATGAAATGATTATGAATGTTATCAATTTTTTTCTACCAGTATTGTTATTGTAAAAAAAAAAGAGAAAAAGAGGATGAGAAACACTCATACCCCATTTCCTCTAAATATTCTCCCTTTTCCTTAAATTTCTCCGGGCCCATTACCCACTTTCCCACGTTTTCCTCCAAATATTATTCTTCCTTTCCCATTCGTCCTCTCTATAAAAAGAAATACAAAGCAAGACAAAACACACATAAAAAAAAGGAGAAGTAACATGATACAAGTGAAAAAGGATATTAAGATATTCTCAACTCCTCTTCTCTTTAGTTTTTATTCTTTAATTTTTATTTATTTTTTGCATTTTTATTTCTATGTTGATGTTAAATTATTAATACATTATAATTAAGTTTTACACTATTAATTTTGGTTCTACCCATATAAAATTTTATTTTCCCACACATGGGTCATCCCACTGTTTTACTCTCCACACCTTCACTCTCACCGCAGTCAACTTTACTCACTCTTATTTTCCCTACACATGGTGGCACACCCTCATTTTCATCTCCAGCATCCATGAACCTCATCTCCAACCCATAAACCTATTCCTACCCCACTCACATTCCTCCCCGCACTCTCCCTGCACGCAAAAGTCAAGCCACTCTCCACATTACAAGCTACCCCCCATCTCCACTCTCATCACCAGTCAAACCTCCATCGTTTCACCAAACCTCTAAATCCACCCACCGCGCGACCAGCCACCACTGATCTTTGTCGTGCCGCTCACCCTCAACATCAGCAGCCACCCCACACTCTTCTTCAATCTCCAACGAGACCCCACATGTAAACCCGTAGAGCCCCTCACTCGCCACCGGCCTTTGTACCCACTAAGGCGCTAAAACCTTAAATATATTATTGCGCCAAGCATCATCTCTCCCCCACCATGCCACTCAAACCAACCCATGGTTTATGATTCAACACTAGGTTGAGGATTGATTTTTCTTGGAGGTTGTCTAATCTTGCTCTGTTGTATATCATGATTTTACCCTAAGCCAAACATCTTATTGTCTGATTGGAATTTTGTACGCGCCTATTGCAATGAATTGGATTAATAATTGCGTGTTATATTGGTTTAATATTGTTGGATGCCAATGTTTGATCATATTGCTAGCCAATGAAGTTGTTTATGGACATTGTTTCATTTGTATTAATTTGACAATATCTATGATGTGTGTGAAGTTGTTGATATCAGTGATCCTAGCATATTGACAAAATCAATTAGACCTTTTGTGTATATATCGTTAAGTTCTTTTCCTAATTACTAAATAACAGTCGCATCACCTAAATAAGATCTAAACTTTTTCTGTTTTTCATATTTTTTCTCCCTTAGACTAATCTTCCAATGTAACTAGGTTTTCAACATTTAAGAATGAGGGATATATGTGAGACCATCCACATTATTTTGTATTTAGTACTCATTTACAAATCTTAATAAAATTTGTGAAACACGAGTATGGACATGCCTAATTAATTAAAATAAAATTAATGTAAACATATATATGATAGTTCGTATTGTCTTATATCTATTTGATTTTTATTTTTTTTTCAATGTGGACATGCCTAATTAATTAAAATAAAATTATTTCAAGGTATATGTATGATCGTACATATTGTCTTATACTTATTCGATATTTTTTTTCTTCGTAAATGTATCTAGTATGGCTGGCCACTTTTACATTTTTGCAACTTTACAAAAATATATATAAAAATCTGTTTCAAAAACAACAAATTTTTTTAAAATATTAATCCAACACATCAAACATTTTATAGAAAGAATTACCTTATTTTTCATTAGGAGTAAGGTCAATCTTTGTTGGACTCAAATAAAAAATTTTCAAAAAGAAAAATTTCTTTTTCTTTCTTTCTTTATCCGATATTTAGGGAAAATAAATATTTTTTTATGACATTTGCTTTGCATATTCAACTATATGCAACCGTTCTAAGGGTGTTAATACTTTCTTTGCATGTAATCGACTCGGGATCCAAATCTGGTTTGGAATGCCATTTTCTAATATGGGTTTTTTGTATATTTTTTCTTACTAAACTATAGTGATGACTCTATATTCTTCTAACTTTCTTTACTTTTCATTGTCCCATCATGATCCCTATTGTGACAGACTTTATTGGGAATTTGTTAGGAATGGTTATTTTATTGAGTGCCTTGTAATCCATGCAAAGCCGCCATCCACCATCTTTTTTCCACATCAAAATAATAGGACTAGAATAAGGGCTAATTCTGGGTCGAATGATTCAAGCTTTCAACATATCATGAACCAAATTTTCAATGCCGTTTTTCTAGTAATGAATATTTGTAAGGTCTAAGATTTGGAATGGAAACTCCCTCCTTAAGATGTATAGCGTGATCTTATTTTCGGCTAGGCGGTAATCCTTCCAAGTCCTAAAAACCCTATGTATTTTATTCCAAAACGTTTACCACTTCCAAAGGCACTAGAGCATAACTTACTTCTTCCTTTTTGTGCACCAGATCCACTAGATACCATGTATCATCTTTCTGTAATTCATTCATCAATCTTGTTAAGGAATATGCAGTTCTAGATAATTTTAGGTCACCAATCACCATATGTTGTAATTAACCCATTCCTATGGTTAACCTTAGTTTTCCAAAATCGGGCTTGACTTCTCCTAAACTTGCTAACCATTCTAATCTGAAAACCACATTCGTCCCTCCTATTTAAAAAGTAAAGAATTCTTGTTGAATGTTTAACCTTTGTAACTCCAAAACAAACCTTGTACATTTCCCTTGACATTGCACCTTGCGCCCATCTAGAGATGAAATTATGCGATGCCCCACAATCTAAGAAGACCACAACCTTCATATCTCTTATTCTGCCCAAAAACCATCCATGATTTCATCATAGTGAGTCTTGCCACAGTAAACATGTATAAATGCATAACTCTTGCTCCTGCATCTCCCTCTTTCGTGCCCTACTTATCATCCAAGATTTCATCAAAATCTGTTATATCTTCTTCTGTTATTAATAGTATGTGTAATTGTTTGTTTCTACACATATGGTTAGGGCCAAATTTCTCATCACATCTAAAACACAATATTTTCCTGATCTTATACTACATTTCTTCATTAGATAATTTTTTGAAAGTAGTTCCATGGTTGCATTTGATCCCCTGATTCTTATTAGTAAGACTAGTTATCTCAGTTGTGTCTCCTTTTCCTTTACCCATGGTGTGCAATTGATTACCTCCATCTCGTGAGTAGCTTCTAGTCAGCCAATTTATCCTATAATCGTGCTTCCCTTATTCTTTGTTATTCCCCCTCCTTTGAACATAATTATGATTTTATCTTCAACCATCTAAGCTTTCATCACCAATTCCACTAGATTGGTAGGATCATATAGCTTAACTTTAACTTTAATGTCTTCTTTCAATCCATTCAAGAATATTCCAATCAGATAGTCTTGTTCTAATCAGTGATGGACCTCTATATATATATATATATATATATATATATATATATATATATATATATATATATATATATATATATATATATATATGTGTGTGTGTGTGTATGTGTGTATGTATGTTCAGGTGCACCCCCTGATTTTGTTGAAACTATTACCAAGTGCACTATAATAACTAAAAGAGGTATATATTCATAATTATTATCAGGTATAAAATGACAATTTAATGAGATGAAAGGGTTTTAGTATTCGGATTTGAACCATTTTGAAAACCCTAAACCGAGGTTAGCCATATGAAGCAAGTATAAGCATTCATTTCAAAGAAATAAAAGCTAAATTGGTGATAGGAGGAAAACACAATTTTCATATTGCAATAAGAAAATACAAGAGATAAAAGTATAAACCCTGTAGCAAAAGCATTTGCTCTAATATTAGCGTGTCAAATTTGTAAGGTGTGAGACATGCGATGGTCAGTGTGAGGCGTGAGGTGTGAAGAAGAAGAACAACTAAACACATTATGTGAGCGTGAGTGAAGAGGAGAGGGAGAGAAATCATGCTGAGCATGAGTGAGGTAGAGAGAGGGTTTATCGAAAAAGAACAAAACGCAGGACGAGTGAGGTATGCGAGCGTGAGAGTGAAAAAGAGAAAGAAATTTATTTGGAATTTTTAATGTGATTTTTTAGGATTTTATTTATATGTATTTCTGATATATCATGTGTATATATTTTATTCATGTACTCTATGTATATATAAAGTAAAAATATTACAAAACATCAAATATTAATAATATCTCAATCATAATTGCCTAAATCTAAATAATAATATAATATCTTTTTATCTTCTTTTCTCTTAAAAGATAATAAAATCTTTTAATACCTAATTTAAATAAAAGATAATAAAGTAATATTCTCAATATTTCTCCTTACTTTAATATCTATTTATTTGAATTTGATATTCTTTCTTTTATTTTGCTTAGAATTTTTCATCTTTTTTTGTTTGTATTTCTTGTCATCTTCCTTCTTGTACGAGATCACATCTTCATTCAACTTCACTTTCTTCATCAAAGTATTTCTTCCTTTATCAACTTTATTTCCTTTGTTTCTTTCAAACTTCATGGTAGTATCGTTGACTCTTTGATGAATGTTGTAAATAGTTTCTTTATCTACATCTTTATTTTCCTCCTTAACATTAAGTTCCTTCAAGAAATATTTTTCATGCTTTTTCTTTGACTTTTCGTTTGTAATCAACTCTTCTTTCATCAAATCTAAAGTGAACTTTTTTCCTTTCATGTGAATTTTGAATATTTCAAAGTTATTTGTATCTTTAATCACACAAAGTTTGTGTTCAAAAGACACCTTATAATTTTTCTCTAATAATTGAGCAACACTTAACAAATTATGATTAATATCAGGAACATATAAAATATCAAAAATTAGTTTGATACCGGAATGACTTTTAACTGCAATTTTTACTGTACTTTTCACATCCATTTGTTCTCCATTACCGATTCTCACTTTAGAAATATGTTATTCGTTAAGCTCTTTGAAAAATTCCTGATCATGAGTCATGTGGTTTGTATAATCACTGTCTATAAGCCAACCTGTGGATTTGTTGATTGTAGAGCATGTTGATGCAAGGAGAAGTACCTATTCTACTTCATCCTCTATAACTTGAACAACTTCCTCTGGTTGTGATTTGCATATCTTTTTTATATGTCCCAATTGACCACATTTATGACATTTCACATCAGGCATCCACCAACACTTGTTAGGTGTGTGATTATTTTTCTTACAATAAGGACAAACAGAAAAGATTTGTGATTTGGTACCTTTGTTGTTCTTGCCTTGGAGAAAACCTTCACCATGATATAGTAAAGAACCTTCACTAGCAGCATGATTTATTCTCATCAATCTTCGTTGCTCTTACGCTTGTAAAGCATGTAACACTTCTGCCAAAGTAATATTAGACAAATCCTTTGTATTTTCCAATGAAACAATAGATACTTCATATATCTCTAGCACAGTTACCAGAATTTTCTCAACTAGTCTGGAATTAGAAAATTCCTTGCCTAACAATTTTATTTTGTTAGTAATACCCAACAATTTGTTTGAGTATTCATTAATTGTCTTTCAGACTCTTATATCTTTTGTATCTCAAATTCCCTTATCAAGTTTAGAAGTTTCATACCTCCAATTTTCTCGTCCCTTTCATATTGATATTTCAAATAATCCCAAATTTCTTTGTGTAACTTTAGTGTCATAATTCTGGTGAGGATCATTTGTGAAATACCAGCAAACAGACATGATTTAGTTTTTGTCTTCCTTATTTTTCTTTCTTTGTGAAATTTCATTTGAACTATGGTGGGATTTTTAGGTAGCGGATCAACAATATAATCATCTTCCACAGCTTTCCCATACATCCAATCCTTCAAGATAAGATTGCATTCTCATAGTCCATAGGTCATAACTTTCGCCATCAAAAATTGGAATAGTAACTTGTGAAAAAAAAATTTCTCCTTTCATTGTATCGAATCAAAGCTCTTGATACCACTGATGAGATTTTTTAGGGTTTTGTATATGTGTATTTCTGATATATCATGTGGATATATACTTTACTCATGTACTTTATGTATATATAGAGTAAAAATATTACAAAATATCAAATATTAATAATATCTCAATCATAATGGCCTAAATCAAAATAATAACCTAATATATTTTTATCTTCTTCTTAAAAGATAATAAAATCTCTTAATACCTAATTTAAATAAAAGATAATAAAGTAATATTTCCAACAATTTTCTATAACGTGAAATTTTGTATATATTATAGATACACTACACATTTTTTTTCTTCTTCTTATTCTTCTTATAAATAGTAAATATATAATATACACCTATCAAATAGATTTTTTTAGTAAATATAAAATGTATATGAAAAGTAATTTGATATAGATAAAATTTGCTTCTTCTTCATTTTTCATTTATTAAACCATCAAGTGATACTAATTTATAAAATTGATTATTTAATGAAAATTTTAGTCATAATTAGTCAATGTATTTTCAAATTAATTATTATTAGAATATATGTTTCAATTAAATTAAAAACCACTTTAGATGTATTTGTAATCTAATTTTAATTAAAATTATTTTAGATGTATTTTTAACTTGGTTATTTGAAATTTTTATATACATTTTTAACTTATTTATTCACTAAATAATTAAAATCACTTTAGATACACTTTCAATTTGGTTATATAAAAATTAATTAAAATAATTTTAGATGTAATTCTAATTTAGTTATCTAAAATTTATTTTTGATATATTATTAATTTATTAAAATTCAAAATAAAAACTTTGGTATAATTTTACTTTGCTTATCGTACTAAACAATTAAATGAAAACTAAAAGTAAATTAAAATTTATTATCCACAAATATATTTCTAAAAAAGAATTAAGTTATTTTGATTCTCCATTGTACTAGGAGATACACAGGAGTAGATATAGAAATAATTTATATCAAGCCAAAAAAACTTAAAAAATATATTATTTAATTTCAAAAAAGTTATAGATATATAATAAGATATTCTTTTAATTAATTTTTAGGAACAAATAAATAATTATAAGATATTTTACTTTTTTACATTTAATTAAAGGAATCGTTTTTGAATGGAAGTTTTACTATAATACGCATAATCAATTCTTGGTTCTAACTTTTGTTTGGAGACCATGTTTTTCTTCTTTCAAAACTTTTTTTATACTTTTTTCAAATAAATATTAATGGTACCTTCATTATTTTTTATTTAATGTTTATATTGCAATCTTGATTGTGATAGATAACGATCTTACTCGAGATTTTGTATCAAACTTATCAAGATTAGATGTGAAAAGGTAAACAAAAATCTTATTTATTTCATCCCCTCATTTTTCTACTTTATTTATGTGTTTTTATATATGATTTTACCTTGTTTATTTCTACTTCACTTATTTATTATATTAGTTAATTTTTATAAATTTCTTTATTTCAATAAAATCTTAAGATAGAAACATGTTTCTATTGTGTAAATTTTGTTTGTTTTGTAAGTGATAGTTTAATATTAGTCCCTTCACACACTACATCCACATTCACTACAAAAAAATGGCTATTATCTACAAAATATTACCTACGGATAAAAATCCGTAAGTAAAATATACATTAACTACGGATACTACCTACGAAATTCTATTCGTATGTAAATTATTTATTACCTACGGATGAGATGATTATGCATCATTACCTACGGATTTAGGAGTTAGGTAATGTTTTTTTACTACTTTACCTACTCATTTACCTACGGATGTTAAATAAAAAAAGAAAAAAGAAAAAACCCTCACTCAGACCTGCATTTTCACACTTCCTCCGCGCCTCACTCAAGCTCCCTAACTCCTTCCTTCCTCTCCCTCAATTTCACTAACCTCCTCTATAACCCGTCACCCACCCTTCACCAGAACCCTAGTTGTAGCCTCCCTACTCTCGAGCACCCCACACGGTACCCTCATTTGAACCCATATACCCAACCCTATTCTCCTCCACCACCAAGCTTCTTCCTCGTCACCACCACAACCATACCCATGCCCTAATTCCACCTTCATTCACCAAAGCTTCTCACCAACGCAGAACCACCCCGCGATCGCACCACATCTCAGCTTCCAACTCGCCCAATCACCCTCATTGGAACCACCATGTCTCACGATCGTGGACCCCTCTTTTCATAGAAACCCCGTCTTCGCAGCCTCCACCACCATCTTCACGATGTACCGCCACTGTGAGGTCATCGTCCCCTTCATTGAGCCATTGGTCACACCTCCCAGCATCTGCTGCAAGCCAGCGCGAGGCCAAGTCGCAGTCGCAGCCTCACCCTAATCCAGCCTCCACCAAAGCCCCTCATCAGCCGCAATAACCACCACCATCGAGCGTCCCAACCCCCACTCCTCACCACTAACGTCTCCACTCTGCTCCACTTCCCTCACCCTGTGTTGAATCTCTCCCTTCGCCCCCAAACCACCGTGCACCATTGCCCATAGCCGGCCACCGCGAACCCAGCCACAAATCAACCTCCTGGTCACCAAGCCACCACACCCCCTGTCGCGCCCCATCACGAGCATCCCTGCAACCTGGAACTTGAGTCACCTCGATGCCGGCTGCTGTCACCGCCTCTCCTCGCTCCAGTCCACCCCCATTGTGCCACTGAGCTTGCCATGAGCTAGAGGTGAGATATGGAGGCAGCGGGTTAAGCCTGGTATTATGCTTTAATCCTATTTCTTTCACATTTTTTGGAGTCTGAATTGTTCTGCTTAGTTAACTATTATGCCTGGGTCTGGTTTATTTGCATATGAATCATTGAATTGGTGGTTTTGTTAGTTGAATAAGATCTTGGTTTATTAAGGTTTTTTTTACAGTTATTTCTGTTTAGTTTGGCTTGAATCTGTGGTTTTCACTTGGTGAGGTTGAGATTGGTGTTATCCAAGCCCTATTGGCTTGGTTGATGTCGTTGTGGCTTAGTTTCTTGGCGGGTGAGTTAAGAATGTGTTTCCACCTTGCAAATGCTTCATAATCATGACCCCAAAAAACTTACATTATGGCCATATAAAATCCATTTAGGATTAGTTTTAGCAGTAAAACTTACATTATGTGATCTGATTCAGTATGAATTTGTTATGATGAAGATATTATTTGCATAATGTTCTATTAGTATGTTGTTGATTAAGAATCATTAATGTTGAAAAAGTATGAATTTGTTATGATGAAGATATTCTTTTTTTTCCTAATTCATCAAACCATCTACTTCAAACTGCTGTTGAAAAATTCTTATGACTGCACACCGTAGTAATGGATGCTCAAGTGTTGTCTACAATATCCCTTTATGAAAAATAATTGCATCTTGAAATTTTCAAAAAATATATTTTATTTTGAAAGAAACGCAACAAAAATTAGAATTTTCAAGTTGTAGAAATTACAGTGGAGCAGTTTAGTTAAGGTACTAAAATATCTATATACTTGTATCATTGAAGAAAAAGGTTTGAACCTATATTTGTATTTTAGTTAAAGGAAATACACTTTTATCGGTGGATGGTCTATTTTAGTAATGGTTTGGGGGAGGAGAAAATGAAAATAGAGAGGACGAATTTAATTATATTTGTTTGATAGGAAAGAAATAGGGAAAATAATTAAAAAAGTAAATCTACTAAACTAATTTACAGTATTTTTTAAGTTTTCTATCTCTTTTTTTGTTTCTATTCTTCTTTAATGAAATATTTTTAACAGCTTTAATGTTTTTGTTTAGCTTCTCTTCTTATTTTTATCCCCTATATTTTTCTATGCTTTTGAATTTGAATTTTGTGTAAAGAGAAAAAAAAACAGCATTTATAAAAGTCTTTTATGCTAAAGTTATTCCAAACTAACTAGAATTGCTTCAGGTAGAAGATAGCAGGTTTAGGAACAAAAAGTGAATAATGTATTTTTGATAAAATAATAATAAATAATCAAAGGTACTATTAAAGAAACATTGAGAAATTCTATAACTGGTGTGTCTATCAATTCAACCCAAACATGTTACATATAACGTGTACTGAAAGTTCAACAAAAGAAAAGTGTAGCAAAGAATAACCTATAGTTGGATATTGGCTACATGAATTAGAGGCAATTTTAAGCTTCAGTGGATCTAATTCCGTGTAGAAGGCATATGATGATGACCATGTTAATGATAATGAATCTCATGAAAAGTATATATATATATATATATATATATATATATATATATGTATGTATATATATATATATATATGTATGTATATATATATATATATGTATGTATATATATATATATATGTATGTATATATATATATATGTATGTATATATATATATATATATATATGTATATATATATATATATGTATATATATATATATATATATATATATATATATATATATATATATATATATATATATATATATATATATATATATATATATATATATATATATATACATATATATATATATATATATGTATGTATAAATGTGGGTCATTGTGAATTTTTTTCAATATTAAAATCCGTTCAATGGTCATATGATCACTAAAAAAAGTCAGATGCTTCTTTCTTTTTATCTTGATTATTTAAATATGTATAATTTTCAAGTCTCACAATAAGTATTCTCATTTAATACACATTGAATTTACCGGTTTGTGCTTGAAAATCATGTTTTGGATAGCTCTAAAATCATGACCCCAAAAAACTATAATTATGAACTACTTACCACAAGTCTAGACTATAATTAATGTTATTATTTCTCATTGGGATCTGTTGAATGTTGATTAGCGTGGTTGTACCCAAGTTGAGGTTTGTGTTCCAATTTGGTTTTGTTCCATTTATTTGATTGTGGGTATCCTTAGATTTGGATATGTTGGTTGTTTCTGATAGGGGTTTGGTTTAAATGGGGTTTGTTGAGTTTCTTGGTTGTGCTGGCTACTGTTTGTACTGAGATGGTGTTTTGCCTTGTACCTGGTAATGTCCGTATTATGTCATTATGCTGCTAAATTTTCATTCAAAGCCTAATGTTGATGTGCAGATGATCTAGTATCTTAATATGTTGTGATTGTCTCAAGTTTTCATTATGTTATTATTGGGTTGTTTGGATTGGGTGGTTGATTACCGTGAGGCTATTAGTATGATGCGCATTTGAACGTGTCGTGTAATTTTATATAGGGAAGCTTCACAAAAGATAGAAGGATAAAGGGGAGGAAGTGACTGCTCATCCAATTTGAAGATCTTTGTTAGCAGGTAAGTAATTACCTTTGACTTTTCTATATTGAATTTTAAATAATGATTGATTGGTTGGCTATGGATGCCTTGTATTCAGTGAGGATTGGGGCAATAAATGTAACATGTAACATGGTTAGTGGAAGGATTGATTTGTTTGATTATTTTGTTCAATTTGTTTGCATTGATTCAGGATACATATTACCAATCATCATTTAAAATTGATGAATATTTTGTATTATAATTGATGAATATCAATTTATGATGAATATTGTTAGTCTTATATCTTCATATATTATGAAGATAAGATTAGTTATTTAGTTATTCTAACCTTATTGGCTAAGAGGTTTACATGAGTCCTACATGGAATCGCCTTCAAGTTATTATTATATTGGTCAATACCAAACACTTGTCAAAATCCATTCTAATTTTGTACTTTAATTAGTGTAACATTGAAGTTCATATTTTGTGGAACATGGATCAATTTCATGCAAATCGCCATTGGATGTATGATCGAAGCCATAGTAATAGAGGTGGTTTAAAACAAAGTTTTGTTGATGGTGTTGAAGAGTTTGTCATGAAAGCTTCTCAACAAGTTTGTTATCAAAATGAAGGCCAAACGAGATGTCCATGCAATAAATGTCAATGTACAAAGATCTTGCCAATGGGAATGGTTAAACTTCACCTTTATAAAAATGGTTTCATGCTTGATTATTATGTTTGGGTTGATCACGGTGAGGAAATGTCTCATGCTAACAAAAATTGGACACATGCTTCAAGTAGCAGGTTACATTTTTCAGAAGATGAGTCATTGATGGCAATGCAGGACATGGTGTATGACGCACTTAGGCAACATGAAACATTTCAACTATTAGAGTCAAATATCATGGAAGAGCCTCCAAATGAAGAAGTTCAAAGATTTTATGATTTGTTATTGGAAGCGAATAAACCTTTGTTTGAAGGTGCTTTAGACTCCAAACTGTCCATATGTGTAAGATTGTTAGCTTGCAAATATAATTGGCATGTTCCTGATCACGCTTTAAATTTCATTATAAACATGATTTTGGATGTAACACCCAACAAAAATAGTTTACCAAAAAACTATTATGATGCGAAGAGGTTAGTTTCAAAATTGGGATTGGAGGCTAAAAGGATCGATTGTTATGTTAATGGTTATATGCTTTTTTATGACAATGATT